>OY728130.1:2133955447-2134555447 GCA_963277665.1 Viscum album
AGAGGGAGTTTTCTCATTTAGGATCCTTGAGATGTTTTGGATATTCATTTTCATTGATTTTTTGGTTTTAACTCTGTATATTTTCTATAATTAGTGATATGAGCCATATCTTTAGTTGAAGGGAGGTTTTCATGCTGGTTTACCTTCACGTGTTTCACTATTCAATTGACTCATTAAATGGTGGGGACACATATGAAAGGTATCTAGTTTTCTTATTTCTCATCATTTTCTTTTCTGTTTTAGATGTTGTATGATCTTGGAGAATCTACGTTAAGAGTTATTTTGAATATTTTTCATCCATTATTTTAGTGTTCATTACAGAAATAATTTCCTTGTATTATTATTCCTCTACTGGGGGGACTCTTGACCTCAATGGTTGACTATGAATGTTGTTATGTCTCATTATGTTCATTATTTTAGAATAAAAACATTATGGGAATATAATGAAATATATTGGGTTGAATTGTATGCTCATAGTTTTTGATTTCCTCGATGAACAAATATTGAGGTAGTTGTCACGCGACTTGAGGGGTTGGATGTTGACCCGAATCCTTAAGGATAGAGTTGACCTGAACCTATAGTTAGTGAATTAGTAGGTTGTCCACCCCCTGGCTGGTGAGGGCCACCATTCATCTGAGTGTTATTATAGTTCTGTTATAAGAATAGTATATATAGGAGTGTCTTTAGAAGAATATTGTCATCATTTTGATATTTTAAATATTCCCCAAAATCCCCATTTATTTTATTTTCTATCATGCCCCAAAACCAATTCAACACACTCAAACCATGTGAGCTACATAGGTGATTATCTCACTCCTAAACTCATCTCTTATTGAATTGATGTGCTGTTTCAAGTGGTGATTCTATTCATATTTGTTTTTCTCTTAATATCATTTGATATATCTTATTATCTTGGTTTTTTATTTATACACAATATAAAATACTTGGTATTTGTTAACCAAGTAATGGATGAGGTGGAATTTTGTTTTTAGGATCTCATATCCCTTATCACAATTTACCTCATCCTTGATTTGATATTGACAATCGATTGAATCTTGTATTCCTCATAGCATGATTTTAAAATTTTCAAGTAGGTATTTCTATGATATTCCATCATCTTGGGATTTTTTTTCATGAGAATCCATAGATATATATTTCTTCTAAATAATTTATATTCAATGAAATATGACATTCAATTTACACTGATAATTTTTTTTAATTTTATTCTATTTCATTTAAACATCACTAATATATAATTGCATTTCATCTTTATTTTTCACACTATATTTTAGTAATTTAATTACATTACATTATTTTATTTATATTAAAACATATTTTTAAAGGATTATTTGGAAAAATTTATGGTTTTATTCCTAGTTTTAATTTCTATCATGAAATACCATGATTTGAGTGGAATTGGTTAACTGGATTATTATTTTACACTTGGTTATAAATATATGATTAGTGAAATAAACAAGTGGACATTGGGAGTTATTTTATCCTTTTTAAAAAAATCATCCTCAAGTGATTTTAAATTAGTGATCTATCAATTTTAAATGGGTGATCTTATGAAATGACAATATTCTATTTTTGTTATGAAACATCTATATCTAATTCCTTAGGGATGTATTGAATGAAAATATATTTTTAAAGGTCCATTTGGAATTTTTATATTGATTTGGTAATATAAGTTGATATGATTATAGTTTTTAGTGTTAATATGTATTAATGGCTCTAATTAAAAATTGATGTAGCATTCTCACCTAGTTGGATCCTTGTGACTATCCTCTCTTGTAATAATCCCATGATGTGACATCACATTTATGGTTCACATTGATGGGTGTTTATAAATGGATTATTCAATTTGAGTGAGTTATGGGTGTTCATGAGATGTGAACTGTGGATGATAAGAAATAATGAGGACATGATACCATGTTGACACTAATAAGGATCACCTTTGTGATCCATTTGACTTGATTTCCTCCATTTCCTTCTTTAACTACTCGTGGTAACCATGACAGTTTCATGAGATGGCATATATTTATGATTTTATAGTGTAATCACACCACAAACTAGTGGATCAATAGAGAATAAGAATTCATCATGCTATAGTAATATGTCCAAAACAAGAGGTGTCCATGGACATTGTTATCATGATACACAATTAAACATGCTACAATCATTTTGACCAATGTTGATTTATTATTATCTAGAATATGATAGACTCACTATCATAATGATTTTGACCCATGATATCACCATACATTATACACATTACACAGAAACAATTTTTTTTACATCCTGGAAAAAGAGTTTATGTTCTTAATTTATTTACATATTTATTTATTTACTAATAATATGATGTACCTTGGATAAATTATGTTGACTCATGTATACATGATTGATATTTTTTTATTGTTATGTGATTTTATTGTTTAATGTTTACCTATGAATAAATTATTCAAAATTTAAAAGAAAAATTCTGTTTTTTTAGTTTAATAGTGGTTGGATTTCAGAATTGGTCCCAAAATTGATTTGAAAATGGTCAAAATTACATTTTAAACTCTTTCTTGTTATAATATAATTTTGATGGCTATGATTTTATATTCTAAAATGTAATTCATTGTACACTCTTTATTATGATCACTTTTAGAATATTTTGATTATATTATTAAGTAACTATAATGAATATTTTATGGAATCATACAAGGATATTTGGATCACACTATACATACACCATTTAGGGTTTGTAACCATAATTTTTGTATAGAATGCTATCTAGTTCCCTCTATCCAATTTTGTGAATTTTTTCTTTTTTGGAAGAGAACATGTCAATTTTGACATAGTGGATGGTCAGGCACCACATGGAGATGGGTTATGTTAAATTTTTTCCACTTTATGTTCATCAATTTTTTGTGTCATCTCTGTATAGACAATTCTGGTTGTTCTATTTTTTAACTAATGATGTTTCTAATGCGAATTTTATTTATTTTTATTTCATTTTTAAAAATCAGTCCAACATTATGTTTCTGGATTCCCTAATGCTTATCTCCATTACATGGGATCTAGAATGCCCATTAGTGTAGTGGAAACCAGTTTAGACACTCGTTAATATGGTTTACTGGGATTCTTCATTATATATTTTATTCTAAAATCCCATTTTGAGTGATTCTTATAGGGATCATGGGAGATATCAATAAAAAATCACTTTCATTCAAAACATTTAGTTATCTATTTTTTGAGAATTTATTAAATGATCCATATATATTGTAGGATAAATATAACGTATATGTACAAAGATATTAGGAGGAGGTTCCTGGTGTTTCGTATGATCTAATGGTGGTGGATTCTATAGAGGTTCATACATAGGATATATTCCTCGGGTCCTCTTGTGACCATTTAGAAGAAGGGGAAATTTTTTAGAATACATTTTCTGCTCTTAGGAAGAAATCCCCAATGATGAATTATCTAGGGGTAAAAGGAATATGAAATGAAAAAAATATATTTACAGTTAATTGTAATGAAGCTAAAAAATGGGAATAAAACAACTAAATTAAATCATATTTGTTTTTATATTTATGTACCCTAACGGATGTATGGATTCTTGGGATTGAAAATTCAAGTGATAATTCACTCCTTCAAGTGATATGCACATAATGTTTTAATCATGCACATATTTGTATGGATATTCATTGAAATATATCTATAATAGTAGGAATAATACAACTCCAAAAAATAATGTGATCTGAAAAAAATATGTTTTTGTTTTACACTCATGTGATTTATTATATTTTAGGAATCATTAAACCAAATCAGAAAAAAAAAATTAGATTTCTATAATTCTGATAATGACTCCAAATATCAATATAATCCCCTTATATTAGGGGAATACCATGAACATTTACTAATGGATTGGGAGAAAATTTACTACAAAATGAAGACATCAATAGATGGAGAAAGATTATTAAAGGACAACATATTCATGTGTTTTTATACAGTTAAACACTCATAAGATAATGGGGTATCTAGATTATTAAATGGTAAGGGAACTAATGAATTAATTATGAAAAAATATTTGATTTCCTAATTCATTATTTATTTATAGAATTATTTATTGGTTTCCACTCCATATATATTTAATTTAATTATCATTAATTAAATAAAAATAGTGAGAGGTAATTGAGAATAATATTGGAACCCAAATACATTATTCATGAGAGAATAATAGTCCAAACAACATGTAGGAGTTTAGGACCAACTTCATGATCCTACAATCATTTTATTCAACATTGATAACATGAAATTGAAGTGGAATGTAGGATAAAACCCATTGAACTTAAATGATGTAGCTACTATATAAAAAGATTTTTTCAACCGTGTATTCATTTTCATTATGTGATTTATTTTATTACCCAGCTTAGCTATGATAATCATCATCACTGTTTAATTGTTCTGTATGTGATTCTCCCCAAAAATTGAAACATGATAAATTATATTTATATACAGATAAAAATGATTATGTTGAACACAAATATATAATTTTCCCTCACCCCTTGAGTGGAAAAGTGTCTGTTATCTGGAACTGTCATAATAGTACATGCATATAGAGGTTCTTGTTAATATTTTTATCATCTCATAACCTATTAAGATGGTCAATAATATTTATATACTATACATTGACTATTAGGGTATGAGTGATAACATATATGATGGGGATATCCCACCAAACATGGATCAAGATGATGATTGGGTCTCATATATTGTAGGTGGTTTTTTTGTACCTAAATTCATGTGGGAGGAGACTATATTGGATTGGAATTCCTTAATATTGACTATTTTTAACTCCTAATATTTATATGAGATATAATATCAATATAATGTTTTTAAAACCACTTGTAATTTAATAAAGTTTAGGATTACAAGTTTTTCTAGGTGCTCAGGGATCCATTTTTGGACAATAGGTCAGGTAAAATATTATATTTTATGTATAAAATTCTCAACTGGGAGCCTACATTATTAGTACTACGTACACTATGGACCCTGGGAGGGAGTCAGTAGCTAGTGGAGGGATATTCGGAACTAGAGGTCCCTAATATAGGTACCTAATGGGGGATCGAGTACCAGGTGGTTATAGGATTTTTGTAGAAAAAATAATATTTTAATGGTTAATGTGTAAATTAATTTATTATTTAGGGTTTTTACTGGGAAATAATAGTTTGGGCTATATTTTAGATGGTTTCTAGAATGTTTTCAGAGCGGTATTATGGTTATAGATTTTTTATAGTAATACAATGGGTATTTGTGGGTAAAATTATTATTTTTATATAAGGTCAAGTTTTAACATGAATGGGTCAAGACATTATGGTTCTCAATTGGGTGTAGTCTATCTACCAATTGTAATCCAAATTGTAACACTAACAGTTCATTCCATAACATGTTTTGGTTATGGTTTGACACCTCAAGATAAGGCTTTTTATCGAGTGACATTGTTAAAAAATTATTTTATTAGAAATAACTTTTCCTAAATTTCAATGGGTTTATTTATGGAACTCCCTCACATAAGAGATATTTTTTTATTGGTTGTCTGAGCAACAAGGGACAATCAACTTTTCTCTCCAATTTTCCATCTTGTCTACCCATTGATTTAGGTTGTTTGATATGGTGTTCTGTATGAAATACCAGAAAGATATATTATTTTTTTCATTTCATTTTTCTCACCCATTTCTTTCATCTAAATATTGAAATCCATAGTTATGTTTTTGGGGAATCGATTTTATCGATTCACGGTGGAATAATTCCTCTTGAATGTGATTTCATTTCTTTCTTGTTAATCGGGTATGTTGAGGAGATATTCATGTTATCACTCAAAATTTCACTTTAGGTATAATGTATAAAATGTTTTTACTGATTTTTCATAAATTTAGTTTTTAGTAAGAAACTTTTCTTAAGAAAATTATTAGGGAATTCATGTGGCTTAGATCTGAGTGTGTGTCGTATATGGAACACACAAACTTTTATGATGGATACGCGTAATTAAGCCCCACAAGATAGTTATTAATTGAATATTACATTGTTAGTTTTTGGTTTTGGATGTTTTGATTACTAATATAATTGTTTTTAGGGTGTTTTAGGTTTATTTAGACCCTTGATAAGATTCAATGAAGACGAGATTAGTTTTAGAAGACTGTTTAAGGTGGGTGGCTCCAGGAATAAATATATTAATTTGAATCATTGAGTTCTTGGAAATTTCGTTTCAATTCATTGAAATTCATAAATAAAACTTTGAAAATATACACCTATCAATGTTTATAAAAATTCATTCCGATAAAATTAAAAATTTTGGTTATAAAAGGGTTTTCTGATTCATAATTTGTATTATAGGATGAAAACTCTTATTTTTTGGAATGTTTTTTATACATGTGATTTCTATTTGGATTGAGATGTGTTTACTCCTACATCTTATTCATGGGACTATATGTAGATGTTTATGGTTGGGTATTATTATCTTGATTTTTAGATACTTTTAATATCCATGTTTTTATTATCATTATTTTTATAGGGCTACTACCATGATGTTTTTCATTTTATCATTTCATTTTTGAGTGGTATTATTATTTTTTAAATTAAATCATTCCAATTATTTCATCTTAGTGGATATAAATACAGTTTACTCTTTCCTATACTTCATTCACTTGTCTGAGAATATATTAGTGGTTACATTTCTTTCATGCAGTCATATATTTTTATAACATGGTATGTGTCTGTTATTTATGAGTGTTTATTCATGCTTGATTTTATGGATTTTATTTCATTACTTTTATTCGCATTGAAATTAATTTTTTGAATTTTCATATTAAAAAATAGGTAAATGAGGTATTTTGTTATATAATAACAATCAACTACATTTTAAATGGCTTTTGTGATCTATTTTTAAATTGGGATTTTGTATAAATTTCATTATACAAAATATCAAGGCGAGTGGGCTTATAAGCATGCGTGCATCCTGCTTAGAAGCTTCAACGTGGGGAAGATTAGTAAAGAGGAGTACAATAAATCTTGGGAAAACATGGCTCTTCTTTTAGAGGGCACCTTGAAGGATTTCCTTGGTACAAAGGTAAGAGGTACTCTCTGGGTTTTGTTGAGGTAAAATGATTCCAAAAAACTCACTCTATTCTTTAATAGATCTGTCATATCCTTTGGTACTGAAACTAGTTAGTTGTGAGGGTTTCCACATTCCCCTTAAAAGTACTTAATCTTTAATAAAAAATTAACATTTGATGGATTATAGTAGTGGTTTTCCTAATATGAATGATTTTAATTTGATTTTATTTTAAATGAATGATTAATAATTTAATTTTCTTTTCAAACCAGAATGAAAATGACATCATTTTGATGACTATACCGAGGTAATAATGATTTTTTATCATGAATGTTTTATAAAAAATATAAATTCCATGTTTAATTTAGTCATTTCTTAGATAGATAATTGTTATTTGGGTTTTTGAATTTATTGTTTTAGTGGTAGTGGTTCCAATAAATTGGTAATAATTTCATGACACAAAGAGATTGGTGATAATAGTATTTAATTTTTTTTAATTTTATTCTAATGATGTGTCATTATATGTTTGATATTAGACTTAATTATCACTATTTTTTAGTTTTCCATTATATTTAAATAAAAATTATTGTGTATTTATAATCATTGTTTATCATGGTTTCATATTATAAGAGGTTCATGAGTTATTTTATATTCTTATTCCTTGTTTTTTAATTATTATAGAAATTAATTATTTTTTTTTTTCATATAATACAACATATGGAGTTTTCATACATTGATTCTAGGTGTAAGTTTAATGATATTATAATTTTAATTGGTGAAATATTCTCATATCTATACATTTGATCATCATGCACATGTTTCCATAACATGGGGAATAGAAATTCCCATCAAAAATTTCTAATAGATGATTTGGTCTCCAAGATAAATGGTTTCATTGGTACTTCCTGGAAAAAAAGAAAAAACCATGGTTTTTTATTTTATTCGGTATTCAATATTGTAAAACGTCCAAATTATAAAAAAAATAAATCTATGTATTAATGAGTTTCAGATAATTTTTTTCATTACTGGACCATGATTTTATAGGGGAAGACAGAAATGTGTCATTCTAGTGTAAGGATTGATTTATCCTTAATTATGTGCACAATTATATCATTTATAAATGATATAATTGGATCACATTAGAAGTATTTCAAGGTTTTATACACTGCACACATGCCCTGCCTTTGGGTAGGGTGCAATTTTTTATACTATTCTATTTGGAAATGTTTTTTATTGATATTATAGATTTATTTTGATTGATATTTATAATATCAATTTAGCCATTAGTTAAATTTTCAATTTTTTACATAAAAATTTTCATATATTCATATGACTTAATTGGGTGTTTGTTATTGTTGAATTATATTTTTGTCATTTTAATGCTATTACGTACAATTTCTTCTTTTTAATCAAGAACCATTTTGAAATTTTACTTTACATCCATTTTAGAGAAATTTTTTTCATCATAGATGGGTATTAAAATTTATAGTTTCCATTTTTTAAATTTTTTTATAATTTAATAAATTTATTAACTTGTAATTTAATGATGGTTACTAATATGTTGGAAATGTAAAAATTTAATTTTTGTGGTGAAACTATTTTTAAAATTAAATATTATTATTGTGTAATACATTTTTTAAAAATATAATAAATATTATTATGCATGTATTTTATTTGGTAAATGGTTTTAGATATAAAATTTATTAATTATGAATAATTCCCTTAACATATGGTCCTGGAAAATCAAATTTGTGGTATTATGTATGATAAAATTTTTTTATTGAGACTTAAGTCAATATAATTAACACTAACTCATTTCCATTGGTCAGGATAAATGAATTATTCTATTCAAAATCAAATTAAAAAAGAATTATTAGTTTAATATATGCACCAATGACTTTTAAATCATATTGTTATACTAGTATTTCTAACATGAGATTAATTATGATCTTGGATTTTTTTAAGATGTTATTTATTAGAAAAATATATAGTTAAATTTTTTATTATATGATTATGTGATCAAGAATGATTTAATTTGGTGTAGTTTTCCAAATAAAATGAATTTTGGGTTATCAAAAGGGGTTTTGGATTGTATCTTTTGAATGGATTGCCTTTGTTTATTTTTAAATAAAGAATATTGTAGTATTAAGTTCTTTTTTGAAGGTTATTACCCCGTTAGGTTTTTAAATGAGTGAAATAATACATTTGAAAATATATTATTTCCATTTTCTCATCATTTTCTTTTCATCAGTGCTGAGAATATTTTAGGCGTAAAGTATGCTTGATGCTTCCAAAAGAATTCTATTTTAATTGATATGTTGAAATTAATTTTATTTTGTTGTTTCAATCGATATATTAATAATTTTTTTTCTTTAATTTTGTTGATTTACCATAGGTTTAGTTATCATAATTATGAGTTCTCTATTTATGTATTGAGTTTGGATATCACAATGATGATATTTGTTGTTGTAGTAATAGAAAGTTATTATTATATAATATAGAGAACCCTTCCTAGGTATAATTTTTTGTTAAAAAATTATGATGTATGATTCATTTAATTATATTATTTCAATTTTCATATCCCACATTAGTGATTTCAACTAAATGAAATCCATTGGACATTCTGATGATGGGATATTTTTATAGTGGTGAGTTTCTAAAAAACGGTATCATTATGGGTTGTTAAAATTATTAGTGAATTTGAATTTTTGGAATTGGAATACAGAGAGGGAGTTATGGTAATGTTTTCTATGGTCATTGGGATGTTTTTAAATTGGTATATTTGATTGAGAACACTCTAATTGATTATCTAGGTGTTAGTGGTTGATATTATACATACTATATAAGGTCAAAAAAAATAGTTGGGTCACTCTGTCATTGTGTTTGTCTAGGTTTAGGTTTTTTTTCGGTGGAGGTCATTCTATATCTTTAATGGGTCATGAAATAGTGTTTTTGGTTGAATAACTTTTCCCTATTCCATGGGTTGGTCACACCACATCCTATATGGATAATGAAAATATGTGGTTTTGTTGGGGGTTGACCTCTATCTATGGTTGTGTTTGTACCATGACTCCAACGGGCTATTATATGAACTAGTTTAAGGATTGTTGTTTTAATGGGGTATTTTGTTAATTTGAATGGTGTTATAATTTTAAACCACCCATTTAGCTTTTTGGGTCTTGGTCATTTGAGTGAGAGTGGAGATACCTCTTTGCATCTCTATTTCCCCAAATTTAAATTTGTGTTGTTTTTAAGGAGTTTTTGTGCGGATTCTATGTAATACATCCCATAATTATCAACATGTAATTCCACCATGTTTTATTTTAATGTTTATTTTATATGATTTTGGTTTTATAGAATGTATACATCAATCCATGGTGGAATCATTCTCCTTGATGTGGATTTCATGTGCGGCCTAAAAATGTAGTCTTTAGAAGGGATAATCAATCCATCCCACGTGTTATTCTCTATGTTTTTTGTTTTATGATATTACATAGGGTTTTTTAGTATATTTTAGTTTGTTTAGAAAATTATATTATGTTACTAAATAGATATTTATAGTTTTATTAGTGCAGTCAAATGTATGGTGGGAACTGCAAGCCCTTTGATCATGGTTAGTTGTTCATATAACATTAAGTGAATTGGTATTCATTACACCATTGATGTTATTGTGTTTTTTATTTTCATATTATTAGTATATTGGGTTTATGGATAATTAATAATCTCGTGGTCCAAAAGGAGGTATCTATAATCTTGTGATCGATTTTAGATCATTGGTTGATATTAATGGCTCTATACAGAAGATTTTGAATTTTATTCCTTGATTTCTACCCTATATTTAATCCATTACAAAAAATAAATAAAGTATTATTTAATAATGTAAACCTATTAGTTCCTGTTTGAATTTTATTAGGGACATTTTCATATATTTTTTTAACAAAATTGGTGTCTTGTTTTGTAATAGTTGTTATCAGATAGAAAGTCTTGTTCTTAGGAAATGGTTTAAAAACTAGAGATATTATAGGGTTTTCTAAATTGGTCTTATAATTTAATGATTGTGTTATGTCTTTGTTAATATTTAATTAATATTCTTTTAATGTTATTTTGTTATTTTTATGAAAGAATAATATTTGTTATAGATGTGAAAATTATTTCCCCATGGAATGTTTCTTAGGAGATAAATGCATAAATTCGGTTTCTAAATGATCCCTCTAATGGTTACATTGGAACATGATTAAAAAGTGGTTTTATGATTTAATTGTTCCCCTTAAAGGACGCATTTTAATTGGTTTTTATAAAATATAATGTGGTATATTGATATTTGATGACTTTATGGAATCATCCTAAATAGGGTATGATTTTCCTATATTTTATTCCTGAATAGGGAGTGGCTACTTCTGTGAAAGGCTCTTGGATGTGGGGGAGAGTTATGATAGATGAGTTCCATATTAATTAAATGATAATAATATTTGATATGATTTAACTTATAATTGGTTTACTCACCACTATTTGGTTGATCTTGGGAACTTTGGGTACTTATATATGGAAGACTGGGATAAGTGATAATAGGAATTCCACTCCCTACATATACATACACTATGTTATAATTCTAATAAAATTGTACTATCATAAAAAATATAGCACCTCGAGGACATTGAAATATTTCTTCTCATAGGTTAATTCATGGGATTGGGTATATGCATTAATGATTGGGTATTATTAGTTTGATCATGATAAGGTAATAGGGCCCTATGTTTCCTTGCTCATAGAAACCATAGGCACCTATAATGATGATTGTTCCTTCAAGATGACCTTGTTTCAGTGTTGTTATTTAAATATACTTAAATTCTTTTTTATTGTTTAATTATATTAGATATTATAATATTTTTATCATCATTTCCATTCTTTTACAAATGAGGGAATCTTTTATTGGTTACTTTTTTTTCATTCATTAGTGTTCTCGTGAATCTCTGAATATGTTTATTATCTATAGAAGTACATTTTTTGAATATTTTTTTATTTATTTTTAATCCAATGATATTAATATAATAGAAATTTATTTTTTTAGGTGTATTAAACATATAAGGAAGTATTTTTTGAAAGTTAATAGTCATCTATGATTTTAATTTATTTTATATTCTCTCTTTTCAATGGGTATTTTATGTGAATTTATTAAAAATAAAAATTGTCCTAAAATTAATCCTTGTGACTAATTTTTATTAAAATGGAATGGTTTATTTTATAGTTTTATTTTGAAACTTGAATATAAATTAGTTACTTTTCAAGGTTATTCATAGTGTTTTGGAGGTCAATTTTTAGGATATATTTCTCACAAAATTATATTGTAGGTTCTAATCATGTCCAGTTGGGATATGATGGTTGTTCATTTATTTTATGACTCATATAAGAAGGTTTTGGTTGTGAAAAAAAGGGATTAGGATTTCATGAGAAATTGAAATAGTTGTTCATGTCCATTTATTTATTTCATTATTTTTCTACTAATCCATTATATAATGTCGTAAATTTCTCTCTGGTGTCACTATTTTATATTGCTCTTTATTTTTAAATATTATTTATTCATTTACATGATTTGGATTTTCCTATTGGTTCTTATTATTGGTTCAGTTGTTTTGCAATATTCTTAATACCTTTTTTGTTTTTTTATTTTTCAGATGGATTTTTTTAAGTTTAATCATTCAATGTATGATGTTTTTATATCAAACTTTTTGGAGTAAATTCCATGTCATTCATGTTTTTTAGGGAAAATAATTCCCACTCCCAAAAAATTCTTTCCTAGGAACTAGTTTTAAACCCATGGGGATCAATAAATCCCTTGGATCATTTCAATAATTCAGTTTAGGTTCCAAAATAATCGGTGTCCTTGGTTTATTTTTTACATTGGGTACCTAGTACCCCCATAGTTAGTTCTATATTATTATTTTTAAATTAGTTTATTTAATTATGTCTATATATTGATAAATTATAATAATTTCTCATTATATCTTCCAATAAATGTTATACCCTCCATCATTATTCTTCATAATTCTACTCCTCAAATGGTCAAATAAACCAAGTGAATTCATTAGTTTTGGATCTAATATTCAATTGTTAGCCATCATTATTAAGGCTATGACTCATCTTTCCTCCATCCATAATTAATTTTTTGATTCTTAATGCATAACCTAGTATTAAATAATAAAGGTTTTTTTAACATTTTTGAAAAAAATAGTAAGGATTATTCAATGATTAGACCCATGTTATTCCTAGGTAAGTGGAATCTTTCATTCTCATTAGATTTGGAAAGTGATGAAATCATAATATTAAATTTTAGAAAAAAAAATACTATGTTTTACCTAAAACTAATCTTATTTATAATATATAAATCCACAATCCATAAGTAGACCCCATAAAGGCCCTGAGTGGTTTATTGTGGGTGATTGTCGATATGATTAGTCATTTATGGCCATTATATATATGAATTTTAGTTTGAAATCATATTTTAAAACATTAATGGGTGCCATGATTATTAATAGAACATTTGATCCTATTTTGGTGTCTTATTTCATTCCTTAATAAATAATTTCTTGATAATGATAACTAATATAAATGAGTTGGATTAAGAATAATACATTGAGTAGTTTAGTGGATTAAGTGAAAAATAATTTGACTAATAAGTAATTGTTAATGGTTTATAATGGTTATAAAATGATAAATTATTAATATTTATAGTTTTTGGTTATGTTTTTTTATTCCCCTTTCTCCTAGAAATGATTGGGGGTGAGATCACATCCACCCATGATATGTTGTGTTACCTCTTCCACCTAAAGAGGATTGGTGATCCATTATTCACCTTGAGGTAATGCATTGGTTGAAGCCCCATCCATTTATGATGTTGTTTAATTGAAAAATTATCCACCTAATAAATAATATTTTGGGTATATCATAATCCTATATAAGTGGTCATTTTAGTATATCAACTACTAGGAGACCAGTACCGGTGGTATATCTTCCACACATAGATTTTTGCAGCTGGTGCCTCATCCACATAAATATTAGTATCAATGGTATATCAATAACCAATGAATTTATTAGTGTAATATAATCCACCTTAGGGGTTAATTTCAGTTTTTCGTAGTCCCCTTGTAATGTGTGGTATATGAAGTATATCATCAACTAATTTGTATAATGTTTTATACAATATCCACCTAGAGATGGGTAGTGGGGCTAGATTAACTACCATTGTTTTGTCATCCCTCATTCACTATGAAATATATTGTTTAACATTGAAATATTATTTTCAATAGGTTGTTCACCTAGATGAAATGTAAATTTCAAACAGTATTCACCTATAATATATAGTGGATATAGTCCATTCACCGTGAGTATTATACAAGGAGGTATATGTCATTCATCCGTAGGGTTTTTCCAGACCATGGGAATGTTAGTGAATTTTTATATTGGTTGAAGAAGGTATGGTCACACATTGTTTAGTTGTTGATGACTCCACATAGTGATAAGTTATTTATTTATTATAGTATTTATAATGGACCATACCTCTCTGGTCTATTCCATTACTGAAATATGGTGTTGGTGGTGTTCGAGGACGTCAAAGTGACTTATCCCCAACCAATTTCAAAATTTATAGTTCTTGGAAAAGTGTCGGAGTTAGTGATTTATTTGTACTATCTATGTCAATGAGTAATTATTAATATTGGCATTAGTGATTCATTTTTACTGGAGGCTTTGGTGAATCATTTGAACTGTTGGTTTCGGTGAGTCATTTGTACGGTCGGCATCGGCGAATCATTTTTATTGTAAGTTTTGGTGATTCATTTGTACTCTTAGCATTGGTGATTCATTTTTACTTTCTAAATAGGTGATTCAATTGTACTGTCAGTGTCAATGAGTCAATAGTAAAGTTTTCATTGATGATTCATTTGTACTATCATCATCGGTGAGTCATTTGTACTATCAGTGTCAATGATTCATTTGTACTATCAGAGTTGGTGAGTCAGTTTTATTGTCGGTGTCAGTTAGTCATTTGTACTATCATCGTCAGTGATTCATTTCTACTATCGTCGCCAATGATTCATTTTTACTTTCAGCACCGGTGAGTCATTTGTACTGTCAGCATCAGTGAGACATATATGAAAAATGTTTCCATAATGGTTTCATTTCCTTTGTCAAATTTCTATATTTTATCATATTTCATAAATTTTGACCCATTTAATGTTTTCATTGATGAAAAATGCATTCAAGTAATTTTTATAAGGGATTTATGTCTGATTCAAAGACTATAACTTCTATATTAAATTTCCTAAGGCTTAGTATTCCTCTACTTTCTCAGACCATGTGGTTTAATGGGATCCTCTTTTAATGGAAAATCTAGCATATCTTAAACCGTTGCTCCATTAAATCTTCTAAAGGGGTGAGATATCTTCCTATATAGTTCTACATTCTTGTTCCCCAGTACGAGATGCTCAAACCATTCCATCATCCCAAATGATTGGTGTGATCAAGCCTTAATCCTTAGACCATTTCCCCTTGATTTTTCATACTCATATATGCACACCCCATGTTTTGGTGTGAGCAGAAAGTATTGATCTTTCATCGATAAAAGGTATGATCTACCTTCATTCTTGTGTTTTCTTAGATCCTTCTTCTCTTGTTTCTCTATTCCATGTTTTGGAAAGTGATCTCCATGAATATAATGGAGTTTTCTTGAGTTTCTATTGGTGCAATATAGTCATGGAGTCCTTAGGTTCATGCAATTGTCATGGGGGAGGCGATCATGATCCCTTGGGTAGATCGTATCGTGTAAATACTATCAAGAACATTTTTCGGAAGTGGATTCATGTAATCTCTATTATTTTCTGTGCAATTGTAGAGTTATCATGTTTTGTCCCACTAGATCATAATGAAATTGATAAAATAAATATTTGAACCGGATAAATAAATATTTATCGATCATATGTTATTGCATTTTTTTTCTAGGTAGTGTAATATTTTTTCTTTCCTTGGTTAGGATATCTTTCTTCATGAAAATATGTTAACAATTTAAAATGGAATTAATTGTAATTATTTTTCAATGATAAATAGGGATGTAAATGAATCATGTTTTTCTGTCGTAATCTTGTTTAATTGAATTAATTGATGAGCCAGGGGCATGTTGAATCTTGTGGATAATGAATTAATTGCATGTCAATTAACTGTTTAGTTAATTTTTGATATCTTACTATTTAGGTTTCCCATAGTTGGAACCAAAAAAAAATCCTTTAATTCCATGTGGATTAAAGAACCCGTTGTTTGATAAAAGATAATGTGTTATAGGGTTCTGAGATACCCTCTTGCTAGTAAGGTCGAGTGCCTTGTGCTTTGGATCAGTGAGTGCTGATTATGAATGAAGGTTGGAAGGATCGTTTAAGAGCCAAGATACCAGTTGATTAGATGTCTATTTCCTACTACTTGTGATTTAATGTGAGCCTAGATGGATATTGTGATATGTAGGGGCAGGAAGGCCCATTGGTTGTGGCAGCAATTGATACCTACAGTGGTGAGATGCATTAGTATATGAAAATGGTTGTCAGGGAGGATACCAGAGATGATCAACGGGTCAGATGTGAATGATATGATGCTTGATGAATCATATTAGTTGTTCATCTACTTTAAATTCTCCACTACTCAAGGTAGCTGGTCTTTCTTACCATGTTTTCAAAATGGGCGAAGACGTGTGGGTAATTCCATGGGCATTCCATGTTTAGCTTATAGAGGAAGGATGGTTCTACATTCTTACTATGGGTGGAAAAGACTTGACAGATAGTTCACCTACTCACCATGTTCTTGGTAGCATTGAATGTTTTCTATAATTTTTAAGAATATGGTAATGTAATAATACTATTAATAAGTTATTTAATAATTGATGATAACCCATGAGGTTGGAGCTTTTTGGGACGCAATGATGTGGTTTCAATTTAATGGAATAGTAGACTTTGTATGTGATGCTAATGAAATATATTGTGTAATTAATAATGGTTAATTAATTTTTATAGAATTAATTATTATAAATTGAAAATTATAAAAATGGATAATGTATTGTAATGTTTCTCTTTAAATGGTTGTGTTCTAATAATATACCAAGTCATAGTATTTTCAGTTGAGAGTCTGAGAGACAGTAGCTGCATTTGAGTCTATGAATAGGTTTTTCCCATTGTGTGAGTGTGAGTTATATTATATTTTATATTTTTTATGTTTCTATACTCTACTCCACCCCATTAGTTTGAGAAACTAACACCATATGGAATTTTAGACCTATGTGTTTTTTCCCTAGCATTCCAATGGGTGGATAAATGGCTAACTAACCCTTTAGACCCACTCTTTTCTCTTGGTAGTTACTTGTGCTGGTTGGAATAATAGTTTGTTTTCCCCATGAATGTGTATAGAGGGATTTAATTTCTTTTCATTATTCACACACATATTTTATGGATATTGTTCCATATGGAATACAATAGGCTTAACATGTGTAGGTTGTGATGGCTTCAGTATCCTTACACAGTGTATGTGTTGTAATTACATGAGGTATAATTTATATTATATGATAAAGTTTATGCATGCTTTGGTGTCTCCCAGAAACTACTTGTTTCTTTGGTTACATAGACTTATAGGTTGTGTTTCATAAAGGGTATGATGTGGTGCATGGATGAGGTGTCTGTGGGGAGGCCTTTTGGAGGGAGATACTTAGGACGTGCAACGTTAGGGAAAAGTGTAAAAGTAGTGGGGAAGTTTTAGAGAGGTACCCCTGACATTATTTATTATTTTATATACTCGTGTATTCAAATAATTGGTGAGATTAGCCATGGTGAGGCTTGCATCATAGTATACCTATTTAGCAGATGAGTTAGTTTCACTTGTTATTCATTATGCTTTAGCATGCTTTATCGTTTTGGGATGATAGGCTTCAGGGAGGATCCTACCAAGTATACTATTATTATTCAGCCTACGTATACATATAAACTACAATTTAGGTCAGTTGGAGAAGGTTTGAGATAAGGATGGTTACTGTTGGCTTGGGGTTGCAGGAGTTTTTCGGGCTTCATGGTCACTGTCATTTTTACATTCTTTTGGTACTTCTAGTTTTCCCTTTCAATTGTATTAGTTCTTACATGAAATAATGTATGTGTACTTGGAATTTATTTTTATTGAAGTCTGAGTTGGGGTTGGTGGGTGTCTCTCTTTCCTACCACATTCTCATGTGTTCTCTTTGTGGGTATTGCCTCCCATTTTGTGTGTTTACTATACCCTCACTTCTATTCTCCATACCAAGGCCTATTGGAGGCGGTACTCAGGGGTCACTATCTCCCTAATCATATTGTCATCCCTTGAGGGGTACACCATGTGGGGAGAGGGTTGTGAAAAAGTGGCATCACAGTCCAAATTGAGGGATTGGAACAAGTTTGGTATTAGGCTTAGGTGAGGTTGCATGGGTTGGTAGGGAAACTATGTCAGTTAAGTGTATCAAGTGATGAAAACACTAGAGATCGGCTAATACACTGTCATTTGGGTCACCATGTGATCGAATACATGATCCTTTATGCTTTTAGTGATTACTAAACAAGGTGAAACTGGGTCCATGGTAGAGACCTAGAAAAATATCATACATCATTCTTCATTGTTCGACTCTTCCGTTTTCTAGGTTTAGGATCTCTATATATTTGTTATTTTTTAGGTATGTCTCAAGGTTGATGTCTTTATTAGGTTTACCTAGAAGATATCTTACAGGCTACTCCAGTAGATCATTTTAGAGTAGAGGTTGACAACGACAACACAAAGAGGAGGAATCTCTAAGTGTTTTGAGTGGTAGGGTTTGCAAAAGTATGAGGGATTCATTTTAGATGGAGTCCTAGAATACTAGTTGGAATTGGTTGACATAGCCTTTATTTCGATCCATTCCTAGAATGATCAATTAATGTATTTGGTTGTGACAATTCCGTATGGGGAAGTGTGGATGTGGTAGTTCTTATTCCTTGGGGATCATGAGGAGTTGGCAATCTCATGGGAGAAGTTTTGAGACTTGTTCAGAGACTATTTTCTTTTTTTGACCGCTCAGGCGTCCAGTCACTAGGATTTACATACTCTTCAATAGGTGATATCTATTGTGTGAGTGTTTGGAATCTATTTTCAGACCCTTTTATGAAATTCTTCGAACCCATTTCCAGATATAGAGACCAGGGCAAGGTTTTTTGAGGAGGCTTTCTATCCTGATATCCAATGTCAGGTCACACTATTGAGGCTGAAGAAATATCTTTAGGTGATGAGGTGGGAATTTTTCATTGAGAGGACATAAGATAGAACCAGATATTCATGAGATGGGAGTCATCAGGATTCCTCTCGAAGCAGATCTGTGGTCTTGGGTCCCCGGGTTTTAGGGTTGAAGCACTTTAATTCAGTAGGGGATAGGTCCTAGCCCTCTGCATCTCATTTTTTTGGGTGGAATCTCTCAAGCCTATGCCATGGATCAGGTTTTTTTTTCTTATAGAGGATGAGGTCATCAATATCATGATTTCCAGACATTTTAGAGCAGTCATCATGCATGAGGTGTTTCATTCCAGGTTCCTCTATTGAGACACTTCATTTTTAGGGAACAACAGTTGGTTGCACCGGCATAGGATAAAAAAATTAAGATGGGATAGGTAAAGGACATCCCATTAACACTCTATATCCTCTAAGAGAAGAGTGTTTCCATGGTGTTGGTTTTCATCTGGGTTAGAGAGGTTGTGGAGTATGTCGTGATCAGCTTCCTGCTTTAGCATAGCCAGTGCCATGTGATGAAAATGTCATCTGAGGTACACATTTTTTATTTTCTTCTTGTTTTAATGCCTTCATTGTTTCAAGAGTTACTCAGACATTAATAACACCTTACATAGTCCATTCATTGGGAATTTAGGTAGATAAGATTCCATTTTTCTTCACATTGACTACGCTGGTTGGAGGTCGAGCTAATATGTTTGATGTATGTAGAGACCGTGAGATAGTGCTAGGGTAGAAACACTCTTGGGGAGATTTCCTATGTTTATTGATACAACCATATGATGTCGTCATTAGTATGTTTTGGTTGTATTTGGTGGTGGTTGTCGTTTATTTCTTCAAGAGGCATGTCGTTGTCTTCGATGGTAATAGAGATCTAGTGGTGTTGGTAGGCGAGCAAGACCCTCATATGGGTTAGAGGTGTGTCATGTGCTTATCATCCTTGATGGATGAGCTAATGCAATGTTCTTCATAGGTTAAGTAGTTATAATTTCCCAAGTTCATATAAGAGTACCCTAATGTATTTCTAAAATAGGTTGTAGCATTACACCCCTCGATAAGAGATCATGTTTGGGATCGAGATATATCACGGAGAATTTATTATCTCTATATCCCCATAAGGGATGGCCCCTCCTGAGTTATAGGAGTTTTATATAAATCTCGATATTCTATTACAGTGTGGTTTTATTCATCTATGTCTTCCACTATGCAGTGCACTTGTATTGTTGGTAAATAAGGATGACAACATTTAGAAGTTCTATATCAATTATCGTCACTTAAACAATGTGATAATGAGGAATCACTATCATCCTCTGGGTATTGATGATTTATTTGAACAACTATAGGGAGGATTCTGGTTCATCAAGATTGATTTGTGGTTAGGATACAATCAGAGGCGTTTTCCTGAGGAGGATATCTTGAAGACTGATTTTTGTTATCCTCATGGGCATTATGATTTCATCATAATGTCATTAATTGTGATTAATTCTCCAGTTATGTTCATGGGATTCATGGACACCATTTTTTATGAGTTCCTAAATAAGTTTTTGGTGGTTTTCATCAATGAAATCCTTGAGTAATTTGTATCTGAGTAGGCTCATGCATAGTATCTTCATTCCATTTTGGGTGTTCTTCATCAACAACTGTTATTTGGAATATTGTCAATGTGTGATTTTTTAGATTGAGAAGTCTATTTCCTGGTCATGTTGTATTCTAGTAGGGAGTAGCATTGGATCCATTAGAGATACATGAAAATTTTCTTGGTAAGCCCTCAAGATAGTGGGAGAGGTGAGAATTTTCCTTGGTCTCAAAGGCTATTATAGGAATTTCGTAGCTGATTTTTCATAGGTTGTGACTCCTTTGACATTTTTGACCTGGAAGGATCAGGCATTCCTGTGGACTGATCAGTGTTAGAATGATTTCAAGTATCTAAAATAGAAGTTGGTTAGTGATCTGATTCATTGTCTTCCATCTGAGGGAGTTCTGTTTGATGATTTCTACGATGCTTTACATCTGCATTGTGGATGTGTTCTGATGCAGTAGGGATCGGTTGTTTCATATGTGTCTCTGATGTTTTTCCCCAATGAATGTAATTATTCCACACATGATCTTGAGTTGGCATCAATGGTGTTTTATTTTGATGTTTTGGTTACATTACCACATTGTCATATGATTTGTGGTTTTTATTGATCATAAGATCATGTGGTATGTTGTCTCCCAACTTGACTTTAACTTGCTGCATTGTTAGTGGATGGAGTTGATGTAGGAATAAAACATAAAAATTTAATGAACACCTGGAAAGGGGAATGTTGTAGCTGATTCTCTGAGTAGGAATTCATGAAGTGATGTAGTGCGTGAATAGGGTTATTCCTCGAGAGTGATGGAAGAAAATTCTACATTAAATATTTTTATGGGAGATGTTCGGGGAATAGTTTGTCTTTTTCAAATAATGGTGAATAAAGCTCTTGTGCAGTTGGTGGAAGTGTCCCACATGGTTGATATAGAGATGGAGGTCTAGAGATACTATTTTTTTTTGTGGTGAGGCCCCTAATGGTTTGACTGAGGATGAACAACAACGAGTATTGTATCTAAGAAGTGTTTTCATTCCCTTGGTGATGCATGATCTATTCTCATAGGGTTCCATAGATGACAATTATATGTGCATCCTGATATGAAAAATATTTATTGAGCTTTTAGGATTCAGTTTTTGTGGCCTAGGTTGAAGCATTAAAAGTTGAATAATTTGTGTCTATATGTTTGGTTGCCAAAAGTTTAAGGTTGAGCATAGTGTCCTCGAGGGTCCACTCTATCCATTATATGATCCTTAGTGGAAGTGGGAGGACATATCAATAGACACTATTACTAGGTTACTTCGAGCTTAGGGAGGCCATGCCACTGTTTTGGTTGTAGTGGATCATTTAATTAAATGATTCCACTTCATAGAAATCTAGGAATCTATCTCGGTCGAAGATTTTTTACTGAAGTATCTGGAGGTGGTAGTGAGATTCCACGGAATCCTAAGGACAACCATTTTTTATCGAGATCCTCATTGTACCTCTAGGGTGTGTAGAGGTCCCCATCATGTATTTGGTTCATAGTTATTCCTTAGCACTGCTTTTCATCCTTAGATGTACGGTCAGACAGAGCAGACCATCCAGGCTCTTGAAGACTTATTGCGTTCTTTTGTTGTAGATTTTGGTGGTTAGTGGATGAGGCACTTACCCTTGGTGGAGTTTTCATACAATAATATTTTCTCTCAGCCATTGGCATGAAGCCTTTTTAATCATTGTATTGAAAAACTTGTAGTTCACTGTTGTTCTAGACTTGGTTTACAGAAACAACAATTTTAAGACCAAAACTGGTATACAACTCCACAGAGATAGTTCAAAAATATATGTGAGAGGTTGAAGGTAGCACATGATCATCAGATATCATATTTCAATCAATGGAGGAGGCATTTAGAGAATGATTTCTGGGATCACGAGTTTCTAAAGGTGACTCCCCATCATGGAAGTAAGCTATATCCCCGATATATTGTGCCTTTTGAGGTATTGGATCATGATGGAGTCATGCAATATCGAGTATCAATTCACCTATAGATGAGCTGGATACATGATTTTTTTCATGTTTCATAGATCCGTCATTATCTTCATGATGTCTCTCACATAATCCATTAGGGAGAGATTTATGATGATGATGATGATGATTATGATGCTGATACCATCGAGGAGCTGCCCATGGAGATCTAGGACAACATGGATATGGTGTTCTGTGGGCATTCTATTCCATTGGTTCGTGTCTTGTGGTGACACAATGGCATGGAAGAGATTACATGGGAATGTGGGTCACAGATATGTGATCAGTAACACGATTTTTTTATTTTTAATTATTTTCATCTAATGGTGTTCATTTGTTATTGGAGACCTTTCATTTCCATGTGATAGAATTCCTTTTTTTTCTTTTGTGGCTTTCTATCTTTTGTGAGGTATCTTGATGGGTGGTTGTTTGAACCCATTTTCTATTTCCTCTTAGGTTGGTTTTGAATTATATAGGATGATAATGTTTGAGAGGTGTCTTATGTAATGGCTTGGACATCTCGGGTCTATTCCTTTTCCAAAAACTGGAGTTTGAGGTTTTCTTGGAATTCATGGTGAATTATCCCCAACACTTTTCCAAATTTCTAGTTTTGTTAATATTTTCAGCATTGGTGATTCATTTTTAATATCGATGATAGTGAGTCATTTGTACTATTAACATCAGTGATTCATTTATATTATAGGCATCTGTATGTCATTTGTACTATCAGCGTCGGAGAGTCATTTATATTGTCGGCGTTAGTGAGTCATTTGTATTGTCGGTGTCGGTGAATCATTTGTAATGTCAGTGTCGGCGAGACATTTATAATGTCAGTGTCGATGATTAATTTTTACCATCTTCATCGGTTAATCAAATGTACTCTTAGTGTCGTTGAGTGACATGTACTAGCGACGTTGGCTAGTCATATGTTTTTTCAGCAGTATCAAGTTATTTGTAGGGTCAGTGTTAGTGAGTCATTTCTACTGTTGGCATCACTGAGTCATTTATATTGTCGTCATTAGTGAGTCATTTTTTTGTCAACATCAGTGAGGAATTGGTGTTGTTAGCATCGATGAGACATATGTGAACAATGTTTCCAAAACTATTTCATTTCCTATTTCAAATTTCCATATTTTTCCATATTTCCTATAGTTTCACCTGTTTAACATTTTCCTTGATAAAAAATGCATTCTAGGCCTTGTTTTATGGAATTTATGGATGATTCAATGTACATAATTAATATCTTAATTTCCCTAATGCTCATGATTCCTTTCCTTTGTCAAACCATGTTCTTTAATGTGATCCACTTTTAATGGAAATTCCATCAAATATTTAACTACTTCTCCATTAAATCTTATAAAGGGAGGAGATATCTACCTACCATATTCATCCATCTTATTCCATGGTGTGTGATACTTGAATCGTTCCTTCTTCCCATCAGAGTGGTGTGATCAAATCATAACTGTTGGATCTTTTACAGTTGATGTTTCATCCTCTTAAATGGGTACCCCCTATTTTACTACAAGTAGCAAGTGTCCATCCGTCATCAATAGAAGGTATGATCTTCCATTATTCATGTGTTATTTTCAAGTATTATTATCTCGTTTATAGTTTCCATGTTTTGGCAAGTGATATTGATGTTTATAATAGAATTTTGTTGAGTTTCATATGGTACAACCATGCCACAACGTCCTTGGGTGAATGCAGTTGTCACGGGGGAGGCGATCGTGATCTGTTGTGTGGATCATTCTCATGTTAAGAATGTCAATAACATATTGAGTTAGGGAATGCATGGATTCTCTATTTTTTATACGCAACTATAGAGTTAACATGTTATATCCTACTAGATCATAATGGAATTGAGATAATAAATATTTTAACTAGATAAATAAATTAGTATTGATCCTATGTTATTGCAACTTGTTTTACTAGATACTATGATATCTATTATTTCGTTTTTAATAATATCGTTCTTGAAAAAAATTGGTATGTAACGTAAAATGGGACTAATTGTAATTATTTATCAATGATAAAGAGGGATGTAAATGAATCTGGTTTTTGTTTCCGTAAGAACCATTAATTGAATAAATTGTTGAGGCGAAGGCATGATGATGCTTATTGGAAAATAATAAAAAAGGCTTTTCAATTGACTATTTAGTAAATTTGTGATGGATTACTATTTAGGTTTCCTTTAGATGGAGCCTAGAAATAATAAATTGGTTAATTACATATTCATTAATGTTCCAATTATTTGATAAAATATAATGTGTGGTAGGGTTCTCAGTTACCTTCTTTCTTATAAGGATGAGTGCCTGGTTCTTTGCAGCCATTATAGCTCGTAATGTATGAAGGATATATTCCATGTTTAAAGTAAAAGCACCCAGTTGATATGATGTTTGTTTCCTAATTTTTTGGTGATGTGAACCTAGATGGATTTTTTGATATGTGTGGACATGGAAACCCATTGGTTGTGAAAATAGTTGAAGCCTAGAGTGGTGAGATGCATTGGTATATTCCTATCGGTGTCGGGGAGGACACCAGAGATGATAAAACAAGTTGGATGTGAATTATTTTATTCTTGAAAAATCTTCTTGTTATTTTTATCTTCTTTAATTTCCCTAATGATCAAGGTAGTTGGTCTTGCTTACCCTCCTTAAAAATGTGGTAAAGACACATGATGTATTCCACATACTTTCTATTTTTATATTCTCAAGGGAGGATGGGTTTAATCTATTTCTATAGGTTCAAAATTCTTGATAGGTACTTCACATACTCAGTGAATTTATCCCCTGGTTCTTGGAAGTTTATAATGTTTTCTAGAATGTATGGGAATATGTGATAGTAATAAGTTTTTTAATAAATAATTGAATAAATGATGTTAACCCATTATGTTGGATCTTGCTGGGGCACAATGATATGGTTTCAATTCAATGGAACAATAGACGTTTGGTGTGATTATAATTAAATATAATGTGTAATTGATAATTGTTGATTAATTTTTAATGAATTAATTAATGTAAAGTTAAGATGACAAAAAAGGATAAAGTAATATAATGTAGCTCGTTAAATGGTTGTGTGCTTATAGGATACCTAGTCATAGAAGTTGCAGCCAAGAGTCCGAGAGATGTTAACTACATTTGATTCTAAGACTATGTTATTCTCATAGTGTGGTTTTCAGGTATAATATATTATTTAATTTTTGTGTTTCTATACAATAATCCACCTCTTCATCTTGGCAAACAAACACTGTGGGGATTCCGAGCCCTGCGGTTGTTTTATCTAACATTTTGGTGGGAGGATAGATAGGTAACTTCCCCCTATGGCCCCACTCACTTCACTAGGGAGTTACTTTTTGATGGTAGGAACATCAGGTAGTTTTCACTATATATGTGTGTAAAGGGTTGTAATAGATTGTGGTTATTCACACACATATTTTACTGATAGCATTCCATATGGACTACTATAGGTGATATGTGTATATGTTGTGATGGATTCAGGATCCACACTCAGTGTAAGTGTTATAATGGCTTGAGGTATAATGCCCGATATATGATACACATTGTGCGAGCTATGGGGGCTCCCAGGAACTTCCTGATAACTTTTGTTACTTGGATGTAGTGGTTGTGTTGCATGAGGTTCATGTTGTTGTGACTCACCCTAGTGTTTGTGAGGAATCCTTTTTTTATAGAGATTCTTAGGACATGCGATGTTGCAAAAACATGAAAAAATATTGGGGAAGTGGTAAAGGGGTACCCTTGATATTTTTTTATATTATATAATATTGTATGTGATACATTATGAGAGTATCCATAGTGAGTATGGGAACTTTGTATTCATGTTTAAATGAGGAGTTAGTTTCACATGTTGTTCACTATGCTTTAGCATACATTCTTTACATTTTCATGAGAGACTCTGGGGAGGATCCTTCTGAGTATACTGTTATACTCACCCTATGTATATATATAAACTATTATTCAAGTCACTTGAAGAATGTTGGAGATAAGGAAACTTACTACTATCTTGGGGTTGTAGGAGTTGTTCAGGCATCATGGTCACTATTGTTTTTACTATCTTTTAGTATTTGGAGTTCCCCATTACAGTTGTAGTATTTCATTCATTATATTGCATATGCGTACCAGTGATTTCTTTTATATTATAGTTTGAGTTGGAGTTGGGAGGTTTCTTTCTTATCTCTCTCTTCCACATATATTCTGTTTGAGGGTAATACATCACATTTGGTGTGTTTACTATACCCTCGGTGATAGTCGCCATCTCGAGGCCTATTGGAGGTGAGACTCGAGGGTCACTATCACCGTTATTACATTTTCATCTGAGTAGGGGTACACCTTGTAGGAATATGGTTGTGAAATTATTTCTTTTATATAATTAATAAAATTATTTTTACATGAAATGTTTTTCAAAATGTTATCGATGACCTTCTTAGTTGTAATAGTCCCATGTTTGAGCACCGTGGTACCTGAGCAAACATTATGTATCATGGCCCATGTAAATTCAATTTTTGTATTATGTTGGGGGTTTATCTAGTATATAATTATCAAATATTGTAGATTGGATAGGGCTAGGAATTCAAAAAATATTTTTGTGGAGTCCACCCTTAATTAGTTTTTGTCCCTATTTTATATGATCCTTTCACAAGAGAAGTAGTTTATATAGTATTACATGTGTTACATGTACCTTATCTCATTTATATATTTCAAGTTACTGATATTTAATTTTGGATGGAAATTATATGTGGTATATTTTTTTTATGCTACAATTATATTGCATTGAATGAATCATTAATATTGTTTCATCTTTTCTAATCTATATTGAAGGTATGTTGTCCTACATTTTTATGTAAAATATCCCAACTAGTTAGTAGAATTTAAAATATAAATATATTTGATTGAGGTGTGTAGAACCCGACTAAGTCCTATAATGGTTAACTGGAATGGGGTCGTTACAAAGAGGTATCATGACTTTTTTATTCTATATTATTGTTTGGGGAATGGTAGATAGAAGATAATATTACATAGGGGCTTGGAAAATACATTTTTATTTGGATTAGATCATCCATGTATAAGGTAAGTGGATGTCACTATAGATAAACATCTTTTTCTTGGTTTAATGTTTTAAAATTGAGTTATTGTTTCTGAATTAAATGAATTATGTTGTTAATTTATTGTTTGGGGTTTTTAATAATTACTAAATGTTTCCATAGTGATGTTTTCATGAAATAGTTTGGTCATGTAGGGATTATATGACATTTTTATGCTTTATGGTGATTTATATTCTAGTTACTATGAATGTTTGGGTCATTTATAGTATCAATACCATCTTATATTATTTCATCCCATATTACTTCATATTGGTGCTCTAATTTACCGACAAATGATTGTTGAATTTTTTTATGATTTTCTATAAAGTTAATTTAATCCTTTGTGTTATTACACATAAACAATGAGTATGTAGGTTTTTCTAGACTTAAGTTTATATTCTTTGTCCCCGTGTATCATTGGGTGTGAATTTATTGAGAGAAAATGTGTGTATTATTTTATAACCTAATCTGTGATATATAGATCAATGATATAATTGTGTTATAATTCACGGGCTTATCATTAAAGAGATATGTCACCATGGATACCTCATGTTGATTTTTGGGAGTGATAGTAGGAGAATTATCTATGGGTATTGGACTTATTGCATCTAATTTAACATATTCCAATTAGCGATCAATAGGTCTTAAAAATTATAATTCATTTATTATAGTCCATCGGCCATGGCCCCCATGAGATTTGGACCAAAAATGTATAATCTATACTATGTGTTATAACTATATCATCTACCACTCTTTATTGGTGATGGTGGAATATAGGTTTCACTTTATATGGATAGAATTTATTTAGACTCTATTTGATCTCCCTAAAATAACACAAGAGAGGTTGATCAAGCCATATTCCTACAGAATTAAAGGTCTAGTGAGTTGTTAGTGGGATATTTTTATCTTGGTAGACTAGTACGTTTTTGGTATATAACATCAATATGTTTTTTACTAGAACTTTTTCCAAGAGACAATTTGGGATTGTAGTTTTAGGGAGTTCTTGCATCTTATATAGGGTGAATGTTGGTGATGGATTATGTATCCCGCTTTACTGACCTATTATGGTTCCCACCTACACTATACTATGATGATACTACAAGAAACCTCAATTTTTCAGAAAACCTAAAGAATTTTATATGGTCTACATTGAATATTATTTAATTAACATCATTCATAGAGTTTTTCACTCATGATAAGATTATAGTGAAGGACTAGATTGATGATAAATTAACTAGACATTGTATTTCTTCTATCGAAGTCATGATCAGGTAATCATGAAATTGGAATGTTGGGTATGAGGAGTCTCTACAGGGTGTGGGTGGGTATAGTGGTAAGAGTAGTGAGTCTTACCTTCCTTGAAGAGAGAGATCACAGATCGGATTTATTAGTTTAGTCAGTAACTAAATAATCTATATGATCATTAAAGAAACAAAAAACGATTGATTCTCTTATATGGAATTGGGGAACAAAACGTGGTATTGAGTAATCAATACATGATAATATGGTGGTATTTGTTTTAGTCGGACCTGAGTTTTAGGATCAGGTAAAGGAGTTTATAATTTGTATAGATATTATGGATCCATCAATAATTTTAGTCAAGGATGATGTTATGGCTTCCAAAGTTATGAGCAGTACCTCCAACTGGATTATTTCCCTTATAATAGTTAAGAAACAATAACTTCATGTTACTATTCAGAACTACATCATGCCAAAAAAGGCTCATGAAATATAGGGTGGTGACATTCCCAGGGTTGAAGGTATGATTCTTAGGGAATTAAATATAGATTCAATTTTACTTAATACATGTGCATCATACTCAGTCATATATTCTCATAACATTTTTTATCATGGATTTTTGGTATAATGTATATATTGAGTGATGTATATAGATATTAAATTTTTGGTTTGATTAGAGGGTATCTAGAGTTTTTCATATTGTGTTATGGTGATTAGTGTTTTTAATATTCTTTATTATTTATTCTTCTTATATATGTGCATATTTTATATAATCCTTGCAATCGAATAGTTGACTTTTCAATAAGAACACATCGAATTTTATGACTAAAGGGTATAATAGAAATCCTTATATTGATATGATGATTCCTAAATCGATGTTGGGTATATTAAGGATGTTTGTTTGAGTCCTATGCATTATAAACTGGGGATGATCATGGTCCATTTTTCCTGAATTTCATTATGAGATGAGTATATTTTCTACGTAGTATTTGTTCTTAACAAATATGAGATTTTGGCTGTCTCTTGAGGATTAATTGATATTTATACCTTATTATTATATCATTTTCATTATTGATCTTTTTCATAGTACAATTTCAATATCAATTCCTACATATAGTATGGATCATATAGATCATCAAGATATGAAAAATAAATTGGTGGATTTAGATAAAAATGAAAAAAATTAACTTTAGAATGTCCCATTTGAGTGATTCTATTTTTTTTATCCTGAAGGGAGTAGATCATTATTAGTTTTTTGGTTATCAAAGGATAAACCTAATGATGGTTTTGAACCAGTATCCTCTTCCATGAATTAGTGACATGTTAGACCAATTGAGGGATATCAAGTGGTTCATTAAAATCAAATTATGTTTGGGCTATCAATAGTTTTAAGGGACACCTTTCGATATACCATTTTTGAATTTCCAGAGATAGAATCCCCTATATGAGAATCATTTTATATTGTTAGGGTTTTTGAAAATGTCTATAGACTTCATGGGACTAGAAAATATAGTAAAACAAATGTATCTAGATTGACATATAGTCTAATTAATTGATGATATATTGGTATTATACAAGGAAATTAATGATCAACAACAATAACTAGAGATTAGTATTGTTATACTAATGGGACTTTGTTTGTGTACTATTCCCTCAAACTATCAATTCTAGATTACATATGTGTGCTTCATCAGAAAATTTATTTCCAAGGAAGGTTTATTAGTGTCTCTAGATAATTTTTTGGTAATAGTATCTAGGGTGTATCCTTTGAACATTTTCAAGATTCATTTTTTAATGGTCCTATAAGGTTACTACCAAAGGTTTATATTGTGCTTCACCATTTTATTTATTTCTTTAATTTCCATATCCATGATAGGGTGTAGTTTGTTCGGTTGGAAACATTTTTGTGATATTTTTTTATTTGAAATGGAGGTTAGAATGTATTTCACACTTGGAAATAACTAATGTAGTTTTGGACTTAAAATTTTATTAATATGTATTAGAAGTAAATATTTGGGAAGTAATGATGCACGATAGGAAATTCATCATGTATGGGTCAGAGTAGTAAAGGTCATAGGAGTGGAACTACCATATGTGTGATCTATATCTAGTTGTGGTTTTACAAATTATATGATGTTATCATCAAAACTTTAAATATATTGGTTCATGGTATATACATAACAAATGAGATTTATGTATATCTTATCTCATAGATACATAAACCATCAGTAGACATGGTGTCTTAAGTACCAATAGTGTTTTTTTCTTGATATGGAATATTAAACTGGGAAATATACAATTTGTGTTCATTCTCTAGGTATAAAGATATAGGAATATGTATTATAGAGTACGAGTATAGTGTACTAGATAATGAGCCTCTTCACTATGTTTCATCTTAATGTTTAGAAGAATCATTGAAAGAAACCATGAAAACTCATAGAATCATATCATCACTCCGTGAGACACTAAAGGAGATTAAATTATCTATCATGTATTTCCTAATGAAGAATGATGGTATATTTGGTGGGGAGCTTTCTGCTAATTGGTCCTTTCATACTAATGAGTTTATTGACATCTACGTGCACGTTATGGTACTTATGATAATGTTCAATTATCTGATATGGGATTTTACACAACATGATATTGAATTTTTAGTTAAGGATTACCAATATGTGAAATTCCATCTAGAGATAGTATTTCTATCTAAAGATAATAACATACATATTGGGGTCTATTTCGTGATGAAATACCTATCAGTGGGTTAATCCAATCCATTAGTGACATGAAGGTATTATTAAATCCTTACCTACTCATGACTGGATGCTGGAAAATGTTACCAAAGATTTAATGATGGTATAATTGGGTTATTATCATGGAACTGATGTATTATATATTATTATGGATTTGTTGATGAATACAAGACATTTCTTATTATTCTAGGAGACCTATTCATACATAGAGTTAGTCTGGATATATTTTTGAGTATTATTTTTCTACTTGGGGTCACAAGGATCCTTATTTTTAATGATGATTCTTATTTTAAATCAAGTTTCTAATGAGGGCTATAGAATATTACTGATACACAGGTGTATTTGACAATTAATTCTCTTACCCAGACAGGCAGTCACCTTAAGCATATTATCTGGGTGTTTAAGGACTTTGTAGATGCTGAGAACTGCTCCAGTACTAGACAAGGTGTCTTTTCTGACAAAGCGAAGGCATATTTCCACTCGGCTATTAATTCCGGGTGGGCTAGAAGGGCCGTGCAAAAAATACCAAAGGTGCACAAAAAAACTTCTCTCTCATGTGTAAAACCACGGTATCTGAGGTATATTTCCGCACTAGAATTAAATCATTCATTCCACTGACCAGGGAAATAAATCATTCGGGCCGGCCACTCGGGCACACATTCTTTCGCACCACGGACCTAGGCGTGCAATCTTTCAGGCCGACTGACTTCTTCGAGGATGAAAGGACACAGAACACCTATAAATAGAAGGGCGCCCATCATGTTCTAGAGGATTAAGAATCTGAACCACCTCAAATGCATGAAATCAACCACTTCAGTGCACAAAAAATGGCTTCTAGGAATGAGAATTTTCATGACAGGTCTCCCATGGGTCTGCCTTCATGCAGGACCACTCGGGTGGAACCCTTTCCCAAATCACGTTATGTTGAAACCCATGCACGCAATCCCCTTCCCTTTCATGAAATTCATTTACCTGGTGTGCAATTAATTTTCTTTGTATGAAAACATCAACCAGTTATTGCATGAAGCTACATTGTCTTTCATGCCCATCCTTGCGCGCAATACCTTTAGTTTTCACGCCAAACCTTAGCTCCCCATCACATGGAAATCTCTCTGATTTCATGCATACCTAGTCTCTTTCGCGTAACTAATCCAATTTAATATCAATTGTGTGCACCCTCTCCCATAGCTTACACACCTCTGGGACCACTCACCCAACCATTTCTACCAAAGTGATCTATTTGTGTGTGAGCCTCCCTCCTTGCGCGTACCACATTTTTCATGTGTTTGATGTCCCTCTTACAGGAATCATCTTCGGGCACCTCTTGCACCCAAATGATCTACATCACACACCCTTTTTTGCGACTTTATAGATTTTCATGGAGAAATTTCAAAGTCCCTTGGACAATAATTCCTTTTTCATTGCTTCGCCTCATGATTCTTCACATAGGAATGCTAACAGTTGTTGATTCTAGAATATCCACACTAATGTGGACCCCTAATGGGATCACCTCATGACACCCCCTTTCCACGACGTTGTCGGTCCTTTCCCTTCACCAAGGTGTAGAGGGTGCCAGTTATGTATGTCCTAGGTGTGCGGAGTGAACCCACCACATCCGAGATGCAGGACGTTAAACTGATAAACACCTTCATCCTCAGCACATGACGTTAAACTGTGACCTCACCCTGTGCGTATTACACGGGGTTTTCCACCTTGGACATAATTCATGCCCAATATTCACTACGAGAGTGGGACTATTCCTTATATAGAATGAGATCGTCTTTATTGGAGCGGTTTTTGTCTGGAGGGAAATGGAAAACACCTTGGTGTAAGACCCAGATTTTATCACAGGAGGTGGCACCCCCAATCCTCCCATCTTCATCCTGGTCAAAGACTATAGAGGGTGGGATGGGTACTGGAGCCCTCCTTTCTTTGGTGCCAAATCCCTCTCCCTTTGGGCCTTATCGCCACCTCGGCTTCCACCCTGGAGTCATTCACAGTATCCATCTCCCTTGGTTTGTTCCATGTGTAAGCCCATGGTTCCTCTTTGGGCTGCTCCACACGAAAGCCCATGTTTTCAATTTGGGCCGCTAACCAAGTGTAATCCTCATCCCACTTCCCATGGAAGCACTGTTCACGACGTGATTGTCAACTATTTGTGGCCTTTTGTTTCACACACAGAGAATGACTCGTGCGGGCTTAGAGTAAGCATCAACCCTGATATCCCCTCCGTGCAGCCTAGAGTGTAAGCCCCAAACCTTCCTGAACAATGTGGACTTTGATCCTTGCCTAGGAAAGGTACGTAGGAAGCCTCCCTGAGGTCCAATCCCAACACCCAATCCTTCCAAACCCCTTCATGTCAGTTCACTAAACCCCTTCATGAACTACGTGGACATTGATCCTTGGCAAGGCAAGGTACACAGGAAGCCTCCTTGAGGTTCAATCCCAACACCCGGTCTCTTTGACCCGATTCATGTCAGTTCTCCCAATCCTTCTGGAACTATGTGGACTTTGATCCATGCCTAGGCAAGGTATGTAGGAAGGATAAAAGAGGATCAAGCCCAACCCCTGGTCACTCCTACCCCATCCACGCCGGCTCACCCAAACCTTCCCGAACTATGTGGACTTTGATCATTGCTAAGGAAAAGTATGCAGGAAGCCTCCCTAAGGATCAAGACCTACACCCGATCGTTCTGACCCCCTTCACGTCGTTTCACGAAACCCCTCCCCGAACTACGCAGACTATGATCCATGTCAAGGTAAGGTACGTAGGAAGCCTCCCTGAGGATTAATCCCAACACCCGTTCGCTCTGACCCCCTTCACGTCGGTTCGTCCAAACCATCCCGAACTACATGGACTTTGAGCCTTACTAACAATAGGATCATAAGAAGCCTCCCTTAGGATAAATCCCAACAACCATTGTTCCTAACACCCATCCTGTCAGTTCACCATCATAAAATATGAAACTACATTGGTTTTGATCACTATATCTTAGATAGGGTACCTAGGATGTCCCCCTGAGATTCAACCCCTTTCAACAGTAATTCATTGTCATCCTCATCATTGGTAAGTCATTGGAACCTCGATCAGTGTTAAGCCATTGTCAATACTAATATCATTGTCATCCTCATGGCGGATCCATCTCATTCCCCCTCCACTTCACTAAACCTTTCATCATCCATCTGAATTCTTATCTAGGCCACCACATCCATGTGAGATCATGCCAATTCATTTCTTCACCACTCATATCATTATCCGGGTAATTAACCACATGTTAGCCCCAACATCAATGTTCCCTCCAGGGGTTTCACTCATCTGATCCACTCTAGTCAGTGTTCTAATCAGTCATATCCTTCTTCGATAGATGTTAAAATCGCGAAATACCCTGTGTTAAACATAGGAATCTAAGAAAAACCTCATATACATGCCTATGGAATATAATTCCCTACATTAGACATGGGATTCCTCGAGATTCTGTGCCCTCGAGAAGCCCTATAATAAGGGGAAGAAACCAAGACATGCTAGTGTTACATCTTACAGACACACCAATGATGCCCAACATGAATAATACCCTGACTAAAGGTTTCTTCCCTTGTTGGACCACTTCTAATGTCCTGAGAGAAGCTTTATAATTAACTGGAATCCATGAAGATGTGGCACTGGGAAGAGATTCAGAAACAACATCTTCTGTCTATAAGGGAGACCTGGACTAGGTGACGAGTTTTGAGGTGGAATCCACGAAAGAAAGAACCAAAATCCCATCATCTCATTTTGATCACAGAGAAAAAATTCCTAAAAAAGCATCGGATGTAGCCAACCTTAGGAAAACAGGAATGCGGGGAAAAAATAGTGTCGTCGTCCTCAAATCAGAGGGACATGCACACACCCTGGAGAATGCGTCAGAAACCAAAATGGTGAACCCGATGTGAAGATACTCTATTCAATGTGGAGAGAAGTAGAATTTAAGACATCAATGGACTAGTGTGTCACTATATCTAGTTATCCAGCGCCAGGTCCCACCAAGAAAATAGCGGGACTAGTGTGAAACTCACCAGAAGTTGGGGAAGTCAAACCGTTTGGCATATCAGTATGCGACGTTGTCAGCATGGTCTTTCCAGCCATGGATAACGGAATGGAGATGGGGAACTATACATCGATTTCTTTGTTTCAGAACTAATGGTTCTATCTCTCTACTTTTGAGGAAACTAGAAGCTACACCAGGAGACTGATCACCACCCACCCACCAATATAGGGGAAGGGGAAACGCCAATGTTGTGACCCCTTGGGGCTCCGCCACTTCTTCAATGACCTCCACTACCAAAGCAGCTGGGTCCCGAACCCTATCTCTCCTTATGAATTCATCTAGCGAAGGGTGATCACCATAATCATAAACCGGTACAAGGAAGAGGGAATTATCCAGACATGGGATATGGGCCGCCAGGAACAAGAGGCATCTGTGCCTAATCACTACCACTACCCCCCAAGTGCCGTGCAGTGAGCCACTGCTCCCCACTCCATCATAAAATCATTTCGGGAGCCTCTCCCCAGAACACCTCGATGACTTTCTCCCCTACCCCACTGACGTATGGGATGATTCATCCAGCCCAGTCGGGATCCCATTTTAGGGGCCCCCAAGTAGCTCCCCCACCAAAACAAGCCAGTACTGCCACCCAGTCCTCCAAGATGAAGAGTAGGTAAGCTATGTACCTGCACCACCAGCCCTAGTTCGTCTGACCCAACGCCAATGTCGGGAGCATGCTGAAGAGGACGCCTGCCAAGGGGCATCAACATCAGAAGCTACTATGGATCGGGCCACCGCTGACGTTTATCATCAACCCCCTGTGTATGATGAGTAGGTAAAATTATATAACTGACCCCGAATGAGGCCCAAACTGCCCAATGGGTAGGCTGGGTTGAATCTCTTGGTCGCCGCCATAGGTAGTGGCTGCCGCAGACCCATCCGCAGCAACAACACCATGTTCGGAGGTCCTCCCCGTACCACCACCATGGAAAGTGAAGGTCCTCCCCACTTTTAGGATCATAATGGAGGTCCACCTCATTCCACCTTCAACCAAAATGAGGGTCTTACCCATAATGTAAACACTCGGTATGGGAGTCTCTCCCGTAATGATTACAATGGTTATGGAGTCATTCATCCTACCATAGACCGCCGGTGTGGGAATTTGCACATCCAGTCACTATCCAATGTGGGGAACCTCCTCATGTTCTCGTATTAGCAGGCGGAACTCCTCCTCACCCTGGAAATCAGAGTGGTGGAGGTCAGCTTCATTTCACTAGTGCCTAGCATAGAAGTCTTACCCGTGTTCAGCATGACCAGTAAATGGACCTTCCTCACACTGATGTCACCCAGGGAAATAAGCATGGAGGTCCTACTGGTGCTCCTGTGAGCTCCAATGGAGGTCCTACCTACCCCAACACTTCCCACAGAGGTTATCCTAATGTCCCCTTTGAAATCTATCCAGGGTATCCTCACAACCCTGCTTACTCGTGAGGGAGACCTACCCACCCCAACACACATATGAACGGAGGTCCTCCTTGTGCAAAGAATATACCCTATCCTGAAGAACAATCCTGGGCAGGAGGGGGGTCATCGCTGTCATAAATGGAACAGTGATAAGATTCTGACTGAGATCAAACTTTTTTGCTTCTCAGATTCCAAAGTGGAATATGACTCATAAATGGAACCTTTTCCCAGATCCTCTGTGTCACTGTTCGGGGCAATAACAAGGTGCATCATCCTAGTAATCCCATAATGTGTGGTCAATCGGATTCCTACCTCACACTATAGGTATATCCAGGAGGATGATGATTTGGCAACCCCATAAGTCACAACTGTGAAATCACCTCCATCATCGCAATAAACACTCCTTACCTAGACTAGAGATCACAGAGATCTCTTCTTGGGGCTAATGGTGGACGAGCGACAGTGTGATCCATCACATCATTCGTATTCCCTACACTGGAAATAGTGGTAGTCAACTCGTCTTACCACGATTTCAGGGCTAAGTCACATTACTCATCTGAGGGTTTCCCAAGATGTGGCGGCTTATTAGCTCGCTCACCGTATTCTCTACCAGCTCTCATGCCATCCCAGTAGTCTTCTTCGATACCACTACCCATTCCCCAGTCGCCCAGGTTTACAAGTGGGGAAACGAAGGGACAATCACTGAATCTGGGCCTAGGATCTTATAGAATATCTTTGTAGAAGACCACTTATCAGAAATTTTTTGGCTGGTTGTAGCGATGATTTTTTGTGCACCGGAATCCCTCACCAAAGAGGAAGTTAAGTGTTTCCGCTAGACCCTCTAGGAGACTCATTTATGTCTTCACCATCAGTTAGTGGATTATCCTATGATCGAATCACATTTATAAGACATTGGAAAACAATGCTGTCTGGTTGATTTTGATGCACTCCCTATGCCCCAGTGCCCCGAGTCACCAAGTCGCCATAGGGCCCTCCAGCAATGGTGCGTTTAGAGCTTCAAGGCACTCCACAGGATTATCAAAGAGGCTTCTTCCAATATACTGATCCCTGGATAAGGATAGTATGCTACCCTCCTCTTCAATACTATATAAATACAACCTGATTTTACAAGTTACATAGAGGATTTTCCTCCTAGTAGAGTTATGGTTAACATAGAAGACTCGCCAGAGGGTGACAACGAGCTAGAGCCTCTCAGAGAGGACATCACATTTGAGGGAGATTCACACTTCTCGGATCCATTAGGAAGGATTACTCGTCAATAGATGAATATAATGTATCATCATGTGCCCACTAAGCCTCAATTTGTTCAGACATAATCCCAACATGGGAAAGAAACTCTTTAAAGCTTTCAAGCCCTCTGACCAATCTGGCTCAGTGCAGAAGGCGGGGGACGACCCTGAGAATGTTGTGTTGCGTCAAAAACTCACCAAACAGAATAAGGTGGTTGGAGAAATTATTGTTGAATGAGTTGTAGAGTGACAATAGGAATATGGTGATCCTAGTCCAGGGCAGCAGGGGCAGGAACAACTTCCCATCGGTGAATTACATTCAGTTGACCTTGACCATCTTGCCAATGAAGACATGGTTGGGGCTGGAACCTACGGCAAGAGGGCGTGGTATGTCTTTCCCAATCTTCCTGAACGGCATGAAAATCCTTGGAACCCAGCTTGGATTCCCTCAACTATCATGCATGACATTCCACCAGCCCCCCCCCCCCAAGAGCAGCTGGGCCACTATATCATGTTGAAGAACTAAGCAACGCATTGGTAGTTTTGGATCACCATCAAGATAAGAACCCCCGCCCAGATGATCTGATGGTCACACTCATTTCATGCCTCAAGGCATTGGGAACACTACATGTGGCACTCCTACTTGATGGAAATCTTATCTAGCATGGGTTGATGATATTCAAGCACCGCCCAGGTTATGGGAATCCCACCATTGCCCCCTTCAATGGAAATAGGACCCACCATAGCACATGGTCCACTTCATCTAAAGGTGTGGGCCAATGTTGGGAACCCCAAAGAAGTAGGAAGGCACCAAACTCTAGTGTTTGGTGTAGACATTGGAAGGACTAGCATTCATCTGTTACAACCAGCTCCCCATCGGATCAGTAACCAGCTAGGAAGACCTCTATAGGAAATTCCTCTACCAGTTTAATTCCACCACCTAAAAGAAGAGTATCACAGACCTGTTCAAGTGAATGAAAAGGCCAGATGAGTGCATTGCACACTTTTTAACCCAGTGAAATGGGCTCACGTACTCCATTGACATGTCACTGAATGAGGCGCAATTACTGAAGATGTGCATTGGGAATATCCAGATTGAACTGGTTCCCTCTTTGTTCACCAAGATTTACCCCAGGGGATTCTGATATTTCTCTGATAAGGTCCAACACCTAGAGGAAGCCCTACATCATGCTATGTAGGCATGTATATTGCCTCCCACAATCCTCGTGAGAAAGTCCACCATAGCCGAGCCTACCGCAGTAGCCCAAATAGAGACCCCTAGACAACTAGAATTGTTACTAGTGGAACTAGCTATGTCGCCTCTCATAGGGCCCCCACATCAGGCGCATGTTCCATCCCAGTAGCACCCACCTCAGAATCGGTAGGTTCCCCTGTGTAATACGCTACCACAACCTTGGAGAGATAAACAGATGCCACCGTCCAGACAGGCTCCTCCAGATCCTCATCAGGGTCAACCTCGAAGGGGCCCCTTCCTAGATAAGAGAAACCGGATCAACTCGTTCAATGAGGATCAGGTCCCCAGTTACTTCTCTAGTACCATAGATAAGGGGACTGTACGTTTTCCTGAGTGTAGAATGCCAGAATAGGTGAACCTCACTTATCACCCTAATTACTACCCTTATCACTGGATCCTATGACACACCCTCAAATTGTGCTATGTGTTCGAAGACTACCTCCATGACCAGGTGGATAACAGCATAGTCCACTTAGGCCCAGGCCCAGCACTGGTGGCATGTATCTTCATGAGGCCAGACAGTAGTAGTGATAGTGAGGGCGAGTGGCATGAGGTTTCTACTCGTGGGTCCCATAAGTATGATGACATGGTGTCTCTTAAAACTGTTTCAAGTTCCCATGGTGGCATCCGTGCATGCCTGAATTTTCTCGAGCCAGCTGAAGTCATATCTACAACCACCACATCGTCATCTCATCCGTACTCTTCCGAGAAGACCAATCACCAGGGGTGCAAGGTGAAACAAATTCCACCACCGATTCCATCATCGTCTTGTACTATATTCAACATCGTGCCCCTTTGAGGTGGCGATACCTCCAAGAATCTGCCTCGCAGCGAAAGAAACTTCAACTGATTTTCAAGGGTACTACATTGTTAATACCATAGATCTGCTAAACCCCTACATTTATATTGATTATGAGGAGCACCAGGCAGACCCGACCAATTTCCCCTATCATCCTCAGTGTTGACGGATCCATGGAAATATGGGTTGTTGGAGTACATTGGTCAGCACGTCCAGCCAGGCTATGCATTATACTGAAACCAGGAAGCAGGTTCAGTGCAGAACTCAACAAACACAACTTTTTCATCTGGTGAAATCAGGTCTTCCCTCACCGTCGTTCATGCTAATAGGTCAGGTAGAGCTACAAAGATCTCACCATGACCATCCACATCCTACTACATGCCAATCTCAGTCATTTGGTACACCTTCGATTGTCACTCTGTAGGCTTCGACTAGTGAGCAGCGGGATATTCCTAGCACCATCCATCTGTCGGTCCAGTAAATAGGTCCCACCACACTTCATGTCCTAGAGTGCCCTATTGTAAGTAGAAGTTAATGCCTATCACAGAAGTATGATGCTCTCAAAAATAGTTCCAGCATTCCAGCAAGGCTCTCTATCTTTGAGGCTATTTGCCTATTGTCAGACATGCATGAGGTCATCGATAAGGCTTTAAGGATCCCCATCTAGTTTGATACAGAAGCAGTTGTGGTAGAATACTTCCATGCTGAGGAAATAGAGAATTCTGAATGCCATGTCGTCATCTATTCCTCTGGAAAAGATGAATTCTATCCTATATAGAGGCACATTCACCCACTGTACATCACCGACTAGTTCAACGGCATGATGGTTCGCCACTGTATCACCAACACAGGCTATGGGGTCAACCTAATCTCGACTCAGACATTATGAAAACAGGGATAGTATGAAGATGATCTGAGCCCCTATGAATTAAGAATCCAAGGTTATGACAGGACAAAACATGCACCAGTCGACAAGATATACTTGAAGACCCAGTTTCGTGGCCAAGTAACTAGAAATCAATTTATGGTTTTCTCCCAAGACAAGGCCAACAATGCATTGATGGGCAGTTTTTGGCTCCACTTTCATGCATTGATTCCCTCATCATATCACCAGTGCCCCAAATACTCACTCAATGGTCGAGTGGGTGTGCTTCAAGGTGACACCTCTCCCTTTTATTTTTGTGAGGCCCGCTATCTAGATTCCGACTACTACAAGAGCAAGGATAAAAAGATTCAGACTAATGAGGTCAAGCATGCCATGGTTGTGAATGACCCATGGATAAATCTAGATGATGCCAACCTCTTTCCAATCCACCGATTGGAGGATACAACCCCGGACAAGTGGAAATGATTCATTGTGTCTGGAATGAGAGAGAAACACATTCCCAAGTCTATGTGACATTAGAAAATCACCTCATACTCTTATATAAATCAGGCTCAGTTGACCCTGGAGCCTCCTACTCCTATAAGATATCGAGATGTCCCCCATAGAAACGATAATACGTCATAAATTCTTTTTTCTTTGGGGTGGGATAAACCATCTCAAGCTGATGCGCCACTACAGATTTTACATCATCAAACGTGGCCCCTGGGGCCGATGACCATATGAGATCAGATCGACAACATTCATTACCATGGTTGCGGTAGCACAGGAGTCCCCCGATGTAGCATCCACTGCCGCTCAGGCTGCTACCAGCCTCCCATTGGGATTTTACGACTCATAAGAAAATCCTCCCGCTAATGATCTCACCTTCATAATTGAAGAATATGATTTAGAGGATTATCCTCCAGCCATTGAAGAATGATTCTCCACTATAGTTAATGAATTGGTACATGTGAACCTCAGTAGTAAGGAGGACCCAAGACCCACATTGATTAATGTCGCTATGATCCCCGAGGAGCAACAGAGGTACGTATACTTCCTTAAATATAACTGTGATATGTTTTCCTTGAGTTACAAGAAGATGATGTGACTAGATACTTAGGTAGCCGTCCATTGCCTCGGTTTCCCGACAAATCATCACGTGTTCAAGAAGAATCACAGAAAGATGCACCCTTCTTATGATTCGATGGTTGAGGTAAAAGTTGATAAGATCATTAGATCCAACTTTATTAAGGATTTTCAGTACCCCAAATGGATAGCCAATATTCAGCCAGTCAGGAATAAAAATGGAAAAATCAGAGTCTGCAATGACTTTAGAGATCTCAACCATCAATGTATGAAGGATGATTTTTCCCTTTATATGATGGAACTATTGATTGAGGCCATAGCTGGGTTCTAAGCCCTCTCCTTCATGGATGGGTAATCTGGGTACAAACAGATTCTAATGGCCCTCAAGGATGAGGATTCTACAGCCTTCAGGGAACCTCAAGGTAAATTCTATTTCCAATTCATACCCTTCGGCATAAAAAATTCAGGTTCCACCTATCAACGTTCCATGCATTGCATATTTAAGCAAATCATCATTAAATTGGTGAAGTGTTATGTGGATGATCAGATGGAAAAATATATCCAGTACCAGGACCATCTCAATGACCTTGGGAAAGTGTTTGTATTCCTCTGTTCCTATCACCTGAATATGAACCCATTGAAGTATTCCTTTGGGGTCTCCTCCGAAAATATTCTTGGATTCATTGTCAGATACTGGGGAATCAAGATCGACATGGAGAAGATCAAGGAAATCAGCCAGATGTCTCCCCCGAGCAATATCTGATAGATTTGAGGTTTCCAAGGACACTTAGCCTACATACATAAATTCATTGCATATATGTCCTGCAAGTTTATGCACTTTTCTTGGCTAATGAAGAAAGAAACACTATTTTTATGGGATGAATAATTACATATTTCATTTAAGGAAATAATGAAGTATCTACTCCAGCCTCTGGTCATAATGCCACCTGTCTCCGGAAAACCACTAGCCCTATATTTGACAACCCTGGAATGATTTCTCTATTCCATTCTCACCCATAAGAACAATAAGGGGATGGAGAAAAACCATTACTACCTCAGCTGCATGTTCCATGATATGGATACCAGATACACCCCTATAGAAAAGAGATGTCTTGCGCTGGTATTCATTGTATAAAAGTTGCGACATTACCTGTAACACCATGAGGTACAGTTGGTGTCCCAGGTAGATCCACTGTAGTACATATGGAACCATCCCATGATGACATATCGTCTAGCTTGGTGGGCGGTAATCCTCCAGAAGATCGAAATTAGGTTTGTCCCTCAAAAGGATATTAAGAGGAAAGTATTGAAAGACTTATTTGCGGCCCATCTGGCTTTTGTTGAACAGTCCCTAGACTTTGATTTCCCCGATGAGGAAATCCTCTTGGTAGACCAAGCCATGCAGTGCTGGCAGATGCACATTGATGGTGCTTCCTGAAGCCCCACTACCAGGAGGCTCACTGATCCCTGACTCAAAAGAGTATGCCTGAGTATCGTCTTTATTACCCCAAAACAAGACATTATACTATACTCATTCCTATTTTTAGAAGGCTACACCAACAATGAGGCAGAGTATCAGGCTCTCATCATTGGCCTCTACCTAGCCCTTAAGATTGATGTTCCACATTTTCATGTGAAAGGGGATTCTGAACTAGTAATCAAACAGATTAATGGTGACTATATCATTAGAAATCAAGAGGTTGTACCATTGTGGGAGCACACTCTCCATCTAATGGCCCAACTCCCATCTCGCCTGGAAGTTATTCTTGTCCCTCGATCTCAGAATGGTTGGGATGATGTCCTAGCTAGCCTAGCTGCCTCACTTTTAGAGCCTGAACAAAAGGATCTATTTATCCATGTGGCACACTAAATATTCATTGCTCCTATCACCCTAGATAATGATGGAAAACCACAGGTAAGACACCTTACCACATGCGCTTCCATGTCAGGACCCCCAGGTCCCTAGGATACAGTGATTGAAGTGACTTGTGATTGGAGAACCTCTTTTTAGAGTATCTCCAAAATGGTTATCTCCCATCAGTTCAGGCCAAGGGTGAGAAAATCTGATGTCGTGTGTTACAGTTCACCCTACAGGATAGCCCTGGTCATGAGAAGATACTCAACAAGCACAAGTTTGATGGGGTTTTCCTCTACTACATTCAAGGATTCATGATTTATTTAGTCATGTAATAGGTTCACGCCAGTTCCTACAGGGCTCCTCAGACAGGGCCAATGTTATCCCACCAGATCTAGAGACTAGGGTACTTCTGGGCCTCCATGATCCATGACTACAATGATTTTTCCAAGAGGTTTCAAGCATTCCAAATTCATGCTAACTTCATGCATCAGCCGATAGAGCCTATCCACTATACCAAGTTCACATGGCCATTTGCGGTATGGGTACTCGATGTTGTGGTACCTTACCCACCGACAATTGCTCACCAATGTAGGTTCATCTTGACTACTACAGATTTCTTCTCCATGTGGGAAATGTCAGTTTTTCTCCAGGAGGTCAAGGCCCATGCCATCGTTGAATTTGTGAGCTCCAACATCATGTACCCAGTTGGAATTCTTCATGACGTCCTCACTGATAATGGCAAGAACATCCAAGAATCTATGTAAAAGAAACTATACGATAATTAAAACATCCATTCTAACTATACCTCCCACTATCATGCGCACGAAAATGGACAGATCAAGGCATTCAACAAGACCATCATTAAAATTTTGTAGAAAATGGTTGGTCAGAATAGGATTATTTGGCCGAAAAAGCTCCCCAACACCCTCTGGGCTTATTAAACGATGACTCATAATTCCACCCAGGTGACCCCATATTCTCTGGTGTATCGAATGGAGTCCATCTTGTGCATCGAGATTCAGTTTCCCTCATTGCACACAGATGTCCACTATCAACAAGTGCCAGATAAAGTAACTAAAATCTATCTGGATGAGCTAGAGGTGCTTGACGAGAATAGACTTCATGCCCTGCACAATCTGGAAAGGCACCAGAACAGGTTGTATAGAGCTTTCAATCAAGGAGTTCATCTCCACTCCTTCTTTTAGGGTGACTTGGTACTAGCCCTTAGGAAACCAATGATATCTGGCAGGAAACCACTCATGTTGGAGCCCAAATTTGAAGGACCATAAATTGTTCACAAGGTTTTCTCTAATAGAGCATACTCCCTGGTCACCATGGATGGTGAGCATATAACTCCTCCCACCATTGCCATGTTACTGAAGAAATACATTGATTGAGAAATCCATAGCCTTGTATGACCCTAAACTGTTGAGTCCTACAAGCCCCTAAATAGATGGTCCCGCAAGACCTTAAATAGCCATGTCATGCATGACATTAAACTATATGTCATCCCTCAAGATGTTAAACTATACCCTTTAAGAACTATGTATGGATTTATTCGCATGCACAGAGGATACGTAGGAATGCGAAAATGTTACATCTTGAGTCCATCCCCCAAACTCTTTTCTTCAACTATTCCCCTTTCGGTGCAGTTCTCTTAGATGACCCTACATGGTGTAGTGAAGGATTTTTTATCTCCACTCATGTTAGGGGTGTGATGGTCACACCATGTGCTCCCACCTCGTTCTTCTATTCTCCCACATCCCTAATGCATGACAACAAACTGCAAGGACATCAAGAAATACATATGGATATATTCCCATCATCATGGGATACGTAAGAATGCTCAGACGTTACGTCTTGAGTCCAGACCCCGAACTATTTTCTTTGACTATTCCCACTGGGTGTAGTTCTCTTGGAGGACCCTAAAGGGTGTATTGTAGTCTTCTTTAGATCCACTCAGGTCAGGGGTGTGACGGTCACACCATGTGCTCCATCTTCATTCATCTATTTCCCCACACCCTCATAACACGACGCTGAACTACGTTGTCTTCTAGAAATACGTCTGGTTTGATTTCCGTCCTCATGAGATACGTAGTAAAAACCAAACATTTTGTCTGTCAGCCATGACAAAACTCCAGAATATCCCCTTGTGTAAGAACCCATGGTATGGTGTTGGATTCCTCTCTAATTAACATCGAGTTCATCATGACCCCACCATATAACCCACCCTGTGGAGACTTTCACCTCTGTCACCACCCTACTTGACATTAAAATGCATGGGCACATCGATGCTTCACTCACTCTTTTTATTGGGACCCCATTATATTTCACATCCAAACGGACCCTTTATTGGTATGGATACTTAGCCTAAGGGTTATCCTAATATTTTGGGCTGACATCCTTGAGGGTTCAGACAAAAAATTGATACAAGTATTACATGGAGAACGTGGTCAGTGGTCGATGCTCATTTTTTGTTCCCATTTCATATCACACAATATGAAAGCTGTGTTTTAAACACGGTTAATAGATATCATTTGTCGTTTTCAATAACCCCTTATTTACTTGACATTGAGTGTAGGGGTTCATTCTGTCTCACTGTCTCTTCATGCTTCGTTCTGCCTCGGGCAGGAGTGTGATTCCAACTAGTGGTCCCTTATGTGGGGCGGTGGGAGAGCCTATTCCAACCCTGTGTTCCCCACACTAAGAATTTCTCCAGTGGGCTTAGTAGCTATGATGAAGAAATCCCCACATGAGAGGGAATATGGCTATTTTTGGTCAGGAGGCCTACCCTTAGGTCCCTTATCCCTTATGTTCCCTTGGCCATAGTCCTCATTCTTGAGTGTGCGGTGTGGTGTGGGATCACATCCTTATTCACGTTGGGCTATTTTTTCAATACCCATACATCCCCAGGAGACATTCCTCGCTACATTTATCATCACTTCCGTGAACATAGGCCCCACTATGTTTTGTGTGCCTCATCATTTGGGTTTCCATTATCTTAAAATCCAAAAGGACCCACCAAATGGCATGGATACTTAAACTAGGGGTTATCCTACCATTTAGGGCCAACTTCCCCATGGATTTTGAGAGACAAATTGGTACAATTACCATGTTGTGAATATGGTCAATAGTCAATGCCCAAATTTTTTACTTGGTCATGCAAGGGGGTGCTGTGTTCTAAACATGGTCAACAGCTATCCTCTTTCATCACTATCATTTTGTGGTCTTCCATAGTCCCGATGATTCTACCTTGTCATTAACCTATCCCATGAATATAACATTAAACTAGGCATTTACCATCCGAGATATATGACCTTAAACTAAGATCACTATCATTCTCACTGTAAGACATTAAACTGCAAGATGGCCATGAACTTCTGTCTGTGGCCTAGCCTCAGGTCCCTCACCTATTCAGGCCCCTAGCCCACGTTCTCACTTAGGATTGTACGTTGTGATATGGGAATATGTCCTTAAACACATCAACTTATTTTCTATTCTTTAAACATCCCCTGTTGGGGTATCTTTCCCTTACTCCACATCCTTGCTGCAAGACATACAAATGCACGACATATTCTAGAACTCTGTGGGGCTTGTTTACCATACTTGTAGGATACATAGGACATCCTGAACATCTTGTCTTTGGGTCCAGGAACACTTCTTGGAAATATCCCCATCATTTTGGCCCCATGGCATATGTTCTTCCAGGAGAGGGATATACGGTGTGGTATGGGCTGGTGTCCCTATTCACGATGGGTTTACAACAACCACACCACATACCTCTCTCTCTTGAGTGGCTTTCTATCCCTTTCCCTATTCTCAACTTTTTTAGTCGACTACCTCTCAGACAGGTCCCTTGATCCTCTTCGGTGTTTCGCCAATGTGCCCAAGAGTACTCTGGTCTAGCACCTAGAGTGTTGAATTCTATCCGGACATGTTCTCACCCACCTTATAGGATTTTTGTTTCCCTTCATTAGGGATTGATCATCTTTCACATCCAAACGAAACCCCAAATAGAATAGATGCTCGGCCCAAGGGCCCTACTACAACTACGAGCCAACGTTATCAAGGGTTTTGAACAAAAAGTTGATACAAGTACCCCATTGTGTTTACAGTCAGTGGTCGACACACACTTTTTTTCCCATTTCAGGTCACACGATATGGATACTATGTTTCAAATATGTTCAATAGTCATCCTCCATCATCACACCAACCTCATTAATAAAAAAATGTCGGTCAAATTATTCACACCATTTTCCACCCCATCATGTCCAAGTTGAATCTCGACACTCCCAGTTCTATCCCTCAGTGTGTGTCTGCAGGTTAAGAGGAAAAAACTATAGTAAGAAATTCTTCTGGGCCCTGCACTGAATTCCCCTTTATGAACTATCCATGTATTGAAAAGATCTAATACGACCTTGTTTCCTACACAGAGTTCAACTCACATAGGCTTAGGAATTGGACCAAGGTCTATGCCTATTTGGAAGTATTCTGCCTCTTTGTGGTCCAATCTCCAAGACCATAAACTAAGATCTTTTTATGGTTTCACTCTTTTGTTCTGCCTTTTTGGGATCAGACCCTTATAGGACTGTGTGGCGTGGAATGTGTGGGGTTATTACCTCATTCATTTTGGGTTTGCAATAGCCACAACATGTATGCCCCATTAAAGGAGTTAGTCATCCAACTTTTTATGCCACTTGACATTAGAAGGTACCTTCATGAACTACTTATAGCTAGATGACCATCCTCATGGGATACATAGGAAAACTCGGCCATCTAGTCTCTGGGTCCAGCTCAGCCGAGTGTTAGCCTCTCCTATCCCATATCCTCTAACATTTTCTGGCCCCTCGTCCTGAGGATTCTCTCTAGGAATCGTGCACAGTGTGATGTAGACCTCATCCTCATTCATGTTGGGTATGCTTTATCGCACAGTGTTCATTCCCCTCCTGAACCTCATCTATCCTAAATATGTCCAGTCCATATGAAATTAAACTATATCTCCTGGTCCCATCACATGAACCTAAACTATGACATTATCATCCTGGCCGCACAAAAAAAAATAGCACTACATCATGGTGTCCTTACTCAAGGGGACATCATGTTTGGTATCGGTCATACACCATACCATTTTTCAACACCCACACAATGATTGATTCTTGTGGGGATGTATGGAAATTCTATCCTAGGATAGTCTCTTCAAAACAAACATGCATTCATCCAAAATGAAAACATGATCTATCAAATACATCTTCTTTTGGTGCATGGACCATACCACCAACAACCTTATTATCCCTAGAATTGGTATCATACCATGCCACCACTAGAACTACATCAGTTTTGATCCCCATCCTCATGGGGTATTTAAGAATGCTCGTGCACTTTGTCTTGGGCCCAGCCAAACCTTCATTTTCAGTCCCACGACCTAAAACCTCCCCCCAAGAAGTGCACAGTTATCCGGACTCCAGGTCCTCATTCACATCAGGTTGTATAATTACATCACCGTGTGTCTCCTTAATTTCCTACCATACATGGTCCAAGATCTATGACCATAAAATAATACCACTCCATGTCCTTTATACAAGACGTTAAACAACCTGACATATTCCAAAACTACGTTCGGTTGGCTTCCCATCCTTATGGGATACATAGGAATGACCAGACATCTTGTCTCCGGGTCCTACCCCGTGAATCTACAATCATGCCCCTCCATTTTTTGGCCCCTTGGCCCGAACCCTTATGGGAACAAGTGGTTTAGTGAGTACCTATCAGATTCTCATTCACGTTGGGTTTTTCAATATCTGCACCATGTGCCTCCCATGTCTCGGTCCGAGTTCAAGGACCCTAAACTAAGATCTCCTTATGGGAACTGTGCATCACATTTGGCTATTTTTCCACCCAGCACGCAGTCCATTAAATCAAGTACCCCCCTTAATGGTCCACCCTAGGACCTTAAGTTGGAAGCCTGTGACCCCAAGAACCTTTTCCTTGGTAAGGGACTCGACTCAATCTATCTGATATATATTATTTTCATACTCATATGTTTTTTTGACAAAGAGCCTGAAGTGTTGAGTTTTTCAAGGGTGTTCCCCTCGTTCCATGCCCATGCATCCTGAGCCCAATAATTGGATTCTCATCCTCTTCCACATTCGAAGGGACCCCCTTCATGTCCTGATCTCATGCCACCTCAGCTCAACTATTATCTCGGTCCGAAACCCATAAAGGCCTCAGATGACATTTGCAACAGGTCCCATGTTTTGAACATGGTCAACGGTCAACCATCATTTGTATGTCCCCATATCATGCTAACACGATATGGATGCTATGTGTTGAACATGGTCAATAACCATCCCCTATTGTCACACCACAATTATTGTGGTCCAGATATCGAGAATCATGATTCACATATTTCCACTTTCTTATGTTCAATTGGAATTCCGACACACTCATCTATACTTCTTCGCCCATCTAGGTGCGTCACATGGACAAGTTATCATCATTGGGACAACGTTCACCAAGCGTCCCCTCACCCCTAACATGTTCCTTCCTGTATCGGAAATTTCCCACCACTACATCTTGTTTCTCACATCGAGCATGACTCACATGGGCTTAATAGTTTTGGAAGTATGTGTACTAGCACATCCATTCCATACAAGCCCTTCATCGCCCCGCATGACGTTAAAATACACTCTCATAACTACGATCCCCTTGATTCTCGTCATTATGAGATATGTAGAGACACACATGAATCTCACCTAGGGACCATCCTCATGGCCATTAACCCTCCTGGCCCCTTGTGCCCGATCTTGGTCAAGGAAGTATGACCTCTAAACTATGTGCACCGTCTTTACCGTATGATGCAAAACTACAGGTCCTTCCAGGTCCTTACCAAAAGAAATCCTGTTCGGAGGCATGTTTGATCCCTGATTTGATTGATACACCAACCTAATGTGTTTTCACCATGGTGGTGAAATGTCAAGAGTGTTGGGTTCCGTTCGAACAAACCACCACTCCAAACTCCATGATTGGCATTCCCTTTATTCGGTCCCTCATCCTCTTTCATGTCTAATATAAACCCCAAGTAGTATGGATTCTTAGCCTATGGCTCACCTACTATCCGGGTCCAATGTTATATAAGATTAATGGATGATATTTTGTGTCAGGCCCCATGTTTCGAACATGGTTAGTGGTTGGTCCTCGTTTGTTATCCCCATTTCTGGAAAAGTAATAAGGATACTGTGTTTCAAACATGGTCAGCAGTTATCCATTATTGTCATCCCATACCCACACTATTCTATATATAGGGTATCGTGATTCACACTTTCCACTACCCTATGTCCGGATTAATTATAACACCACTAGTGTTACCCCTCTTGTGTGCTAGATCACACTGGAAGGATGACACATCGATTGTTCTGGGGTCCTCATCCTCCAATAAATCCTCTCCCATTTCTTCCTAGAAATCCGATTTGGTTGTTCAAAACTCATATGCTCAAAGCATGGATGGCACTCCTTCATTCAAATGGATTAATAGAGCGATCATACCTTGTTTCTCACATCAACCATGACCCATGTGAGCTTAGGAAAGGATTTATTTTTATTTTGGGATTATGGTTGAAATTAATTCAACCAAACGAACAAGTAAATAAATCCATTGATACATGCAATTCAAAACAAGAGGTAGTAAAAAGAAATGATTTTTTGTTCGACCAAAATAGGACCCTAATGAATCATCATATTTAATAGATCACTCTAGTGCCGCTACCTTTTGTCTTGTGTCCTCTATGATTCCCTACCACCCCCTGAGAACCCTATCTTCATTAGTGGCCGCAGAGCATAGTTTACTAACCCTAGCCTATGCTTGTGCCTGTTATGTTTAAGTGCAGTAATTTGGTGACCCACTTCCACTAGCTTCTCTTGGGTGTCCTCCAGCTAGGCCCTCAATTATTGAACAAGCTCAGAACAGTTTGTAATGAATACCTCTTTTCCATTCACTTGTTCTTCATGGAATCAGAACTCTTATTCTTCCATCAATAATTCTTCAGTACTCCCTGACACTTTATGACACTGGGAAACAAAAGATCATTAGACACTCTCACATAGCTTCTCGGCCATGCAGTCACATACTATCGAATGAAGATTTTGAGCATCCATCCCTTTGTCATAGAGAAAGCGTAGCCAGGTGAGGGGATATCCCATTCGTTTTAGCCATTCTATCTGAGGATGACCCAGAAAGAGAATGATACACTTCCACTCTTTCTGTCATGTCATACGGCACTCATCGGACACCCCCAAATCAGAATCATCTATCTCCTTAGGATTTGTAGGCCAATAGTCAAGGAAATCATCCAAGAGATCAGTGTCAGGGTATTCTTTGGGTATTCCTCCCAAGGGGTTAGGCTCTTCAACACCTGGGTGACCTTCCTCTCTCACCTTAGTCTCGGAAGCTCCTTCACTAACATCAGGTCTGGCCCCAGCATCAATGTCATTGATATCCACAGATCTTTGCTCACAGAGTTCCCGGGTCGGCTCGGTTTGGGAAGTGTGCCATGAATGGACTGACACATTTACCATTAAATCACTCATGGATGGTCTGGATTCAATGGCCTGGCGAGCCTCCAATGCTGTGATTACTACAAAAAAATGAATTACTTGATCAATTGTGTTCTCTAATAGCCAACACAAGTTCTCAAGTGATAAAACTTATAGGAACTCAACGCATCGGCCTCTGGAGTTCTTGTTGCCACAAGAGCTATCACGGTGGTGGATCCCTTAGCACTCGTTAACACAATAATGGGTATCGACTTTCCACCTTGTTTTTTTGGTACTTCTTCTATCCATTTGGATAGAGCTTCATGGTTTGCACCAATATGAACCTCACCAGGATGAAGAAATATGATTGAAATTACAAAAAAAAATTAAAGAATAAAAGGGGATGGGAGGATGGATAACGAATGAGGAATACCTCATGTAGCTCAGTTATGTCCACATTGGAGCCCAAAATCTCACCACTCTCTCGAAGGCTCCCTTGGTGGGTTGTCGCTTGAGACCCTCCAACTCCATGATCCTCTTCAACTCCCCCCACTTCTTCGCCCTCTCTTTCTTCCTCATCCTCTTCTAACTCACTACCCTCTGGCTCCTCATCACTGTCGTCATCCTCAGAAAACAACTTTTTGGGATCGTGCTCCTGGCCAAGCATTACCTTCCCCAAGAAAGGCAGTTCCTCACATTGACCCTGTTGACGTGCATATACATCCATAGCCATTTTGTACATGTGTATTCCATGATTTTTCACCCTACCATCAACCCAGATATGTACGACCTCCGACAGCTGGATTCCATCTCGTAATATCTTTTTCCATAGGGTTTTGATGCCACATTGACTATTGTTGGGTCAACCAGGCCGACCACAGGGTCGGGAAGATATCATCCTCAAAATGTTAAAGAAGATACACTATTTTCTTCCCGGTAAGATCCCTGACCACTATGTGAGCCCCTCTCCCACTAGGCGATGAGGGCATGACAACGTCGTGCAATATTCCCTCTACTATAGTTCTGACCTGTGATGGCCTAGTTGCCCAAATTTCTTTCACCTTTCCTCCCCAACAACGCCATGTATTCTCTCTCACCACCCAGATTCTACACTGGCTAACATGTGCTACTGAAATTTCTTTCACAAAATCCCCTCAAGGTATGCTACGAACTAATGTTCGGCATATTTTATCAAGATTCCAACATCAACTCTGGTGGGTGGAAGGGTAATAACGTCACCAGAGCCATGATTTGTTAACATCAGAAACATTTGGCGAAGAATACAGGGTTTCATCTACTCTCAGACATCTGTATACACATCCTTTGTCATCTTCTTTATGAATCCAAACTATAGGGAAAATCTTGATGGCATGTCGGGCTCACAAAGGATCTTCCCAGCAACCCAGGCCATAAGCACCCCACCTCAAATGCTATGGAAGTATTCCCTTTTCTCTAGTGAGGCTTTCCCATTGTTTATCATTTGGACAGTCAGAGTGTGGAATGGACTAAAAGTAAAATTGGCATGATTTTTGATTTTGATCCCCACCCCCTCCATGTTGACTATCAACGGTATGACGTAGACAATATTCATCATGGAAGGTCTCATGACTTTACTTGGAGGATAAATGGGATTTGGAAAGGTATATCTACCACAATGAGTTGCGATCCAGCTATGGAGGATCAGGAAGGGGACACAGATCCTCCTAGATGAGCCCCCTCTCGAAATGTTCCCTAGATTGTTATACAAATGGGCTAACAAGGGGACTCCCAGATTGAACCTCCGATTAGCCGCCATGATGCCAGCCATCAACAATGTTGCTGGACAAAATCACATCCTTATTTCACTAACTGTTAGGATCCACCCAGTCAGGAAGGTTGTAAGAAATCTAGTTCACCGTACATTCGGGTCCCGACTCTCATTCATACTGAAGCCCCATGATTGATATCCCCCCACCTCCAGGATCCATTAGTATGATCTACTTTTTCTCCTCTATGCTGTGGTCGGACACCGTCTTCCTCACCCTGACATCTTGGATTTCAGATATATTTGTAGAAACTAACTAAACTATTTTTTATAGTTGATTTCCTTCAAAAAGTCATTTGACCACCAGCCTCTCCTTGGACAGCTCCAACAGATGCCATGTTAGGACGTGGGTTTGTGATCTTTCACCCCAAATGTTCCTTGTCAAAAGGAATTAATCTTACTTGTGCCCGTCCAAAGGGATAACCCTGATGCAATGAATGTACCAATGTATAATACCATCTTCCCCATGGAGAATATGGAAGGCATTGGTATCGATGGACCATCGTGTAAATAGATCTGTCCTGAGATCATGCTGACGGTAGAAATAAAACTGTGAAGTCCACACCGCCTTGAAAATCTGATGTGATGCAGTTCTTCCCCAAACTAGTCACACATCTAGAGTACCCAATAACCCTAGGCCCTTTCAATTATGAAATTGCCTCTAGAACGAAGATCCCAATCCTGCAGCCAACCTTTGGTTTCATCTATGACACTCTTTCAAAATGTTCTTGCGTAATGGGCCGGAGAATGCTCTGTAACTGGGTCACTTCCCGAAATAGTTTTGGTCTCGGGGTTCAGGATGTTAACATCCATATGTCTGGTTTCTCTAGAAAGATGGCAATTGTTAGTGATATTATACCGAGGGAGGTCATCATTGCGGGTCACCCATGATAGCGGCGTGATGACCTTAAATCCTTGCACGAGTACCTCCTTCATAATAAGAAATTATAATATTTGTAAGTTGTCAAACCCCACATACATCATTTAGGCTAGGGTCAACATGTTGAAGAGAGTTTTTATGCTTGATACAATCTTTGGGGAGCCATAAATTTTGTGATTGGCAACCATCTCAGCCCTTCGAGTGGGGAATGCAGCTTCTCGCTCAACGTTAGCCTGATTAGTAGCCACCTTCTTCCAGAAAATTCCTAAAGATTTTTTGAAAACATAAAGCTACGGCATGAAAAAAATAGAGGGTGGCCCAAAAAATTGAGGCCGTGGTGCGGAAAACCCCAGTCCTACATGTAAAACAAACAGCCAAACATAGAGAATTGCGTGACACGAAAGTGTTTTTCGCACAATTCAAGGAATATTTTCGTGCGTGATTGCTCAGGACTAATCACGTGAGAAACATATGTACAGGTTGAGGGACCTATGAGTTTTTTATAGGCTTAGAGCAGGGTTTTCGCGCACAGAAAAAATGTTTTTCATGCCATTTCGATCTTTTATGCGCCATGGCTGTTTTTGGGGTGCATCGACTCAAAGAGTTTGTGCATCTCGATGTTTCCCTTAGAATCTGACTTTTTACTATCCACACTGATTTTATTCCAATGGTGGGAACTTGTAGACACTGAAAAAATCTCTATTCCTAAAAAAGGGGTCTTTTAGACAAAGAGAAGGCATATTTTGACTCTGCAATTTATTCCTGGAGGGCCGGAAGGGTGACACAAAAAATCCTATAGGTGCATGAAAAAACAGCTCTATTGCATAGATAACCGCGAGATCCAAGGGCTATTTCCATACCGGCACGTAATCATTTGCGCTGCTGACCCGGGCACACAATCTTTCTTGTCGGCAACCTAGGAGCACATTCTTTTGAGCCGCTGACCCGGGCACGCAATCTTTAGCGCATTCCAACTTTTGCATGGATGCAAGGAACCTAAACACATATAAATTGAAGGTAACCCCATCATCTTATGGTAGCTGATGAATCCAAACCACCTCATATGTGCGGAATCAACCTCTTCGTCGAGCAAAAAACTGGCTTTCAGGTCTAGGTTTTTTTGTGACAGGTCTCCTAACTGTCTACCTTCACACATGACCCCTCTGGCAGAACCCTCACCAAATCCCTTTATGTCACGACCCTTGTACTCAATCCCCTTCCATTGCGCACAATCCATTTCATGCAATTCATTTCCCTAGTGAAAAATTCATTTCATTATCTGCAAATGTCGATGGGTTCTTGTGCGCAACTGCTTTGACTTGAGCACCCAACCTTGGGGGAAATCCCTTTAGTTTGCGTGAAAATCCTCGGCTCCCCTTCACATGAAAATCTCTCTGACTGCACGAACACCCAGTATCTTTCACACAACTATTGCAACTGCAAATCAATTGCGCGCACCCTATCTAAATACATGTAAACATCCGGGACCACTCACCTGGCCATTTACATGAAAGTGCTCCACTTGCGCGTGAGCCTCCCTCCTTGCGTGTACCTTATTTTTCATGTGTTTGATGTCCCTATTTCAGAAATCATCTTCGAGCACCTCATGCACCCAATAGATCTACATCACAACCCCATTTTCCATGCAACCTTTTAGATATCCATGAAGCAATTACAATGTCCCTTGGATGATATAGCATGTTGCGTTGCTTTGCCTAATGACTCTTCGCATAGGCATGCTAATAGCTATTTCTTCTTCGCATAGCCATTCTAACATGGAACCCCGATGGGATCTCCCCATGACACTCCCTAGCCACAGTGTTTCCAGTCCCATCCCCTCACCAAGATGTAGAGGGGGTCAGTTTTTTATGTCCAAGGGGTGCGGAGTGAACCCACCTTGTCTGAGATATAGGACGTTAAACTACCAAGAACCCTTGTCATCATCACATGACATTAAACTGTGACCTCTCCACACGCTTCATACTTGGGGTTCCCCACCATGGAAATTCTACAAGCCCACTATTATCTACGGGAGTGTGACCATTCCTCACATGGAATGAGATCCCCTTTATTGGTGTGGTGTTTGTCTATGGGTAAAGGGAACCCACCTTGGTGTAAGCCCCATATTTTCTCACAGGAGGTGGCACCCGCACTCCTTTTATCATATTCCTGGATGAATACCAGAGAGGGGTGGGGAATATGCACTAGATCCCTCTTTTCGTTGGTGCGAAATCCCTCTACCTTTGGGCCTTATTGCCACCTAAGCCTCCATACTGGATACATCCCAGTCTCCATCTTCCCAGGGCCTCTCCATGCATAATCCCCATTTTCCTCTTTGGGCCCCTCCACACGTAAGCCCCTATCTCCATTTTGGGCTGATAACCACATGTAAGCTCCATCCCACTCCCCAAGGACGCACCTTTTGTGATGTGATCATCTGGTCTTTGATGACTCTTGTTTATCACACCGAGCAAGACTCACGTGGGATTAGAGTAATCATCGACCATGAAATTCTCTTTGGGTAGCCTAGAGTGTAAGCCCCAAACCTTCTTGAACTATGTGAACTTTGATCCCTTCCAAGGCAAGGTGCGTAGCAAGCCTCTCTAAGGTTCAAGCCCAACACCCAATCATTTCAACCCCATTCACATCAGTTCCCCAGTCCCCTCCCAGAAATACATTTACTTTGATCCTTACCAAGGAAATGTATGTAGGAAGCCTCCCTATTGTTCAAGACAAACACCTGGTCACTCTGACCCCCTTCACGTAGGTTTTCCCAAACCTTCTTGAACTACATGGAATTCGATCCTAGCCAAGGAAAGTTTTGTTGGAATCCACCATGATGTTCAAGCCCAACACTAGGTTGCTCTGACCCCCTTAACATTAGTTTTCCCAAACCTTCCCAAAGTACATGGACTTTGATCCTTGCCAAGTCACGGTGTGTAAGAAGCCACCCTAAGGTTCAAGCCCAAAAACTATTTTTTCCAACAACCTTCACATCGATTCACCAAACCCCTTCCCAAACTATGTGGACATTGATCCATACAAATGCAGTGTATGTAGGAAGTATCCCTGAGGTTAAAGCCCAATACACAGTCACTCTGACCCCTTTTACTTCAGTTCACCAAAATCATCCCTAACTATGTTGACTTTGATCCTTGCAAAGGCAATGTATGTAGGAAGCCTCCGTGAGGTTGAAGTCCAACAACCATTGGTCTGGACTCCCTTCACATCAGTTCACCAACATACTGTCCAGAACTACGTGGGATTTTATCCCTATCTCATAGATAGGGTACATAGGATGCCTCCCTGAGGGTTATCCCCTTTCAGTGGTAAGACGTTGTCAAGCCCAATATCATCATCTTACACATGGAGGCTTCATATCATTCTACCTACACTTCATATAACAATCCATAATCCATCTTGATTATTATCTAGGCCGCCACATCCTGTTGAGATCATGCCAATTCATTTCTTCACTGCTCCTAGTAGTATGCGGGTAACCGGAAACATTTTATCCCCAACATCAGTGTTCCCTCCAGGGGTTGCACCCATATGATCTACTATAGTCAGTGTTATGATCTATCCAATCTGTCTTTGCTAGACATTAAACTCGTGTCATACCCTGTGATAAACAATGGATGTTGAGGAAAAGCTCACATAAATGCATGTGGCATATAATTCCCCGCATTTGATTTGGGATGCCTCAGGATTATGCGCCCTCAAGAAGCCCTATAATAAGGGGAAGAAACCCAAATGAGTTATTGTTCTAGTGTCCAGACATGCCAATGATGTCCAATGTGACTACTCCCCTAAGGGAAGGTTGTTGCCCTGGGTGGACCCCATGGAATGTCCCAACAGAAGTAGTGTAATTAACTGGCATCCATGAAGATAAGGTATTGTAAATAGATTCATGAACAACATCTTAAGTTTATATGGGAGACACGGACTATGTGACGAGTATCAAGGAGGAATCCACGAAAGAATGAACCAAAATCCCATCATCCTAATTTGATCACGGAGCAAACGTACATGAACAAGAGACTTATGTCACACCCCTTTGGAAAGTGGGAATGTGGGGCAATAAACAACATTATCATACTCAAATCAGATGGACACACGTGCACCCCGACAAAAGCATCAGAAAAAGACATGTTTTGGGATGAATTATAGATTTAATAGGTAATAGGATAATTATCTCATTATCATAGAGTTTTTCTATAACAATAGTTATAATACACTGATTTCTATGGATCATTTTTATTAATTATATAAAATGTATGGCTGATTAACTCTATGTATGATAGAGGGGTGGGATTCAATGGCTATTGGATCAAGTATCACCCAAAATATGTAAAAACATATCTATATAATCATGAATTAGTTCGAGAATTTTTAGAAAAATATAAAATCATATGTTGATTGGTGATATCATCCACAGGAGTTTGAGGTGGTTGACATAGTATTCGTATGACTGTTTCCATAGTTGGTACAAATGAATATTTAGAGGAAAATTTTATTTTGAAACAAAATTTTAATGAATGATTTATATTTTTAATAGGAAATCTATATCATGTTATTTTTTAAATATTACTCAATTATACGATTATAGGAATTATTCCATTCATGTTTCTCGGTTTCAGAGATACCTTCATGATGCTTATCACATGATCAATATCGATGAGGTCGACATTGATATTGATGTGTTGTCTAAGGAGAGACCTATTTAAATATTGTATCAATTAGAGAAAAATATATATAATCATAGAATACATATTTATGGTTTTAGTGGTATCATAGGAGAATCTATGAGGAGACATGGGATTGAGATTCTGGTATATAGGAACAATAGCTGAAGTTATTCAATAAAAAGGCTAGGTAATACATGATGGTAAAACATGAGGATGTTATTTTACATTGTGTGGATGTTTTACAATACTCATCTTTATAATTTTTTATTTCAATATAATTTTAAATAAAAATAATATAATTTAATTAAATATGAGAATTCAAGTTGTTTGTGGGGCCCAACGGTTTATTTTTGGACTATAGATAAGGTTCCCATAAATCTAGCATTCATGAATAATGAAACTATGTAACAAAATATCTAGTATTAGGAACTTGGTTGGGAAATTAAGTGTGGAAGTATCCCAGGGAGGGACACTAGGTTTTTAGTTTCCCTAGGGTGCTTACTCAATAAGGGACTTGGTAACCAGTGGGTAGGGTGGGTAGCAAATAACCCTTTCATGGATTTTTTTATTTTTCATAAATTTATTAAATTATGAATTTAAATACATTAATAAAAATTGTCATTTCCTTTAGTAGTATTATTTTTTCCCTCCTTTCTTCCTCTTATTAATGTTTCTCTTCAATTGCCCAAATTATATCTTTTCATCATCAATTTTGGATCTCATATAATTTATGTGGTTTCCACCAATAAGGATATGAATCTTATTCCCCTTATTTATTATTTATCTTATTGTTTATACACGAATCATTAGTTATGACAAATTTTTCGGATCTTTCCTATTTTGATGATTTTTACTATTTGACAGAGAATTTGTAGGGGAACTTCGATGATCAAGACCTTAGTAGACCAAGTTGTGTAATATCATGATTTCATATATGTTTTCTTATGATGAAATGCATCAAATGTAATATTTGAATTTATAAATTTTCATGTATGAAATAAAAAATAAATTTGGTTTCTTCAAATCTATATGGTATGATTGTTTCTTGAAAATAATTTGAGTGGTTTATGGAATCTGTGTGATGACATCATGGGTCATTATCGACCATTTTTCAAATGAATTATTGTTTGAAAAAAATATTATTTACCATGCATTGGAGCCTATGAATAAAAATTTACTCTAGTAACCGTGTATGGTATACTAGTTCATTTCTCAATTAGAAGATTCTTGAGAACAAGCAATCACAGAGATGAACATGTATGGGGAAAATAAATTTAGAGGGTTAGTGGATTTAGTGCATACCCATTTATGTGTTAAATAATTTCTAATTATTTAAAATAGTCCTTAATAAAAACTCATACAGTTTTCATAAATTATTTTTTTTGTTGGTTTCCCATACACCAACAACTCCTTGGTAGTGGTAACTCATCCATACTTCTTATATTATTTTGTATCATCCAATTATTTATGGTTGTTTATCCATCATTATTTAGGATCATATTGAAATGGTTAAAACCTCATACACTTCATTTTTTATGTTAGTTTTACATCATCCACCAAGGGATTCCTGTTAGAGGTATGACATGGACTTATGGAAGAGGATTTTGTAGTGCATCTTCCAAGAAGAGATATGTACCCGTTTTATATCATCCATTCATATATTTTCAATGATGGTAATTCTAATGCATGGGGATTATTATTAATATTATACCACCCACCAAATAATTCATGATGGTGGCACATTGCATAGATGATGGTTTGTTTGTAGTGGTTAATTACCCACCTTTTATTTATTATACATAGGGTATATTTTCTTCCTGTGTTTTATAACTTTGGTACACCATGTACATAGATATGGGAGTCTGTGTTTGATTGCATTCTTACTATTGGTGATGCCTATTTTACCTAATTATTTCATGTTAACCATTAACATTTTATTTTTAATTGATAATTCTCTATGATGTGTTATTATGGTGATTAATAAGTTTCATATAATAAATTGTAATTATTTATCATTTATTATGATTATTACAAAAGGATTGTTGAATCATTCGTCTTTGAGTTCTTTTCAAACCATGGGTCTATCATCCCATTATTGTGATGACTGATGTAGGTATGGTCACACATGGTATAGTGTTTGAGGACTCCATAGGGTGAAACATTCTCATTTATTTCAATACTCAAATTTTATATTGAGAATACATATTTATTTTCTATACTTATTAAGGACATCATTGATGGTTCCCTGGTGAGTTTTACTCATGCCCTACTTAGTTTATCCTGGTACCTAACAAAAATTATGTTTCATGAAGAATGTAAGGAAAATTTTCATGATAATTTGGATGGATGAGATGTAAAATAATGATCATATTTGGGATATGTGACTAGTTTAGAACTTATAACCAATTTGGAGGAGTGGCCAATTTTGTTTATGTTTTAAACCCTGTTGTATATGACTTACCCAAAAGAGAATCATTTTTTATCACAAAACGTATATATAAATAATTCATCTCATTTTTCAAAATAATGTTATTGATACTTAATTTTTCATCAAATTTAGCTATAGAATATATTTTTTATGATGATATTATTTTATAATTTTTTTTTTCTTGTATTTCAACTTCATTGTATTGATGGTTATCAATAATAGCTATTATAGTCTCTAAATATATTAATATCATCCCTTTCCACTATTTGGTAGCATATAGAATATTATGATTCATTCTTGATGTTTATAGAACACATTTGGTTCACTGAAGAAGTGAACTAAACTGGAGACATTATATTAATCACTCCGATAGAACCAATATCTTTCATGATATCCACATATAAAGCTGATGGATCATGATAAATAATATTATATTGGGGTTTATAAAGAAATTACTCTCCTATAGTTATTTGAATTGTGAGAATAAGATACCTTGTTTTATTCTTTAGACACTACCCATTCTTGAGTGGAAATTGATGTTGTGCCTATGGATTTGTTTCATTTATTGTTGAGGTTACCCCAAAGATGTGATACAGAAAGGTTCTTCATCAATATTTAGACTTATGTAGATCATTTCGTACTAATTTAGGTGTAAAAAAATGTTTAAGGGATTTTAATGATATAAACATGGGAGATATTTTGATATCATTGATTTTTCATAAGTATTGTGTTATATTGGTACCCCCAATACACATCTAATTTTTTAAAATTATTGTAGTGTGATTTTGGATCTCATAAAAAGATGAGTATGTCTTATAAACAATAATATGAGGGAAATTTTAGAATATTATCCATGTATTTTATTATCTTCCGGAATAGTGCATAATATATTATTGTTGTTCTTGGTAGATTCATATCAAACTAGAAATGTTCACCTATTAAATAAAATTCAAACATTTAGTGACATTACACCCTTTTATTCATTTAATTATAAGTTGTGTTAATATTTTTAATATTGGGTAGAATAATGTGAGACTTCTATTTTTGGGATGAGTCTAATATAGTGATTTCAAAATATTTTCATTTATTTATGATGTTTCTCAGTGAATATATAGTGAAAGAAGTTATAATATAGAGGTTAGTAATGTTAAAAACTAGAATCATAGGTGGGTGAACATGTTTTTTAGAGTATCACCATTATTTGGAAATAGGGAGGTTTATATGTCGAGTAAAATAGTAATAAATATTTTGAATATCGTTGATAATGTTGAGAGGTTTGATATAATAGAAGACTAACTATAACTACATTAGATAAAAAGTGTGTGGAATGATGTATTCCTTGTATCTCAACATTAGAGATTCCATTTTAACCCTTATAATGTGATCATCATTGATGATGTAATTATTATTGATGGAATTAAATGTACTTCTAGTGTAATGGAGTGTAAATACTCCTAGTCAGATGAAACTACACCTATTAGATGTGTATTGGATAGAAAATCAAAATTAAAAGGAGTGTTCAGAGTAGGAGATAAACCATTTCGTTTGGTGACATGATCTTTTCAATACTGATGTTCGATATTCCATTTTTTGGATGATATATTCTTTGGTGGAGAGATTATAACAAACCCCACATATAAATGTATTATAATTATCATATTTTTATGTTTAATCATTTAATTTTGAGAGTAGGATATTAATGACAATCACATTGTTTGGGGTTATAGATTATAGGAATGAGATATGTGGTAAAATAGTTAAAGGGATAATAAATAGAAATGGGTACATAGTGAATTGGTAACAGGTCCCTAGTTTCTTAAATAGGGTGTAGGTCCATGGTGTTCCCTGTCTACCTAGTTTCCTTGGGGTGGATACGTGGTGGTGGATTGTGTACTTGATAAGAAGTATTGGGAGCCTGGTGGCCTCTAATAATCTTTCTTCAAAACATGTAAAAACATATTTAATGGGTTTAAATTTTTATAAAATGAAATACCTTCCCTCTCTTATATAGTTCATGATAGAAATCCCCCTTTCATGATTATCCTCTAATTACGTTCTCATTCATTTTTAGAATGATCAAAACTTTGTATGCCATAGTGTGTCATTACAGGTAAGTATATGTCATGGCCCTTAAATCATGACATAAATTGGACATGGGTGATGAATACAAATAAGGGTACAAAAAATATAAAATGTGATTCATTATCCTCTAAATTGGTAGAGAAGTAAAATATCATTCTGAAAATCATCATATTATAAATATAGCCTAAGACCCAAAATAATAAAAATACATTAAATTTCATATAGAAAAATTAAATAAATATTCTATAAAGTAAATACAAAGAGAAATTGTTTTTATTATAGAAACAATGAATTTGATAGTCACCACATCAAAAGCCCTTAGTTTTTATCCCAATCACGAACTCCATTATGAATATCTCCAAAAATACTACATAGAATATTGGGGTGATCTGGGAAGAATTCTATGTAGGATCATCCCGAAAACATATCATGAAATATGTGGAATAAGGAAACTAAAACTATAGATAAGAAACAATGAATCCAAATCATTTCTTAAGAAATGAATACTACATCTGAACATCACTATGTCTCACTCTACAAATTATAATACATTAATATTAAAATAGAAGTCATGAAAATATATCATGAATGGTACCCTTTGTCGACATACCTATTGATTTAGTCACCCATATGAAATATTAATATATGTCTAGGAAAACTCATTATTTTTTTATCCAAAAATCATATAACTCATAACAAATCACATCCAATACCATATAACCACATCGTTACAACATTACCAAATCACTGTTATATGACCACATCACTACAACATCATCACAACGAATCCTCATGCCACATATAAATGTATTACCAGAACTAAATTTTATCATAGAATAACTAAAGTACATATATAATAGGAAGGGTATAAAGAGGAGGATTCATCCATCCATATCACACGTATCCTTGATTTTGGTGATACACGTGTAACCCAAAACCTTATATGATTTTCTGTCACTTACCCTACATTTGTGGTGGTGCGAAAGAAATATGAGTGACAATAATGGTTATGTGGGAATAACAAATTAGCCCAATCATAGGTTCAAATCCTACCATAATATATCCACAACCATAGTCAATTTAAATATAATAACTTCAACAAGTATCAATTTCTACCACGTATTGACATAAAACGGGACACCACAACAACCATGAATCAATATCACAATGGCCACATAGTTCCCTTCCATTCATAATTCATTGCAAAATCCATATTTATTCAATTAATAACCACTATAAATTCCCTAAAAATCATTATTATAGTAATTATTGATTCACATAAAAAATTACCCTTTATATCATTTATATTCCATTTGGAACATATTAAAACACTATTTCATTCCAATTATTAAACACTTCATCATCACTTATTTAATTGAATTTAATGCATTATTTTAATAAAACAACTCATTCTCATTTAATTTTTAAATTATATTATTTATTAATAATTTAAAAACACTCGGGATTCTTTTAAAAACATGTTATTTAACATCAATAAACCATACCAAAACACCAAAATACCATCTCTACTACCACAAAAAATACACTACTATAACTTTTCAACAACATCTGAATACCAAAACCTAAAAACATATCATCACAACTTGATTAAACAAAACAATATAAACAGACTAAGTCTACTAATATCCTATAATACATTGTATAAATATAGTAGCAAACAATAATTCATCATTCCTCCTCTATTACTACAACAATCCACTACATACCACCTCAAAAATTGTACTAAGGTAAAAACATAAAAGTTACAAAAACTAGGTAACACAAACTACTGATAAAAAAATGAAAAAACATATTCAATTATGATTCATTTATTATTTTCTAACTCATTCTCATTTTATCAGAAATTAAATAATATTTTACCTTTTTCCTCATTGTTAGAAATCGAAATTAATTCTAATGGATTTTTTTGTTATCGAATAAGGTTTTTTGTTGGAATCTCAACGAATCTAGTTGCATTTTTTGAAAATATCATTGTTGACAACACATGTTCAAGATGGTATAAGGGATTATGTGTTTCATGGGAGATTATTTGACCATAACATATATATCCATGGATAAATTAGGACAACAAGATAAAATGATATTCATGTTCAAATTTTGGATAAATTAGTGATTTTTCAAGTGGAATAAGTTAATTAGAAAGACAAAACTAAAGCACCATGAGTTGTATTACACAATAGTGAAAAACATCAACGCCATTAAGGACACATATATAGTGGATTAAATGTTATCTAGAAATAGGACAACCATGATAAATCTCATTCTCTTGTTATAGGTTATGGGGATGATGGAGAATAGGAGAGGTGTAGACATTCCCTTATTTGAGGGTATTATGAGAATAAAATTCCCAACATATTCCACTTGAGATGGACCATTCCATGGTGGACCACTTGGTGGAGTAATAATTCAGCTATGATAGAAGATCAATTCAAATAAATGTGTTTTGATGGTCATGTTGATTAAAAAATACTTAGTCATCTTGTTCCATGTCGTAGTGATGATAATGGTGTAATGGAAGAGTAGTTGTGAAAAAAATGACAAGGATAAAATGACCATGGAGAAGGTTGTGGTATATAATTTTTTTAAATATTGACTATCAGTAGTATAAGATTTTTAAAATGGGATTCATTCCACCCATGGTAAAATCAATGGTGATTAGGAAGTCTCATATAAAAATCTAGGATACTCAAAATGAGAATCATGGTGTTCAAAGGAGGTCATAATCAATTTGTGAAATTGAATGAAAAAACATCCACATATAAAGAAACTCTTCCATTGTAGTTGGAATTTTAGAAGAAAAAATAATATTTTTTATTCATAAATCCATGATCTATGTAATTTGTATGTTTGATGTAATGATTTTGGCATAAACAAATCAAGTAATTAATCATATGGATGTTTAATGATTCAAATATATCACGGTTCTCTATAAACTATCATTAATAAAATATATAAGTTTATTTATATAATGGATTATTTTGTATTAATTTGTAATTTAATTAATGATGAAAGATGATAGATAATTTTGATAAATAGGTTATCCTGTAGACTGGTAATTGGGGAGATCATATAACTGTTATGGATGAATTATGGGTGAATTTATGAACCCATAATTATCATGATTGGTTTCCCTAGGAGGGACACATGGCCTCTATATTTGAATAAATATAGATTTAATGGAAACAAGTTTGGGGGGAGAGAGATACTTGAGATCTTGTTGAATATCAAAATCTCTAAATCGAATAAATATTTGGGTAAAATTTTGAGGGGTTTGAAAATTTTCAATAAGAATGTTGTAGAACATTAAAACTCTATTAGATAAAGATAAGGAGTTTTTCTATCCAACAGTTCCGGAGAAGTTTTTAATTAAGAGTTATTCTAATATTGTGAAGGATACCCATATTGGGGATTGAAGAGACAATTTATCCATATTTGTGAAGGGATTCCACAGAAATACATCATGAGAAGGGATGTACATGTCCATAAACTATATTAAAGTTATCATTTCTACAAAAATGTGCATTAGAAGAATAATTTGAGGTATATGACCTTAAAAGACAATGATCTATCTGTAAACATGGATGGAAAATGACTATGGGCAATGAGTATCCTAACTCGATCCATTGTATGGTGAGTGAACCATGTGAAAAGTAGTGATCTATAGATCGATTTAGTGAATGGATCATCTTTGATGAGTTCTCCTTAGATTTTACCCAGTATGGGTGAACCATGTAAATCCTTATGATCATATCTTCATTATATATTCACACCAAAATAGAGAAATAAACAAAATACATATTTGGTAATATAAAATAACAAATGACCCTCTAGGTTGAGCGGCCACGATTTCTTATAGAATATGTGGATTCTAAATTAAAAATTTTATAAATTATCTAATACCTTGTATACCCTAATTAACCCCCACCCCCAGGTTCATATCACTCCCAGTCCAATTTAAATGGACAATGAGATGTATTAGTGTGATTAGTTCAATTTTATTGGAATTTTTATTACTCTATCCATCTATGATGTTTTTATGGGAAATGGAATCCATAGTGGAGACTCTAGAGTTAGATGGGAATAATATTAAATCAGATAAAATGTAATATATTGGTTTCATATATGATTATATTTGAGTTCCAGTTGAAGATGATGAAGATACAATTGTCTTGTTATGATAAAATGGTGTTCTCTATGAGGTAGATCAATGAAATATTACAATTCATTATTTATTCAAAGAAGCATAAAAGGAGTATCTTCATGAATATCTATATATATATATTAGTTTATATTCTCTAAAAATATATGTATGATTCTGGAAAATAGGTTTGAAATATAATATAATCCAAAATAATATTATCTTATGTCAAAAGGAAAAAATAATAACCTGAGGAAGTAATCCGAGAAGTTATTCTTCCAACTAAGGTAAAACCTCAGTTTAATATAATTTTTTTCTTGACCCACTTGGGGAGAAATTATTTGAAAATTTAGTCACTTCCATCGAGATAAAAATTGAGATGTGGTTTTGGTGGTGATGTGGGGTGAACATCAAATTTTAATTAAAATGTTTTTAGGAAATTAATAAAATACGAGAAATTCAAAATCATGGATTAATTATATCATTAAATGATTTATTATATTACCTTGGAAAAAACAGATTGGAAAGAGATGAAGTTGAATTTAATTTCAACATGAAGAAAAGAATAATAATGATTAAATAATAATGTGATAAAATTATTGATCTTTCCCATGACATCATTTACTAGAGAGGCATTGAGATGAAGCTGTTGTGTATTTCTATGCCTCTAGAGAGATAAATTAACATACTTAATCAACAATAGATGTGACATCATGTTTAAATTAAATGGAAGTTTAATTTAAGAAGATTGAAAAAATATCTTATTACTCAAGGATTGGATAAACACATTAAATGTGATGATAAAAACTCCAAAAGTATCCTCTGAACAAGGAAAGTGTCCATTTCAATAATCTTGAACAATTTTGAACACCATGAGTAAATATTTTGAAGCCAAAAAGGTTAATGATAATATAGAAACTAAAATAACACCAACATATCATTAAATAAGCATCCAATGATGTATTATTCTTATGTAAATTGTTTTTTTAAACCTTGTTCTCATGGTACGGTATTACAATTAAAGGAATACATTAAATTATAATGAATACATATAGAGGCATTATTATCCTAGGATTGTAGTGGAGAATTGTTATTTGGAAAAGTCATATTAATTAGTAAATAGGATCAATGTTTTGGAGAATAAAAATGGTCCTCAAAAAATGGTGCATCATGCACCATGTTCTGGGTACTCGCAATAAATATCTTATCAGAACATAAACAGAACATAAATGAAAAAATAATAGCTTGTCCATATTGATAAATAGGGGGAGGTAATTGAGAATCTACTAAAAATGAATAATTACTCTTATATATAACATTTTTTAATCATAGAATAAGTTATCTATTTTTTCCCACAAAAACCACTTATGGTAAAAAAACATATAATAGAAAATAAATTTTCCGTTGACATCCATTTATGATGTTAAATAAGAATATAATTATTCATGTGAGATCAATTTCACAATTATGAAAAATCTCAATACAATATTATTCATGTAGATATGTGTGAAATTTGTATTTTTCAAGGGAAATTGTTTGAGAATAGGTCATTTTTTTCAAGCTATATGTAATGATATTGAACTTGAAGAAGAGATTTCATTCCATTAGTGAAATCTAGAGAATGGGAGAGGAAATGGGGAAGGGGTTGTTTTTATCCCTCTTATCCAACCCTATTCATGAACAAAAAAAAGAGGTACCCTCCTCCACATATGACTTATTATTTGAAACTACTTTTGAATTGGTTTAAAATTAATGGGGATATATGATCATTGAATCGATTTTCTACAAAATTACATGTTATAAAGATGAATGAATTTTTTTTTGTATCTACAATTTATGAATTTTTTTTGTTAATCACTAATTTAAAAAGTTGTGTTTTTATAAAAATTAATGGAAATTATGATTTGGCAATATAACTTTTAAACTTATGAAATACAAAGGAATGAAGTTTAAGTGGGATAATTTATTTAAATTGACTATATATTTAAAAAAGTTGTCCAAAATTTATACCAAGGGGTACCAATTACATAATCATGTGGTATTCTCCCCACAACGAAGGGCTTCATTATTATACACTATCTATTTTTGGTGGAGTGATTTAAATTTTGAAAGACCATTTATTTTTATTTCTAAAAGCAGGGTGAAGGAAATTTAAAGGGTGAATTGGGTATTTTCCAAAAAATGTATTAGGGGTATTTCTTACCAATCCAAATGGATTATGTTATAATTTTTTATAATGTGGTGATTTTTTCATTGTAATATCAATGAATAATGTTAGATTGGTTGACAATATTATTTTAAAAAATACATGTTATAGGTGACCCAAGTTATGAAGTGGTCCCTTAGGGATTTTTTGATCCCAATATTGAAGTCCATAGACAATTTTGGATAAAAAAATAATACATATTCATGTTGGTATTATTGAAAAAGGATATTTTCAAGTGGAAGAATCCTTAAATAATCTTGAAAATGAAGCGTCATGTGTTATATTTAAAAATATTTAAAAAATAAGCAAGGATAGGGAAACTCATGGTGTGGGGAATGATAATGGGATTTAGGTCCAATAGAGTCAAGTCCATTCCCCAATAAGTGGTTATGATGGATTTGGAGACAAGGTTTTTCATGCCCACAACAATTGTTAAGGAAATATTCAAAAGAATATTCTAAAAATGGGATGTTAGAAAGGGACCACACTATTATGGTTAAGGTGGATGATTTCTGCTGAACCTATGAGAAATGGAAAAGACATAAATGGGTTTTTAATGGTCCTATTGAATATTAATTTACCAAGAATATTATACAACTCTACAGTGATTAATGTGGTAAAATGAAGAGTATATATGAAAAATTTCCATGAGTAAAACATCTATAGAGATAGTCATGGTTGGGAATATATAATACTTTGAAGACTTGTTCTATAGTAATTCCAACAAGGGCTTCAAGAATCTGATATTTTAAGACATTATTCTCTTAAAGTCTCCCTGTGATAAATAGTGATGCCAAAATTGGTTTGGGTTGTTTTAAGAAATATATGCATGATGGGTGATACTATAATCCAAAAAAGCCACATGTAGAAGTCCAAACTCAAGGTGTTGATAATTTTTAATGAAAATTATGATCTATGTTTCAACAAGATATGGTTAATGGCATGTAGACAAGTGATTTGATGAATTTGGACGAAACAATTTAGATGTTAATGAGTTGTATGTTTAAAAATTCATTTATTATATATTTCTTTTATACCATTATTACATCAATATTTGATGGTTATTTCTAAAATTGATGCTGGTGGAATAATTGGTTAATTAATTCAAACTGAAAGTGGATATACCGTGAAGTAGTAATATTTCTAACTTAAAATTGAGGATATTTTGGATGAGTTATGAAGTATTTAGTGATTTTTTTTACTATCTCATAATGATGATGACATTTGTATGTATGATGGGTATATTGAAAAAATATTTTAAAAAAGGTAGATCCACCATTATTAAGTGGGTTAGAGGGTGATACACACCTAGTATATTACTGAATATCAAAATCTATATGTATAATAATACTTTTGAATTTCATTTGAGGGACTAGAAATTATTTATGAAGGATAAGGAATCAGTTGAAGATGATTACATTGGAGAAGAACGATTTTTTCTTTCTAATAGAAAATGAGAAGTGTAATATAATGAGTTTTTTGTATGTTTTAAAAGTGAAGCCCAAAAGGAATTCATCGTAGAATATTTTCTATATTAATGTTTTAATTCCATGAATTTGAAGTTGTAGAGAGAAACTACATATCCACAAACTATGTGAATGTGATCTTTTACACTGTAAGGGATCTTTGAAATGAATATTTGGGGGAGGGACCCTTATAATGTAGTGAATTATCCCTAAAAATTGTATGGAACTAATCATGGGAAAGGAGTGTCCAAGTATAAATCATTTAAGGGGAGTTATCCCTATTAGGATTAGTGATCTCTAAGGTGCATTGGTGTATGGAACATCACTAGTGAATTCATCATAGACATATCCCAATGAAGGTGAACCATGTAAATTCTCATATCCCAATTTACATTATCCATGCACAAAAACTATCACTCCCTAACTTTTGAAAAATTATATTACTTTTTTATTTTTTGGCACTGGATACTTTCTTCAGGGATGGGGTTGAGTTTTAGTTTGAATTTATGGGATTCTATTGAAAAATGAGCGTCTCGGGCTTCACATCATCCGATGAACATGTAGATTACAGTTTAGAAACCATGTGGCTTCGCCCAGGTAACCACGCGGCCTTCCTAGTGTTAAAAATAAATAAAATTGAATGAATAATAATAAAATGAAATTAAAATAAAATGAGAAAATAAAATAAAATTAAAATGTTTTAATAATAATAATAACGATAATGATAATATCAATTTTAGATAACTATTTTTATTATTATTGTTTATATTATTATTAAGATATAATTATTAAGATATTAATATGATTATTATTAAAAAAAATTATTATTATTTTGATATGAATTATATTTATTCCTATATTATAAGGTTTTTATTTTTTCTTTCTTTTTTTCCTTTCCCTTTCCTTTCTTTATTTTTTCTTTTCTTACATCCGTCTCCACTCATCCTTCCCTCTGCTCCTCTCAAATTGCTCCCAATTATGGCCAGCATCTATTCTGATAGTCTCTTTCTTGGATCTCTTCCTAGCGTACCAATTTTGACATTGAATATCATTTCCAAAACATCAGGTTTGCCACACATATCTCTCCCACATAGCCCTTATGCCACCACCAATTATCCAAAACGCTTTAACAACACCAGTAGAATGTGGCACCTCCCCAAAACGCGACCCCTCCTCCCCAACCACCACCACCTCTACTTTCCCTCTAGCATGAGTGTGTCTACCCTGGGTAAGGCCCTCTACCACTTTTTCATGGGTTTTGGTTCATTTTCTTTCGGTTTCTAATTTTTCAGTGGGTATGTGGTTTGTTTTAGGATAAGATCTATTTTTTATGGTTTTATATTGATATTTTACATCCGCTACTAGTTAAATGGTGTTTTTCAATGGGTCAATTGTGATGGGTTACCATCGCAAATGGGCCATTGAAAAACAAGGCATCACAAATATTACCTTTTAGGACAAACCATCACAAAAAGTTATTATTTGCGACAGGTTGTGAAACTATTGAATAAAGGTTAGGCGATTCTTTACAAAACTCAATTGTGAGAAGTCAACACCCATCATAAATATTTTTCTCATCTTTTATATTTTTGTGATAGACCATCACAATTTTTATTTGGGATGGACCATCTCAGATATTATGGGAAATATTAAAAAAATAACACTTTTGAAACAGACCGTCACAATTAGTATTTGTAGCAGCCCTATCTCAAATAGTTGAAGCGATAATAAATAATAATATTAGTAATTGTATAATATGAATATAAATTAAATTATTATATCAATATTTGTTTAATAAAATAATTTATAAAATATTAATAATAATAATATAATATAATATTAATTTTAATGAAATAATAATATTAATATTCATAAAATAAAATTAATTATAAAATAATTAAATAATTCAATAATATTTTCACTATTAATGAAATAATAATTTTAATACGAGTAATATAATAAATACTTGAGTATTTTCAAAAATATTTAAAAATATTAATTTATAAAATAATAAATATAATAATAAAATATAATAAATAATCAAAACTGTAATATTTGAGACAATATTAAAACACGCTATTTAAAATGTTAAAGGGTATATATTTTAAAAAACATTCAAATGATTCATTATAAAATAAAAATACATCACTAAGGGGGAGGATTTCCTTCATCACTAGGGGAGGGTTGTCTAGAAGAGTGGGACGAGATGGTACATGGAACTCCATCCCTGTACTACAAGTCAAACATCACATGTACCCCATCTGCTCCTACTTCTACTGATGCCTCCATCAATGGATCTCATCTGTCATCTCCTCTAATTGTTCATTCTGTTGTCGGGGGGGGGGGGGCACTGGTCTGACCATCGGTCTCAACCTAACCCTCACCATGTGTCCAAGACGTTGCGGTCACATATGAACCCTTCAATTGAAATTTAAAATAAAAGTAGTTAAAATATTCTTTGTAGTTAAATTTAAAACTCAAAAAGAAATTATAATGATCACAATCTGATGCTGTCTAGCCCCTCTACTCTCTCTAGTTGCTGGGTCAATTTACCTCCTCCTATAAACATCGTACTCTGTAATATCAGGCTATGAAACTATATATATTAATATAAAATAAATAGTTTCATTTAAAGTTTTATACAATATTAAAAAAAATGTAATTAATATATGCTCCCTAAGCGTACCGAATGTATGACTTCCAGCTTGATGTGTCACCTCCTGTCACACCTAATTTTTCTGAACTACTAATGATACACTCATAAACCTCCTGGCCAACCATTGTGTACATAATTCATCCCAAACCTGAGATGAAATATAATCTGGTCCGTGCACGTGACATGTCTAATCAAACACTATCACTTTGTCTTTCCCCATTGCTTTCCATTTCAAATTATGAAAAAATGGAGTGCAACGTAGATATATAGCTCCCTTACATGACTTCAACAGAGCATCACTCATTCCCTAATCAATGGGATGCCATAAACCCAAAAAATAACTTATTATGTGAAGTTATTAATTAAATTAATTTCAAAATAAATATTATTAATTTATATACCATCCATTGCTCAAACATGCAATGTTATACAGCAATGGGAATATGATCCCATTACATCCATGCATGATAAAAACAATTATGCAATATAGTGCCCCCATATTCAACTGCTATATGGATAAAGCTGTAAAAAAAACAATTAATCAAATAATTAGAATATATATATATATAAATTAATGAAAACTAACTAAAATAGACTATTAAAAACACCTCTATGTGAATGGATCAAACCCAAGATGCAGACAACTCTCAAGGATAGGGTCGAGAATCATTATTCAGACAAGACCCCCCCCCCCCCTTTAGTTTCCCCTAAACCGCCAGTAATCTAAGGGTTGGATGATCGAATCTACAACTCATCAAAAGGTAGATCGGCCTCCTGTAATAAACATTACAAATTCTCATCCATATGAAACACCAAATGGTTATTGTCAAAAAATAGTTGAAAAAAACTATTATATATAGGTGTATATTATATATGATTATAACCCTAATTTAACTATTTCAATTTCCATCTTCATCCTCATTTTCCTAGTTATCAATGTCAATGACTTAATCTTCCTCCTCAAAACCATTAATTTCCATATTAGTTTCATTTCCATCATATCTTGTCATTTCAAATTTAGTTATAACATCATTATCATCATCATCACCATCATCCATTAATTTTGGCATGTCATCATGATATTTGTGTCTCTTTGTGAAAAATATGGATTCAGAGTAGTCTCTTGAAAAATTTTACTTCCTTTCACTTTAGCAGAACCACATTCACATTCCATAAACTAATTCTCCCAAGATTATGTTTTTATCATGCACCACCAATCACCCAACTACAATGAAGTAGCACAGTAATTTTCATAATAAATTTTATGTGCCTTATAAGCCAATACAAAATGGGTCATTTACAGAAAGAATAGTTATATATTAAATGTCAACTATTCCATGGATCATATGAACACACAAGACACTCTCAGTATCAAACCACTAACATGTAAACATCACTATGCAATGTTATCCCAGATAACACTCAATGATTTCTTCCAGAATTCCGTAAAATTGATGTTCAATTTCTCTTTAATGAGATCACCTCAACAAAACACCACTATTCATTATTTTTTGGATTCCCTGTATATAAGTGTATGAAATAAAAAACCATTCAACAGATATGTATTATATGATTTAACAATTTAAGTCGGTGGGTTACTCAATACACCCAATTGATTATTAATTATATAAGTATGTAGAGATACCTGAAAAATTGTAAAATAATTTTTGCTATAAAAATAATTAAAATGATTATTTATATGAAATAAAAATTAATTTATATTACCATCTTTTGAAACCAGTAGGACATTCTTTTGACAACATTATTCATGGGAAGTTGTAGTTATTTGTGAAGTATTTTCTGATATAATAATAATATAAACTAAAAATAAAATAAGATTAATTTACGATTATAAAAATTATAGAATACTTGATAGGAGAACTCACAGTATAAAAGTTATCATTTATTCACAGTTTAGTAGAATATATGTATAAGCTCTATGATGTTCATCATCTGAAATCCATTATTCATGAACTCCAATAAATCCATGTTTGAGATGATTTATAAAAGAAAATTGATTTCTCAAGCCATTTTTAACATTTACCTCAATATGGAACATGCTCTTGTGTTTTGAGTGATATTTAGATTGAATGTAATGAGATCAGAATATAAAAATTTCCACTTCAAAATAAACTTATGCAATTGAGATTTCAACAGAATCTTTGTTGCATAATTTTTTTTTTCAATTTCTATATACATCTCTCACATTGGTACATCCATCAGAACTGTACCGGACCACAACATTTTGTTTCACGCGACAAATATAATATAAAATGTTCTATTGAGTCAAACAAACCTGCTGGGAATATTTTTTCCATTTTATATAAAAATAGAATAACCACAACCTATAGTTTTTTTATTGCATTATATTCTATTTTCGATGCACAAATATATAGAAAAAGTATGATATACCTATTAGAATATCCAAAATCATAAGATTTAAAAACCCTCTTAATTTGATTTGAAGAAATCATTCCATTGAAACATAACAATAATGACATTTCAATCTGGAAATATGTCCATTTCTGACACATCTATCCCATTTGGAAGCATAACCATATGGATGTCTCAAATATTTAATCAATTGGAAAAATAATATGTGAATCTCTTTGGATAGTGTATAATCTTCTTATATCTTCATTAATTTTTTTGATCTATCATTTGTAAACAGTTCATGTTCCGATAGCTTTCAAATTTGGGCAAGATCAAATCATGCCTTTACAATACCTTGGGTATTAACTAGTGTATCCAAAATTGTCTATAATAAATTATCTGAATAGTTCTCATTATGAATCATATCCAACATGTTATTTACTGAAAATTACACCAACATATAAAATCAACAAAAAAGATCTATTTTATCAAAATGTGATCTTTTCCAAACCCATCAACTTTATATTGGATTATTATTGGTGCAAATATGAAGGGAGGTTATGAAAGGAAAATTAATTATAACTCTGTACCTGAGATCATTGTTGGAGGACCATATTTTTTAACACTTCATTTTTTGAATGATATTTGTTTTTTAGAAAAGGAAGATTAGTTGGAAGAAATGTGAGATGATTGATGAAAGAATAAGGTTTTTTCCCCGGATGAACATAAATGATTTTTTTCCTCTCATACAGTATAGATATGATTTTGGACCATGTGTACTCCAGTAAAATGACATTTCATATGCTGGGAAGTCACTAATTGTCCACATCAATGCATCTTTAGATAAGATGTTTTGTTTTATAGCAACATCATATGTACTATCACCATTACTCAATAGTGAATTTAACTCATCAATCAATTGTTTCAAATAAAAATTAATATTCTTTTTCAGATGACCTATATTTAATAAGGTCCAAAAGATATATGGCTCCTTTATCAACATCCTTGGAGGAAAATTGTATGGATTTATAAAGACGAGAAAACATGAATATTGACTACTGTAAGAAAGAAATGAATAAAACTGTCAATAAAAAGTCCTAGTAGAATTTTTCAAACTTCTAAAGAAAAAAATGGATACATATGGTCAAAATGTTTCCACAAATCTCCATCATAGGTATTATTTAATCTTTCACTGGTTAGAATTTTGGTATTATACAATGACATCTACAATGCTATGTTTTGAGACATAAATAAATGTTGTATTCTAGGTGTAAGTGGAAATATATCAATTGTTTTATAGGAAAAAATCCACACTTCCTTGGTTGAGATTCTTTATACCATGATTTTCCACATATAGGACAACTTTCCAATGACTCATTTTCACCATAATATAATAATCATCCATTTTAACATGCATGAATCTTCTCATAACCTAGACCAAGATTAAAACCTAGCCTCTTACTCTCATAGAAATTTCTTGAAAACACATTTCTTTCTGGTAACATTGTTTTAAAAAATAGAATATCTAATCAAAACAACTATTTGACATTCCATTATCTTATTTAATAGCCACAAATTTAGAGACTACATCTAACTTTATTATATTGTAACTATGATATAAGGCATCCTCAATGGACCACAAAAATAATATAAATGATATTGTTCTAACTCAGGTGCTAAATAAATATCATCACAAGTTTTAGTTTGTTAAAAAGATAGACCTCCCACATCATGTACTAAATTTTGAAACTGATCTAGATCTGAAACAAAATTATTAGTTTCTATATAATTTCATTCAACATGTTGATACCAAAAAACACAATTTGGTGGAAAACTAAAACACAATAAATAACCAACAACATTTTAAAATATTTCATATGTCCTCAAATAAATTTTTTTAAAAGGACATTTAATTTTTCCTTATGAAACGAATTTTGTTTGTGATGATACTATTGATAAGAATGCTTTAACATACTCAATATATACATTATTTAAACCAATATAGTTTCGATTCCTGCACTAATTTATTAAAGTATGATCATATAATAATGATTATTTTCGACTTTCTTATTCTATATTTTCTAAAAAAAATATAAAATAATTAGTTGTTTGAATAATTAAATTTAAAATAAACACTATAAAAATAAATGATGTCAATTAAATTGTATTTTCAAGAAATTTATAAAAATTTAAATTAGTTAATATTTATTTATACTGTTCTTTATGCTTTTATAATAAACTACACTCATTTATAACAATTTATACTAATTTTCAATAATTATTATTAATTATAGGTATTTTTTATTAATTGTAGATAATTACCCGCGACATAATTTTTAATGGATTGGCGACAACACATTTTCACGATGACTCGTTCCCTTGAAACATTCTATTACTAAAATAAATATTAAAAGTCTACCTTGAAGTAAAAATATCCATCTTCATATGCATGAGGATGGAGAGTGTGGAGGCCTTGACGCACTTCTATCAATGATCATGCATACCAAAAATTGATATACATACATCAGTGCATACTTTTCATATAGATTTTAGTCGGGGAAGTTCCAAGGAGATGAGTTATTAGGAAAAAGAGACTCTTTTTTCGAACAACTCACCTCCTTGCACCTTTTTTGAACATAAATCAAAATTAGAAATCTACTCCGATGTAGTTCAGAGCAGATTTAACATATAGATTTTAGTGAGAGAATGATGCGAGGAGGTGAGGTGTCGATCGAATGAAATTCCACAAATCTTCTAGAAATTATGACACTTTATTAATGTAATCTAATTTATTTCAATTTATTACTAATTAATCATAATTATTACTATATAATATTTCTTGTAACTAATTGTTACTAATTCTTACTCATTATTGTAATTAATCCCAATTCTTACTTATTCTTATCAATTATTACTAATTGTTACTAATTTTTTTTAAATAATCCAAATTCATCCTATTTATTTCTAATTATTACTAATTATTACTAATTATTTTAAAAAATATTAATTATTACTTATTAATAATAATTATTACAAATTGATATAAATTGTTACAATTTTTTACAAATTAATGCCATTTATTACTAACTATTAAAAATTATTTCTAATTATTACCAATTAATCATAATTCATAAAAATTATTCCTATTTTTTTGTTAATTTATCCTAATAATTACAAATTATTTCTAATTAATCCTAATTATTCAGAATTATTGACATTTATTACTATTTATTACTATTTATTACTATTTATTACTAATTATTACAATTTATAATTAATTATTTCAACTTGTTACTAATTACTACATTCTATCACTAAATATTATAATTTATTACTAATTATTACTAATTAAGGCTAATTAATACAAATTATATTTAATTATTTATAATTATTACTAATTATTAAAATTTATTACGAATTATTTCAAATTATTACTAAATATTTCTAATTATAAAAAATTATTACTAATTACTACTAATTACTTCTAATTATTACTAATTATTTTTAATTATTACTAATTATTACTAATAAATTTTAATTATTACAGTTTATTAAAATTAGAACAAATTATTTCTGATCAATCCAAATTATTAATAATTATTACTAATTAATCTTAATTATTTTTTATAATTTATAATTTTTACTAATTATTACTAATTATTACTTTTTATTACTAATTATTACAATTTATTACTAATTATTATAGTTTATTACTAATTATTACAATTTATTACCAATTATTACCAATTATTACAACTTATTGCATATTATTACTAATTATTACTAATTATTACAGATTATTACAAATTATTACAAATTATATATAATTATTACTAATTATTACACATTATTTATAATTGTTACATAATATAATCGTAATTATTATGAATTGTTAAAATTTATTTCCAATTATTAAAATTTAATTCTAATTATTTCTATTTATTAATATTTATTTAAAATATTATCTAATTATTTTAATTTATTACTAATTATTAAATTTTATTAAATTTTATTATTAATTATTACAATTTACTACTAATTCTTTCTAATTATTACAATTTATTTCAAATTCTTACTAATTATTTATATTTGATACTATTTATCAATATTTATTACAATTTATTACAATTTATTACTAATTGTTGATCATTATTACAATTTGGTACAATGTATTACTAATTATTACTAATATTACTATTTATTAATAATTATTAAAATTTATTTATTACTAATTGTTAAAATTAATTTATTACTTATTATTAAAATTTATTACAAATTATTAAAATTTATTACAAATTATTAAAATTTATTACTAAGAATTTTAATTTATTAATAACTATTTTAGTTTATTACTAATTATTTTAATTTATTATTAATTATTTCAATTTATTACTATTTATTAAAAAAATTCTAATTATTACAATTTATTAATAATTATTACAATTTTTTTAAAATTATTAATTAGATATAATTATTCATAAACATAAATTATGAAAAAAATAATATCTAATTGGAATTTAATTTCATTGCATCTAACTAACAAATATTATGGATAATTTAAAATAAAATAAATTAAATAAAGAATAAAATAAATAGATAAATACCATAAAACTAAATCATTTGATGTATAAAAGTCGTGAATTATGCTTCGATTTAAGAGTTTAAACTACGAAAAAAGTTAGAATTTTCTTTTCAAGAGAGATAGAGAGAGAATTTGAGAAAAAAGTAAAATTATTTGAAAACAATTTTGGTATATATTGGTATTATTATTTTTGATGAACTTATTTGTGACGGGACCTGTCAAAACTGCCCACTTCCCGCGAAAATTAAAGTTGATCGAAGAATGGTATTTGTGATGGGTCTCGTCACATATGGGTACCTATCGAAATAGTATTTGCGACGAGGAAAGTATCTCATCACAAATACTAAAAATCATTGTCAAGAATTTTCCATAGGAATATAAACCTGTTGCAAATGATCATGCACATAATTTGGCGCACATTCAGCACCAACCCTTTTCCGATGGGTGTAAACCCCCAATCGAAAATAGCTATTATTTGTGATGGCCACCTAACCAGTCGTAAATAACCCGTCGCAAATGTTCAATTTTCCCATAGTGGTCAGATATTTCCATGTTAGGGTCTCAGTGTGGATCGGATGGTGTTTCACATCATTTTTTGGAAGTTTCTCCAGTATAGGTTGGTGATTCCTTGAGTACACATTTTTAGAAGTTTCCAATAATATTTTTTTAGCATTTATCCTTATTCTATGAATACATTATGGGGTTCGAATTATGTTTTTCAAATATTTGGAATGCTTATGTCTTAGAAATGGTTTTTTAATGAATGATAAGGCTATGTTTTGTGTGCGTGTTATGGTAGTGTTTCTTTAAAAGGTTCATATGGGTTGTTTAAAGGGTTGGAATCACATTTACATGGGCACTTTTGGTCCATATGGGTTTGGGTGCGGGTTATCAAAGTGAAATATAGATTTTGGCATGATTTTTTTATCATAAATTTTTTAAATATAAAATGTAAATTTTTAAACTATTGAAAAACATGTTTTGGAATTGGTTTATTTTTATGTTTGGATTTCTAAAAAGGGGGCTTTGTCCCATGGAATTGGGTGATTACATGTATAATTTTTCTTGTGCTTGGAAATGGGAATCATGTGAATCGTGTATGTGTCGATAAATACATTAAAAATTATTTTTTGTGTGTGAGTAAAAAGATGGATGGTTTTTTATGTGAAAAGGTGGATTTCTTTGAAGGTCTTGGATTTTTTGTGTGAATGTGATGACATATGTGATATGAGAACACTAAGTTGAGCCCACATGAATCCTTGGAATCTAGGTGGGTTGGCTAGTTCTAATATGTTAGTGATTCAGAAGTGGTATGTACTGATTTCACTTAACATGATTGACGCTTACGACACTAACTAAACATTACGATAATTTGATAATACTAGGCCATTGGGGTGTCCCCTCCTAGTGGTTTGTGAAGGAGAAAATTGATGGTCATGGTTTTTACGCCACACTACACTGAGGTACGAGGTTCTTGTGTCCCACTCAAGCTAGATTAACTCTAGAGATTCATTAATGGGATGCTCTTGTGACATGAGACTAATATGCTAAGGTTCCATCCATCGACATGTGGTGGACCTTCAGTGTGTTTCAGTTTTAATTTAATTGGTTTTGAAAATGTTTTTCTTTTGATAAGTCACCGTTAAAAGTTTTGTGGTTAAAAATGTATCTCTGACAAAATTTTTTCTTTTAAAAGATCTCCCTTGAAGATGATTTCTATTTAAATGTTTTGCTATAGATTTTTGTTTCTAGAAACATACATAAATGGGAATTTTAGTTTTCCTTAAATGCGACAACATAGAATATTTACATATGGGTGGGATCTTATTATGATTTTTCTCACACAATGCATTCACCATTGGTTGTATGTATACCTGGTTTTGTTTTTGCCCCAAGTTAATAGAAATATGGTATGGTGATCTTGGTTCAGATCATTAGTTGCTTGGTGTTTCATTGTGGGGATGGCTTGATGTTTATGCACCCCTTACCAATTGGTGGCTTCAGTTTATCGTTGGAATCTTTTTTGTTATATCATTGGTTTTTATACAACAATTGTATCCTTAAATCTGAAAATTGTTAAGGGCATGTTTGGTTTGATTTTTAAGATCTGGTATGTTAGTTTTTTTTTGATTTTTTAATATGGTAAATTTGGGTAAATGGTTTCCATATGTTTTTTTGATACTTGAGCACCGGTGCCCACCTGTAAGAATCGGGAAGGCCCTTTGTGCTTTGTCATGGACCTATTCTGGTGCCTGGTTGGATAGTATCCTAACATGGATTGTGACAAAATGGTATCTGAACAGGGTTATACTCTTTTGGGTCTTGTTCATAGGGGAAGAGTCTGGTTCGAATGGAGCTATGATTGTTGGGGCTTATCATTCCTTTTACATGGTGGGTGCCGGTAAAACACACCTAGTGATGTGACTCAAGTAACTAGGGGAATTTGGGTTCTATCTGAGTTCAATGTCCCTTGTAGTCTCTTGTTGATTGGGAAATGAAATTGGAGTTGGGTCAATGGTATTAACGAGCTCACATGCCCTATAAATCATTGTGGAGATGGGGATGTTGTCTTAGATTACTCATCATGATGGTGGATTGATTGGTGTATGATCGCTATCCATTTGTCCATGTCACCCACCGACAATAGTTTCCTCTTGTATCATTCTACATCTCTTTGTTATGGAATCGTGGAAATTTGATTTTTAAGTAAAAGTTATTTGGTATTTAGGAGGTGGAAAATAAAATATTTTAATTTACCAAAACAATGTCTTAGAAATGTGAACCTTTTAAATGATTTTTTATAAAAGGGATGATTTTATCAAGGGTCAATTTTTATAAAAAAATTGTGGATTATTGAAATTTTGTCATATAATAAACTCTTATTTATTTTTGAAAAGGGGTTTTGAAAACATAATTTTAATGTAAATATGATTTTGCTTTTGAGAGTTGAAATGAGTTTTACGAATCCCATTAAAGTCGATCTTTAAAAATATGAACTTCATGAAATGATTTTTGTGAGAAGAAGATAATGATTTCAATGAAATTGAATTATCATAACAAAAGTGTGGGATTTAAAGGAAATGTGGTTATTAGAAAAGAGAGTACACGTTTCAAAATAGTTTTTGGAATGTTATTTTAAATAATAACAAATGAATTTCAATTAAATAATTATTGATAGAATGGGGTTGTTGTGAAACTGGATGTGTTTTGATACGGGTGAAGGGTCTTGGAGATTGATGTGTGGGGTTATGAAATAATTTTTATTTGAAATGGGAATGTTGAGAAATGGGGGTTGAATGTTTGTTTTAAAAAATGGAAATATTTTTTTTCAAGCCTTTGGTATTTTAATGGGACACATATGGATGTGCTATATGTATGAGGTGAATTACTACTCGGTTGTCATGATAACATGTAAGTGTTAGGCCCATGAGGTACATTTGGTGAATGTAAAACCCAAAAATCCAGTTTGACAATCCGTATAGTGTGGTATGCCTTATTTTTTTTGGGAATGTCGTTTTCAATGCATTTCATTCCTGATAATCCCTTATGTTCAACCGTGGTTTTAATTTTGAGTTATTTTTGGTGGATATTTATGGAATAATGGTTAGTTGTTTGTTTTGAAAACAAATTTTGGATTCCCTTGAGCAGGTTCCCTGTTTGTTCATATGATGTTTCTTCTGATATGTTTTGGCCAATGAATGAATTTTATTAGGTCCTTTTTATTTTCTTTACTAGCTAGTGTGTGACCCCATAAATAATTCATGTATATTTGAAAATAGACCACAAGTGATCCACTAAAAATGGACCCACCAGTTGATCAAAATATGGTCTTCCTTCTTGGGTTTTAGAATTGAGTACACAACTTCTTTTTTGGATAGGTGGATCCTATCGTAGAAAGATTTCAGATTTAATAGGAGTTGAATAAATATTTGGTCACCTTGAGTCATATTATGATCAAAGGTAAAGTTTAACATCACAATGTTTGAAGTTCCTTCCCAGAAGCGGTGAATGGATATATAGTGTGGAAGGCGGAAAGTAGTTTGGGTTGTCTGTGTTGGTGTTGGATGTTTTCCCAAAAAAATTTCATTTGATATTTCATTGGTTTCCTTCTTTGAAAAGGTTTCGGTTGGGACACCAATGTTAAAAATCTGGTCGTAATGGTTTATTATGATTATTTTCATGAATCATGTGTTATTCAGGACTTAGTTTAATGTCCCATCCCCTATGTGGGATCCAAGGCTGTAACAGTGTAGTTTGGTGGCATTTTTCAGTGTTGTGTTCTTCCCCAAGTGAGATGTCTGATGTTGTGGGACATTTAAAGATTGTTTTTTACCCAAATCCTGTGTCCCATTCCGGGAATTCTAAGTTTTTCTATATCAGGTCAACTCAATATTTTGTGCCCTTCCTTCTGAAGTTTCTCATTCATAGTCAAAATGGATTATGCATGGGAATCTTTTGTGTCCCGATCACAATGAATTCCATGTTTATGAAAATAAAGTGGAGGCATGTCTTATGTCAAGTGGTGATGTATGTTTATGGTGTGGTAGCTTATGGAACCCGAAGAAGAATTTCTGGTTGGGGGTTATTAGCACCTTATTTTGAGGCATGAGATGAATCAATAAACATAGATCCATTCATAGGTCCCAGAGTGATGCTGACACATAGTCAGGAACCACCAGGGGATTAAATTATCTTAGTTTAATTTTTGTCATCAATTTGGCTAGGAGAGGAAATATAAGTGTTCAATGTGGTAGTTCCGTTTCTTGTTGTCCCATGTTGTAGGAAGAGACATGGGCACCCTACCCAACAATTTTGTTGTCCGTGAATGTGGAAGAGTCCCAACATGGTTATAAAAATGTTGGATTGTTCTTTTATATTGTACCATAGTGCTAGTATCCTAGTGGGTGATAAACTCTATGTGGTTGTTCATGTAAGAACAACCTTGTATGTCTTTGGATTTTGGATCTGGTTGGGCTCGTCGGAGGATAGTAAATCCCGTGGGAGTGATGAAATACATGGTATTGTCAATTTGTTTTTGGGTTTCTGTGGTAAGGCCCCTTATGACAATGATTTAAGTTTTTTGGGGAGCTCCAATGTTATCCCATGGGGGTTTTCAGTATTGGGTCGGTCTAGTCAGTTATGCTAGTTGGTCATTATGGTGGGGAGACCCACCATGGGTCTTGCTGAATGTTACATTGAAATTAAATGGTTCCAATATATTTCTTGATGCGGGGGTCAGATCATGACTCACCATGTTAGTTTCCTAGTTCTATTTTGGGTGTTAGGTTGTTTATTATGGTGGGGAGTCTATTCAGGCCTCTTCAGGTTAGAAATCATGACTCGTTGTACATTTGAAATGGACTTAATGATAACCTCATAAATGTTTAAGGTGTTTGCCTCATTATGTTGGATTGTGTACGTTGAGAGGATCCTTTCATTTGATCAATCAACTTGATGTTCTTTCACTTTTGGATGTGGTAGAATCATAAGAGGGGTTTAATTTTTAGTCCATGAGACAAATTTTAGGTCCTTTTCATTGTTGGTTGTGTTCTTGTCTCCCTATAATTTTGTGTTCATTGCTAATCTCCTTGAGCTGAGAAGAAAAAATGGTTCTTATTTTCTAAAAAACCTCTTATGGATTTCCAAGGGTGGAAAACATTATGGTGGGGAGAATTGTAACACCCAGAGTTTTGAAAATTATTATTTTTTTATTATTTTTTTCTTTGGAACATTTACATTGGGCTCGAGATGAGTCTTAGTTAGAATTTTTGAGTTTTTATTGAAAAATGAGTGTATCGGGATTTGAAGCATCCAGCGCATGAGAAGTGCATGGTTTTGAAACCGTGCAAATTCATCCAGGCCATCATGCGACCTTCCTGGTGTTCAAAATAAATAAAATTGGATAAAAAATAATAAAATGAAAATAAAATATAATTTGAAAAATAAAATAAATATTTTTTTCAATAATAATAAATATAAAATTATTTTTAAGAATATTTTTATTAATATTATGTTAATAATAATAATAAAAATAATAATAATAAATAATAATAATATTGTTATTATTATTATATTTAGACTGTTATTTTTTGGGTTCTATTTTTTCATTTTTTCATTTTTCCCATTTCCTTTCATTTTTTTCTTTTTCTTCCCTCCATCCCTCCTCCTCCCCTCTCCTCCCAACCCAACGCGCGTTTCCCCCTCACGCTCAGAATCTCTTCTGGCGGCCGATTCCGGTAGACTCTACCCATCGAACCACTTCTATCACCCCATCTCCCTTGCATGACCTCCCTTTCACAACCCCTCTCTCCCTTGATTCTCCCTCTCCCCCCTAGTTGGAACCCCTTGAAGACCCCCTTAATGCGTGGATCCTCTCCGGTGTGTGATCCCTCATCCTCAGCCTCTTGACTACCCTCCTTTCAATAATCCCTTGGTTTTTCTACCATGGTTAAGGCCATATACCTCTTTCCCTTGTTTTTTGGTTCATTCTCTTTTGGTTTTTTAATTTCCAGTGGGTATGCAGATTGTTTTACTGTTAGATCTATTTCATTAGGGATTGATCATTATGTTGTAGATCAGATATTTCCTTTCACGGGTCTCATTTTTGTGTGGATAGGGTTTCAAATAATTTTCTGGATGTTTCTCCTTGAGAGGTAGGTGATTACATTCTTTTCCATTTTTAGATGTTTCCGATATTTTATTTGATTTTTCCTTGTTCTATAAATAAAATATGTTGTTCAAATTGGGTTTTTGAAATGTTTGTCATGATTGTGTGTTAGAAATTGATTTTTAATGAATGATAAGGCCATGTTTTGTGTGTTTTGTAAGGTAATGTGTCACAAAAAAGGGTCTTATGTGTTTTTTGAAGGATGAAAACAACGTTTTTAAGGGAACATATGGCGAAGATGTGTTTTTGTGTTGGTTATCAAAGGGAAATGTAGATTTTCACATTTTTGGTTTGCCATGCATTTTTTGAATTTAAATTGTAAATTGTTTAAATGATGAAATTCCTCATTTGGAATGGGTTGTTATTGATTTATTGATTACTAAAATGGGGCATTGCTCATAGAATTTAGTGAGTCACTGTAAATTTTTTCTTCTGCTTGGATATTAGAAATTTTGTGAATTGTGCAAGTTTTGATAAAAATACTAAAAAGGGATTTTTTGTGATAAAAATGATGGATGGTTTGTTTTATGTAAATAGGGTTTTTTTCTTTTAAGAGCATGGATTTGTTCTTAGAATGTGATGACATGTGTGAATTGAGAACATTAAATAGTTCCCTCAATAATATTGAGTATCAAGGTGGGTTTTATAGTTTTAGTATGATAGTGATTTGGAAGTGGTTTGTCTTGGTTTCACATAACAGGATTGATGCCTACAACACTAACTAATCATTAGGATGATGGGATAAAAAATTTATATTTGGGTTTCCCGTCCAAGTGGCTCGTGAATGAGAAAGATGATGGCTGTGATTTCTATTCCACTTTAGACCGAGGTATGAGGTTCTAATGCCCCCACCGAAGCTAAATTAACACTAGAGATTAACTAACAGATCACTATTATAACATGAGACTTATATTCTATGGTTCCATACGTCACCAAAAGGTTTACCTTGAATGTGTTTCAATTTTAATGTATGTGGTTTGGAAAAATGTTTTCTTTTAATAATACACCATTAAAATTATTGTGCATAAAAATGTTTTTCAAATAAATGTTTTCTTTTTTAAATGTGTCCCCTTGAATATGTTTTCTCTTTAAATTTTTTCCACTAATGTTTCGTTTCACATACTTTAAATAATTGGTTCTGTCAGTTTTCTTTAAATATGACAGCATGGAATCTTTATATCTAGGTAAAATCCTATAAAGATTTTTATCACTCCCTATATACACCTTTAGTGTATGTAGACCATGTTTTGTTTTCAAGCCTGGTTAAGGGCATCATGGAATTGTGATCTTGTTTCATATCATTAGTGGTTCTTGGTGTGGTGTTATGGGGATGGATTTAGAGTGATGAACCCCCCCCCCCCCCTACATGAGGAGGAATGAGTTAGTCATTGGGCTCTATTTTTTAGCCTGGATTTTTGTTTCAAATTTGTTTCCTTAAATATGAACATTGTTAAGGGAATGTTTGGATTGGATTTTTAATATCTGGTTTATTAGTTTTTGATAGTTATTTTAACATGGTAAATTATGTTAAATCATTCCCATGTGTTTTTTGGATACTTGGAAAATTGTACCAGCCTGCGGGGATTGGGAATGAACTTGAGGCATTGCCGTAGACTGGGTTGGGCGTCGGGTTGGATGGCATCCTAGATTGGTTCATGACACAAACTTAGATCATGAAACCTAAATTATATTTTGTAAAACATAATGAAATGAGATAATAAAGTTTATAGTTCAAGATAATTTAGGGAAAGTGAGTTGTTTAAAGGAACTACTGTTTGAATTAGAAAACACAATTCATACCCCAATTCAACACCTAGGTAATCTCACATTAAGACACAATGTAAGAGACAACACTTTTTCATTACCTCATTCCTAAACTAAATTCATTTACTAATATAAAAATTATTAAACATAAAAAATACATAACATAAATAATAAAAATCAATTATTATGATAATAGAATAAAAAATAACTATAATATTCTCGAAACTCTTTCTATTCCATTTTATCAGCATAGTTTTTATCTTTATTAGAATAATCTCATATTATGAACAAAGTAAATGTAAATAATTTTTAATCAATATTTAATATATATATATATATTTGATATATTATGTACCCCATATGTAAATTGAAACATAAATAAGTATAATTACCAAATAAGAGAGGGGAAAAGGTAAAAATACAATAATTCTAAATGATTCCTTCAACATCCTGAAATATATCCTCCATCATCAATATTTTTAGATGACACCCTGAAAAAATTGAAACTGCCATCCATAACCTCCTCAATAATTAAAACCAATATATAATTAATAAAATATAATATAAAAGAACATTAGAATACAGAAAATAAGGTTGACTATTTAAGGTTCCCTAAATAATGACTAAAGGAACCCAAATCAGTAATCCAAGGAACCTATGTTATGAGAGAATCCAATATAATTATACCAAAATTAATATAGCCTTAAAATATATAATAAAAAAATTATGGGGTCAATAAATACCTAATGGAACATCGCTATATAAAATTATAGCTCATTCAACCAAGATCTAAAATATAAAACATTCAAAATGGATTCATCACTTATTTTTCGTCAATTATATTCATCATTAAAAATGGTTCGTGCCTCAGAAGTTTCATAATTATCTTATAACATGTCATTTTCCTCCAATACCTCCACTTAAAACATGAACCATAATGGAATGAAACCTTCCATCCTAACTATTTATATCTTAACATCTAAATTTTCACTCATAACACCATAAAATAATTTTCTCTAAAACCAATTATAATCCCAAATTACCCTAAACCTGGGTGTATCTTCTTTCCCCATGATATATAGATATTTCAATGCAACTCACATAGGTTTATAATAAAAAAAATAGGGTCCACCTCACCATGGTTCATAGACCCTGAAATAAAGATCGCAATAAATTGGATGAATAAACTACCTAATATAAATCATTGAAAAAATATTCAACCACTATGATCATATACAAACCAAAACCTATAGTAGAACTACAATGGTGTATCACAGACCACATATGTAAATTTTCCATCCAAAACCCCAATTTATCAACTTATATCCCACTATCCCCCCCAAAGTTCTCTTCCAAAACCAAAATAAATAAAAATATAATTTACAGTTATATGAAAATATAATCTTATAAATTAATTATCATTTAAATAATTATTTTCCTCTATAAAAAAATCATAGGAAACAAAAACAACATAAAAACCAAAAACCAAATAAGAACCCAATCAAAAAGAAATGTATCAATTTGAAATGCCCAAAACCAATAAAATACTGATGTTAGAATATAATACTTTCATAAAACAAAATCATCAAAATATCATGTAATGAAAAAAACTAAAAACAAATATTGATACAGTGATAATATTTATCACTCATAGCCCCATTTAGCCTCTAGTTAGACAAATTACCACCATAAGACAAGATTAAAAGAAATAAAAAATCCTTAAATATCATTCTCCTAGATTTATTTCATCTCAATAGTTCACTCAAAAAATACTTCATTCAATATAATATCTAATATCCTCAATCAATGACATATGAGTCATCATAGAGATTCCATCAGCTGTATCACACGTGGATAGTGTCATGAATATGATCCTTCATTGGAGATAGAATTGAATAATATGAAACATATCTTATGGGATACCAAGATAAAAATACCCAAATAATTTGTTGATATAATGATTTAATGACTACATCTCAATAAACTTCACATGACCCAAGGACATAAAGGTCTAGTGTCCTATAGACTATCTAAGTAAAAATCTTTTTTTAAAACACTAGTGAACATTTATCTACAACTATTATCCCTTTAAACAACTTTTAAACATCTCATATTATTTAATATTTTCCATAACCTATGTAATTGAATCATTATATAGGGATGCTCTTAAATTCATAGTATGAGAAGGTTTTCAATTTTTTATAACAGTTAGATCCTAAACATTAGGGAACATATGAGATAGGGAAAAATATTAGAAAAATTTTCATGGGAACATTGGTGAACATAATAATTTTTTTAGGAATTAAGTTTCATGGAATATAAATATAATTTCAACAAATTATTTTTAAAAATTCCTTCGAATCATATGATGAAAATTGATTCAGATATGAAATTAAAACATAAGAATGTGGAATATTTTAATAACATAGAATATCTTAAATTTTTTTCACTACTTCTAAATTAATAATATCTTTGTAATGTCATGTTTCATAATCATAGTCATAGTAAACCATTTCATCATGGATTAGGCATCACTACTTGATTCCCTTAAAATAGAAAGCATCTCTACCTTATTCTAATAGTAGATCCAATATCCCATACTTGATTTCTATAGATATATCATGAGATATAAAACAAATTCATTGGAGATAAATATAGGACCCCACCCATCGTTATATATACATATCAATTCCACATAATTGAATACTATTAATATTATCATAAATAACCCATAAAATGAAATTGTGTTCCATAACATTTAATAATGGTATCAAACAAAAACTCAAAAGGCTCGGAGCATGAGTAGAACCCATGCTACCGAAAATATATTATGAAAAAGATAAATGTCATGTGATTACATGAGGTATAGTGATCTTGTACCAGAGAGATAAAAAATTGAAAAGAAGAATGAAAAATGGAAAGAAGAACCACAAAAGTCCATGCAAAGACATAAGAGTTGGCACACATACATAGAGAAGCAGTCACCCATGTTCCAGTCCTCACAAAATGAAATATGTAGAGTAGGTAATTAGAATGTATCACTTATGGCCAACAATAAAGGGGAAGCGATGGAATCATTTACGCAGAAAACACCATCATTTTCTGCTGTTAAATCATGTACCCTTTGCTAAATTCTTCCACCCAGTTCAGCATCTGTGTTGTTCGCATGAAGAGTTGAAATATTGACTACCCAAAGATATGGATACAAATTATTGAGGAATAAGCATGATCAAATCACACAAGGTAGCAGCCTATGATTCATCAAGAACAACCTTTCTTCTACTTCTCCAGTGCAGAGGACTCAAATAATCCAGCGAATACATGTCATCTGGGCCAATAATCTCCTTTACATTCTGAGGGACACAGTTATCATCCTCCAACGCATGAAACACAAAAAAGGCACAACCCACCACCACACATGAAAAGTTTTGAATTTCCCCAAACTTGTGTTATGGATGCATGGTGAGATTGCACAAGAATAACACAACAAGAAAGTTACCACACCCTCCTAGAGCTGCAGAACCATTGAAACAACAAGAAGCAGCCGAGAAAATCCTACTAGAGATCTATTCCCACCGAAGTTGACGGTAATAAAAATCAGGGTTTTGATCAAACACAAATTCCACGCAATCAAATATTCTTTCCCTAATACTGAGATAGTCATCAACAGATATTTCCTCATTATGATATCATCCAAAAGACCCCCTTTCTTTCTCCTCAATCCAAGGGTAAATTTCGTCCTTGTATCCTTCCTTAATCACATGAGTTCAATTTATAAGAATAATTCTATCTTCTTTTTCCTAAATCCTATGGTAGGGTTCCTCTTCACCTGATGAGGAGTCCCCCTCTTCAAAGGATACTGATGCAGATAGATTTTCATTGAGTACTGGTTGTGAGTGGATGCAAATTTCCTTAATTCGAATCCCTAAAGTTCTAGTGACAATGGTTCCCTTAAAAATAGTGTAATCAATGCATTTTCGAGTCTTCTTGGGATAAAGAGTGATGAAACCATCAAGATTAGTAATAGGGTTCTTACCTTTTTTAGCACTCGAATATATATAAGAATCCTCAATTTGAAGTGCATGCTCATTATCATCATGATTAGAATCACCAAAAATAGAGTGAGTTTCTTGGGCAGCCTCAATAGAAGGTGGAAATGCTCTTAAATTGTCTTCAATGGGTTCATAATTATGGATCACATCCAAAAAATATGAAAAAACATCCACCTGAGCGTGTTGAGGCTGCAGTGGAGAAGAATTCGAGATCGATAAAGACATAAATGGGGCCATAGCATTCTAGGTTTCTTCTTGTTCAATGAGAGGCCTTCTCTCTTTCTAAATCCAAAATGATTTCCTTTTACTCGGAAGAGGTTTTCCAACATAAAAATTATTCAAGGGGTACATTCCATGGCCACAATCTCCAAGGGAGTGTCCAAGATGTAGGCAATTAGTGTAGTAGTTAGGTAAGTTTTCATAAACCACTTCTTAAAAAAAACCCACATTACCATTCTGGATCTAAATAACTGAAGTTAGTTGTTGTGTAAAGACAACCTCAACACACACATGCACAAACGACGACCTTGTGAGATTTTGAGTACCATAATCCAACATTATGGGAAGATCTATAAGTTTACCAATAGTAAATAGGCCAATTTTATTAAAGAAGTGCAACGACAGTCCAGGAAACCCAAACCAGACAGGGACAATCGGGGATTCTTTGCTGAAATCAAATAAAGAGGACCTTTTTGGACCTTGATCATGCCACCCAAAAAATTCAAAGAACCCCTAGACCATAGCCGATAGTAAATATTTTCAGATTACAAATGAATCACAATATTCAGAGAGTTGAGTAGGCCAATTTCATAATCAGTAAAACCAATGGATTGGAATGCTTTGCCGAGAAACATTAGAGAGGGAAAATGGTAAATGAATTTACCAACTAGAATAAATATGAGATCACAAGATAGAAAATGTACCACCTCATTCGAAAACACAATGGTTGTGTGACCTCTGTGATGAAACCTCTTTGGATAAAAGGAATCAACGGGTGTCGGGTAGACATTAGGAGCAACATTCTGACATGGGTGTTCTCAGCAACCACATTTTTGAAGCTTATCGAGTCGAATCATCCGTGCTCATTAACCAAATAGAGTATTTAAAAATAATAATTATGGGCTTATTTAAAAAATATTACTCCATTGGGGAAGAATAATTTGAATATAAATGAGAAATCACATAAAATATTTTTTCATAAAAAAACTCTTAATATCATCATAAATGACATGATTTTCATTATACATTCCCAAAAACATTTTTTAAGGATAAAGAGATAACATATTATTAAATTAAATTAAATATAACATTATTAAAAATAAAAAATATAAAAAATTGAATTTAAATGGATGATTATTTTTTAATCATATGGAAAATCCTTGAATTTTTTTTAATATGCCATTACTAAAAACCCAATTTTGTAAAAGAATATTAAATCCATTATTTTTGAAAAATATATAATAATTTTGATTATAAATAAAAAAATTGATAATCAAATAATATAAAGTGAATATTTTTTAGAAGTCTAAAACATGTAGATTGAAGAAAATTCCTTTAAAAGAGTCAATAATTAATCTTAATAAAATTATATTTTCAAAAAACTATACTTTAAAATAGGAAGAATAAATTTTTGTGAAACTGTATTACCATTAAAAGAAATTGTAAACATAAAATGACATAATAATTTTTTATAACTGATTAGTAACAAAAGATAATTCTCAAATTAGATTGATCATGACCCAAGGAATATATTTTAGTCAAAACCCCTTTAAAACATGAGGAGAAATTAAATCAAATCTATGTTAAAGAGTGGTATTCAAATTGAGCATCAATTTCAACGAATACAATTTAATTAATTAAAAAATATCTCCAATAGTACGTATATACAATATATAAATGGAAATAGATATATAATATGAATCATGAGTCAGAGGAAGGGATTTGAGAGGGAAACCCTTAAAATTTTGTAATCATTGATTCAAAAACCACATGAGATAATTAAGATGGAATAAAATACCAAATATTATGGAATATAAGTGGAAAAAATATAAAAATTATAATGGGGATTTATTTTCATTATGAAAATTTAAACATGATTTATAAAATAAAATTGTCTCATGGAATTAAGGTTTGATACAAATAACCCCTTAAAGGTAAAATAATCCTTAATGTAAAAAAATTAATAACGAGGCTCAAAGGAATAATTTTAAAACCCCTGAAATAGATGATGATTGATAATAATGTTTATTTATTAGGTATAATTAATCAATAATTGCATAATGTACTTAAATAATAATGTTTTTAACTCAATGGTAGAATAATTAGGTAGCAAAAACCCTTACAATTTCAAAATTATTCTAACAAAAATTCATTTAATGTGAGATAAATTTAATTTGATTTTAAAATAACATTAATAAATATTTCTCATTATATTTTATGTCCCATTTCTAGAGGACACGTAATTGAAATAAAAATATGTTCCCAAAAGAAAATATGTCTCAAGGAATGAAATTTTTAGATGAAACCCTATCCTTCCTCAGATTCATTTTGTGAATGCTCTTAACTTCTTGAATAATAGTATTTTTTTATTATGAAAATTAATTATAGCCTTACTAATAGATCTATAATTTATTATTGACTATTTTTTATCATATTTTATTTATTAATTATTCTCTTTTCTATTATATTTTACTGAAATGTGAATAGGTGTCAGATTATTTCAATAATTTTAGTGATCAAATGTGATTTTGAAATAATATGTTAAATAAAATAAATAACAATTCATGAACTATAAACTAATAATTATTTTCTAAAAGTTATATTAACATTAGTATTTATCTTCTCATAGTCATCTATTATAGTGTTTTATATCATTTATTCAAGTAGGTTGTTAAACCCACTCGAACATAAACATGATATATCTCTATTGGTGATTGTGTTTAAGGAACATTATAATATCATTATAATATAAGAATAATAAATTTTTTTATATTTTTCATGTTAAGTAATTATCTTTTAAATATTTTTCATAATGAATTGAAAACCAAGATGAAAAATGAAAAAATGATTCTTTGTAGAAGTGGTAGTTCGCATGATGCACAGTTAATATTATTTTCTTTTTATAAGTGGATATAATGGTGTAAATAATTATTTTAAATTTAATATAATTAAAAAATAATGATACAAATTTAATTATATTTAATATTTTTAAACATGACATGTGATTTATTAGAGTAAAATAATGGAAAATATAAAGTAATACTCTTGGATTAGGATTGATTTTCCTCCTGGATGGATACATGGAAATGAAGGCCTTAAGAAAATTAAAGGTCAACAAAAAACATATAAATATTAGATAGGATTATAGGAGTAGAATTCTGGAAGCTTTTAAAGGATAAATTCAAAGGGATGTGGGTCTTAATGTGGTTTGAATTTTACTCTTTTAAAGGGAATATATTTGTAGTTTTGAGAGAAACCCTAACATTTTCATTATTGTAATGTTACTATTAAATGTTCAATGGAAAAAAATTGGAAAATATCGGATAAAAGTGTTTTTGTGTTTAGTCTCATCACATTGACTCATTTATGAGAATCCTACTACTGTTTTAGTTCTTTGACATTTAATTTTTTTAATATTTCACAAATTTACTTTGATATTGATAGATAATTTTAACTTTAAAAAATAAATTAAATGACAAAAATTAATATTGATCTTTTTATCTAATTTGGATTTTGTTATATAGTAAAATAAATTAATTTTATCAAATAAAATATCAAAATTTATGAACTGATAATTATAAAATAAACACAAATAATTATATAAAAATTGTTTTTAAAAATTTAACTTTGGAATATTTAAGTTTATGTATATGAGAAAATTTTAGTAATCATATATTATAGTGACTGAAATTGAAATAGAATAAATAAAAATAAATTTATATGCCTTTCATGGAAATAACAAACCAAACCTCACATTGAGAAGTCATGATTCAATGGAAATAACAAATATAGTTTTTATTTTATTAATATTTTTATTTTATCTTGAATCATTGGGAAATAGGTTTTAAATGTTCAAATTAAATTTTAAAATACATAATTTTATTATTTAATTTAATATTTGATCCCTTAAATGGGTTTTTAATATTCTAGTTTATAATGAAATAGTCATAGATTTTCAGGTTTTATAAAAACCACATTTTTCAACTAAAACACAAACTTTTCCAAAAAAAGTTAAACAATTACTCATATGTACATTTTGATATGAAATATCAAAAACTAATATGAGTATTATCTATTCTAAATTATGAAAAATATTATATTACATTTTTATATAAAATACAAAATATAAAGAAAACTCATTTAATTGAAAAATGATGTTTTTAACCATTAAGTGTTCTTAATATTATTTTATATCAATTTCAAATTTAAAATATGATTATATATTAGTTAATTTATAATGATATTTTTCAATTTTTCAATTTTATCTACTACTAAAAAATATACAGTACTTACCAAATAAGTTCTATAAAATCAAATATTAATTTCATACTATATAAAGATGAAAAAACATCATTTAATTTAATTATTTATATTATATTATTTTTTCTACACTATTTTTATTAATATATTTATTTGAATGTCATATATACATTATATCACATTTAAATAACAATATTAATATTCACACATATAACTTATATATATATATGAATTTTTTATAACATATTTTCATTTCATTTTAGTTTTATTTTTTTAAATATAAAACCAAATAATAGTATTTATAGGTATACTGATTGTATATATCACTGAGGGACATATCTAATGTTGGTAGATTTACAATTTCTATTTTTACAGTAATGATATTTTTATCCATTGTATATTATTAATAATTCATTTATTTACTGTAACTCCTAATGTTATTATAGTAAGTTACATCTTAAATGTATTAAATTTATTTAATAGCTTACACATTAGACAATAACATGATAAGTTTACACCACACTCAACAATGAGTTTTCTTGCATTACATGTCTGATCGAGTTTTACCGAACAACAATATATAATTAAATATTTGTTAAGATTATAAGATATAACCTAGACATTATGTAGGAAGTAATTAATATTATACAATACATTATGAAAAAAATATGGTTGAATTGATTGGTTAAAAATTAATTAAAAATTAATATAGGAACCGAATGCAAATATTGGAAATGTTTTTGTAAGGAAACTTTTTATGCTGACAAAGTCATTTTCTCCTGTTAAATTAAATTAATTACTATTATTGAAATATATTTATTAAATATATATGTTGTGTATTCAATCAAATATTTTTTATATTTATGTAATATCTTTTCTAGGCTTAAAATAAACAAAATCAGTATTACACATAAAAATCTATATTTTTTATAAAAATAAATTTACCACCTTTTAATAGAGAACCTATTTAAAATCCAATTTTTTACACTATTATATATTACATTTGAAAAAAAATTCTTTTTTAAATTGGAAAATAAGAATTTAATTAGGTTAAATTTTGGGTATTTTTCTGATAAATTTCATATTTTGATAAAAAGTGAAAAATGCTAATTTTTAATTTAAAACCAAAATTATCATTGAAATATATTATTATGTTAAATTAGATGTTTAATTGGTTTTAAAGTAAAACAGTATTATTTAATTAAAATTTAATCCAATATAAGACATTGGTATCAATTTTACATTTAATTTTGATATAAAAAAGTTTCAATCTTTTTTATGTTTAAACATTAATAAACTGGTTTCCCAGCCCATAAACAAGATTAATTTTAAATTTATTAATACAACACCTTTAATTATAATTTTTTAAAAAATGAATTCCATATTTTTAATCATAGGTATGAATTAATTAAATAAGTTTTTTGGAATATTAATAGTATTTATTGTAATATTGTTTATTATAACGGTTAAGGGTAAATCGGGAAATTAAAGGTAAAAATTGTATTATAAATGTTATTAAAAAAACTTAAAACTGGTCCTAATGTCATTGGATAAAATTTTTTCAACCAAAATTAGTCTTTGGCTGAAATTATAATCATTCTAAACCAAATAGTTATGAATATAACATTTATAATAATTTATTTAAAGATAAGTTAAAAATGTAAAACTCATGCCTTTTAATATGTATCAAATTTTTAATACACATTTATATAGATAAAAAATTAGAATATAAATTTTAATTTGAAATATAATAAATTCTTCTAGATCATGATAATTTTTTTATGTAATAAAAAATTTATTTAATGGATTGCATAATTATGATGCAATAATTGTTTAATTAACAGAAATGTCATATAATTGATTTTAAAAATACTAAAATAAATATATTTTCACATATTTACTAACATACAAGAATTGTATAATTAACTTTTTTATTTTATTGATATATTATTCTATATGGTTCTGTGTTATCTTGTCATTGTGGTATTTTTAAAAAGACAAATATTATATAGTATCAAAATTTACATAAATGGTACTTTAAAATAAATGATTTCTTATTAAATGATTTACATTTGATAGAAATATAAAATTATTATAACTAAATATTACAAGGTTAAAAATTTCATCAATTATTCATTTGGTTTTCTTTTGGTATTTTACTGTAACTATAATAACCCTAAAGATTAAAACAACCATGTTTACATGGAAAGAGTTAAAGGGTCTAAAAAAAGGGTTAAATACAAAGGAAACGGTTGATATTATGACATAAACATTTATAAAAATAAACGGATGAAATTATTTTGACACAAACATATCTTTTATTAGAAAAAATCACTTTTTATACATTTGGAATTAAAAACAATTTGTATTAATTTAATATTTTGTGCATTTCCAAAAGTGTGAATAACATATCTTATAAAAATGAACGTCCTCCCTCAGTTCCTCACACTACATTGATCTTTATTTATCTTTCAACCTCTAATAATTTTCCTTATAACCATACCTAGTAACGTCCTAGGGGTTCTTTAATTCTCAAATATCTAACCCTAGTGTCCATAAAAGGAGATCGAAATGAGGATCACTTAAGAAGATATAATCATCTTTACCGGCTCCTTAAAAGTTAGTTCTACTTCAAATTCATCTTCATGAATTTTTATAATTATGAAATAAAATATTTTTCATCATATATATTCAAAGATTTTATTATGATTATGGGACAACCATATTCCTCCTTTTATCCATCCTACGAAATATAATATCCTCGTGCCTAGGTATATATAACATATCGTCTCCACTCTAGGGTTTAATTTGTTTTTCATTATCAAATTATTTGGATACTTATAATGATGTATATAATGTATATAAATAAACAAATATGAAATTATATTGATTATATATAATTAATATAACCTCAAATTCCTTACACTTTCACTATTAATATAATTATATCACTGCTCGTGTGTACGTATGACCTACTGTCTCGAAGAACCGATGAGATTCATTCTCCATGTTAACCATTCAAGAATTATTTTAAAAATTTATATTATGAGTGAATAAAATTTTTATTAACTTAAAATAATACATTATATGATTAAAATATATCCAATTAATATGAAATAATACTTACATAAAAAGGCAAATATAGGAAAATAAATCACTTAACTCGAGAAACAATTGTGATAATGATATATTATATTAAAAATGATATAAGATGATCATATTTGATATCATAAATATTGATATAGTTTTAGATTAATTTAATAAAATGATTTAGTAATTATATAGGAGGTTAACACACCCTCATCTAAGGGAATGTACAAGGTAAGGGTTAATTTTATAATCTCATCTTTATTTAAGATTATTTATTTATAAGTATCGACTAGGGAATATTTATCATCAATATAAATGTTTCATAAAAACAATTCCAAAATATTATTATTATTATCCAACTAATTAAAAATGTCTATTTATCTATGTGTGAATTTTTGTAAAATTATTTGAAATTAATTTTATTTCATTTTCCAAATGATGTACTTTATGAATTTTTCAATAGAATGACTGTTTTTTATCATATATTGGGTGATATAATTTTTTCTCTATTTTGAAGTCTTTACGTTTCCAATATTCTGTTGCATGAATAAAAAGATATTTTCAAAAGAAATGTTTTAGAATGGTGAGGATTTAAAATGGTTTCAATGTAAACAAGGCTTATTTCTCTAAAGAAATTGTAAATGATTTTTTTAGATTATTTTAATTTATGCCAAAACACATTGTTTGATTTTATGCTTATTTTATGTTGATTTCTTATGATAAAATATAGGATGTTTTATTGTTAGGTTATTGATATATTTGACTGTGGATTTGTTATTTTTATACCATTCATGGTTTATTGTTAATGTGTTAACATATTTTACTCTAGTTTTAATACAAGCGTTTATATTTTTTATATTTCACCCTTTTAATTGGAAGAAAGCATCAGACTTAGTGAGGGAACAGTGATGCCCACTATAGCCCCTATATGTATTAGTTGGTATAATAAGACAAACTAGTTTGGGTTTTTACCTATTTACGTATTGCGTATTCATCGATGATTTGACAGTGTGTTTATGATGTCTTGAATTATACATTCCCTTATTATGATATTAGTTTTTTATAGTCATTATGATTATTCAACTAATAGAATATAATTATTCTAGTTTTCTAGATCATGTGATTATTTTATATGGTTTTATTTATTCTTTCCAAATTATGATCAAAATTATATCTAATGTGAATGTGTTTCAATTACACAGCTTTCCTTAACGTTTAAGATTATTAATTGATAATAGATTAAGTTGAAAATTTTAATATACTAAGAATCTGATCCCACTGCTTTCCTATGTTTTATATTCCCAGGATACAAAGATTTGTATTATGATGTATATGTCTGGTTAATCTCGAAGAATAATGGTGCTATAAAAATATCATCTATGTTATATTTTATGTATTGAATTATAACATAGGTTCGTGTATAAAATATATTTTTGGAGACTAAAAACTAATCTGTCCTTCGAGATTTGAAACCTGTATCTATGATAATGTAATAAAGTGAGGCATCAACTCTGGGATATAGGGGTCAGGGTCGTTAAAGTTTTTATAAGAGGAATTTTAGTAGAAAACATGGAAACTATATTCAGAAAACATGTATTAGATAACATAATCAGAAGATAAACATTGAGGATAATTATTGAAGGACATCCTATAATTTTTGTACTGTAATTATTATGTGGGTGTTCTTAGAAATATATATATATATATATATTGATACTATAATTTCACATTTCTTTCGCACAAATGTACATAGAAGTAACACCTCAAAAATCTGTCTCGGGCCTCACTTAGTGTAACCTGCTATATGAAAATTGCCCAAACTATTCAACTATTTTGACAGTCCCAATAGATATTCTTAGGATGGTTCAAATTTTATTTACAAATCATAATGAATAATTTCAAATTTAAATATGTCCCAAAAAGAAACCGTGTTTATGATTTAGTGATTATTTGTACAAAAATTTTAAATTTAGGATATGTGATTCACTAGTTATGTGATTTAACATTATGTTTCACAATTTTGATGATAAAGTATAAGGTATTACATTGTTTAGAAATAGTACCTAGAGCGAGGAATAGAAAATATATCAACACACCTAATCAATGTTTGGATTTCCCTCTAAATAAATATAATGATGTAGGAGGTAATTATGAATCTACAATTGAACAACTTACAACAATATTGGGATATCTGAATAATGTTATGAAAAATAACATTATATATATAGATCATCCTAATCCAAAACATGGATGGACAATGTTAGGCCGCTTAATGAGATACCATCCTACAACATTAAATAAGACTACAAATCCATTTTAAAGTGATCAATGGATTTGTTCCATAGATATGAAATTTCTATATTTGGTAAATAAGAAATGAGAGAATGTTTCCTTTTCATTTTATTATCTTTATGGAGATTCAGATAAACGATGGTCATTAATTCAAAACACTAAGGTGGAGGGAGAAATTGAAAACATGTAATGGAACGATTTTAAGGAAATATTGAAGGAAAAATAAATACCTCATAAAAAATGAGTAGATATGTAGAGGTCATTTCTGAGACTAAGGAAACAAATGAATATGACAATATTTCTAAATTCGAAGAGAAATTTTCATTACTATCAACGAATGTTACGGAATAAATATATTACCAAAGGAGTATGATTGATTTTTTCATTGATGGTTTAAATCCATTCTTCTGAAAGTCATTGGTCTCGTAAATATTCCAATCATACGAAGATATGGTCTAATGTGATATCAAGATAGAAAAATAATTATATATCTCTTACGAATTTAAGGTAAATAAATCGAAGAAGATAATGGTGGAGAATGAGATGTATAAATGGGAAATGTGAAATAACAATTTTCTTTCATTTGATAATTGTGGGAAGAAACACCCCAGCACTTTCCTAAATGGAATGGTAGTTTGTTACAATGTTGGTAGAATGGTTGAATGGGAAACAATGAATTTTTAAATGTGAAATGATTCATCTGTAAGGATATGGGGAACTACACAAATGAATTTCCCAAATGTCAAGGAAACATTCCTCAGAAAAAGCTAAGGGATCAAGGTCTATCCTTTGTTGTTACTATAGTCTAGGTTGAATAATTAATGAAATTGTCTTTTAGGATTAATAAATTATATCATCACATTATATTTATAATAATTATGTGATATACAAGTATTATAATGCAATACATCTACTTTAGTAATTTGTAATCATGCATGTTTTCATTAAGGTTTTATGGTGATATTGGTATTCATATATTTGGTATGTGATAAAAAGATATATTTTATGTTTTTTGGGGATAATATGATGTTAGGTTGATTTTTTAAATTCATTGACCATCCCTCTCAAGTGGTATAACATATTATTTTGTAAAAATTAACCATTTAAGAAATGTTTTAGGATGATATTTTGGTATGGTTGAAAAAATTGTTGTATTAATTCACCATGGGATGAAAACATTTCTATGAAAAGAAGTAGGAATATTTCATGACCATAGGAAAGGATAAGATTATGTTTATAGAAACATATTTTTACTGATATTCATATATAGTGAAAGAATTAGCCAACTATTAAAAGTGGGTTTAATGGAAAAAATTTTCATTGTATATTATTTCCGATTAATCCAATGGTCAGTTAGATTATCACAAATTTATAGCTTTTTTATTTTTATCTTTCTCAAGATCATGTTCTCTATCACTCTCCATCAGAACATGAAGCATAGACTTATTGGAAATGTCATATTTTACAAACATGGAATCCTAGTACGTGTTATATATACTTAATATCATACTTCCACTGATTTATTTAAAGTGTATGCCTCATTAATCTTTTTATAATTTCATATTTCATCAATGATATTTTATAATGTAAAACCCCTGGTTTCTGAAACCAATTATTAATTGTGAGGATGCAATTTTTTGAAGGAGGGAAGAATATAACCACCCAGTATTTTATAGTGTGTCTCTTATTAAAAATAATATTTTTTTAAAATCTTAAATTCCACTAAACATCACGATAAGATTACTCTACACATAATAATTTGTAGGTTTATGCTACACACAAGACCAATATTTAATGAACATCAATATATTATTAAAATATTTTTATTTAAAATAATAAAATAAAACTTATCTGTTATGTTGGAAATTATTAATATTATTAACTAACTAATTGAAATATATGATATATTTCATTGGTTAAAAATTAATTATAAATGAATATAGAAACCAACATAATATTTAGGAAATGTTTCTATAAAGATATATTTTTTATTCCTACAATGCCATTTTTTCTTTTTAAATAAATTTAATTACATTTAGATAATAATATTAATGAAATATATATTTTAAATTATCAAAAAATATTTTTGATATTGTTATGAGATATTTGACAGGAATACAATAAGAACAAACTCATTATTATACATAATACCCTATATTATTTATAAAAATAGGTTTAGACCCTTTAAATGGAGAACGTATTTTAAAACACATTTTTGAAACATTTATATATTAAATTGAAAATTAAAAAATTTATTTTAAAACATAATATAAAAATTAAATTTGGTTAATTTTTTGGTATTTTCATAATAAATTTCATGTTTCGATGAATGGTGAAAATACTGAATTTAAATTGAAAACAAATTTTTTCAAATAAATAATTTACACTATTAATTTATATTTTTTATTTATTTTAAATTATATCTAGATTAATAAATTTTAATTTCCAATATAATTATTTTTCAGCAATTTTACATTGAATTTTGATATAAAAATGTTTCAATATTTTGCATGTTTAATCCTTGATAACTTGTTTTCTCACCCCATAAACCAGAATAATTTTAAATTAATTAATTTTAATTTTTTTTCTTATTTATGAAAAATGGATTATATATTTGGAATCCATGGGTAAAAATTATTTAAATATTTTTCTTTTATTTCATGGAATATGAATAGTAACTTTGGTAATACTTTTTATTAGCATGCTTATGGGTAAATTGAATAATTGAAGGTAAAATTTATATTACAAATATAATAAAATAACCTAATTTTTTTTATTTTTATTTCATAATTGGGTTTATTAATAAATAAACCATAGTATAAAATTTTATGATTTTTATTTAAATTGGGTATGAATATGAAATTTATACTACGTTATTTAAAAATATGTTTATGATTTCATACTCATGTTTTTTAAAAAGTATTACATTTTTAATACATGGTTATACTGACATAAATTTGAATATAAATATTCCTTTGAAATATAATAAATTTATATTAATAATGATCATTTATTAGTAATTTGTATAGAAAAAATTAATTAATTAAAGGCATGTATAATGATGATGTATTAATTGTTTAAGTAATATAAACGTCAAACAAATGATAATAAAAAATTAAAAAAACTAAATTTGAATAATTAATTACATTCCAAGAATTGATAGATAAATGTTATATTTTATTTATATATTATATGTTTTCTTTCAAATTTCTCACGTTTTTTGGATATTTAAAAAAACAAATATTAAGAATTATCAAAAGTGACATAAGTGATACATTAAAATAAATATAATTTTACTAAATGATAAAAATTCATGAAAATATACAATTCATCCAAATAACTATAATAGAGTTAAATATTTCATAAATGATCCATTTTAGGTTATTTTGTCCTTATATTTGAGATATATAAAACCAAAAGATTAAAAAGCCAAATTGTCACTGTTAGAGATAAAGATTTCATGTGAGGATCATAGCAAAAATATAAGGTTAATATTGTGATAAAAATAAATATATAAATAATTTTTAGAGGATTTAGACCCATATGAATCTTATCATCTAACTAACTCTCTTTGGATACATTTGGAAATAAAAAATAAATTATATTAACTTAATATGTTTAGAGTTTCATAAAGTGACCCTCACCTCTCTTATAAAAACAACCTTCCCCCTCAATTACTCACACCACCTTGATCCATATTTCAAAAAAAACCTAGCCCATGACCCTTAAATAATTTTCTAAATATATCCTAGAGGTTATTTTCTCTACATAATACCAACCCCAGTGTCTCTAAGAGTAGATCCAAAGGAGGTACACTAAAGAAGAGCTAATTATCTTTACTGACTCCCTTAAAATTATTTCTTTTTCGACTTCCTCTTAACGAGTTGTTTCCATTATAAAATAATAATTCCAATATAATATATATTATGAAATTTAATTATGATTAGGTTGAAATAATACCCCTCCTTGAATCTATCTTATGAAAAACAATATCACCATGTATGTGTACATTTTTCCTACCGTCCCAACATTGTGGTGTAATATTTTTTTCCTTCACATTATTTGGATGGGTATAATGATGAATATAATAGATAATAATAATAAATATGTCATGATATTGATTCCTTTTGATTAATATAAACTCTAATTCCTTACTTTATCATCATAAGTTTACTGATATTGTTTCTTGTGTATGCGTACGACCCACTATCTCCAAGTAGCGATGTGATCCATTCTCTACATTTAACATTCGAGAAATATTTAAAAAAAACTATTTTTAGCGAATATGATATTTAATAAGTTAATATCATTTTTTATGTAAATATATCCTACACATAATAATTGGTACTAACGTGACAAAACCAATATAAGAAAATGATGCAGTTAACTCCAAAATCAATGGTAATAATGAAATATTTTAAAAAACAATATATGAGGATCGTATATGATATCATAAATATGGATATAGTTCTAGCATAATTTAGTAGCACGTTTTAACAATTATATAGGATGTTAAGAAACCCTCATCCAATTAAATGTACAAGGTAATATATAATTTTTCATTGTCATTTTTATTCAAGATTGCTTATAAATAAGTATCATCAAGGGGACATTTATCATCCATGTCCATGATTTATAAAAATTTATTAAAAAATATTGGTATTATTATCCTACAAATGTTTAATGATTTTTACCCAATCTTGAATTTTTATAAAATGTTTTGAAGGAATATTTTTTCATTTTCATAGTGATGTACTTTGTAACAGCCCCAAAATTTTATAGTATATCTCTTCTTAAATAAATTCAATTTCTTCATTATCATGTGTTGTATGCAACACTTAGTTCGAGTGTACCACGATATACAAAACCATCCATTTGAAGAGAAGTGTTGAATAGTAATAACCACATTTTGAATTTTATAAATTTTATTTTTCAAAATAGGCTTCATTTTTTAATATGGAATATCAAAATTATCATAGGGTGATATTTAGATAATTTTCTAAAAATTTCCAAATTATGTTGAATAGTGAAAATTACTGAATTTTTGTTAAAAATCGAATTTTTTATTTAAATAATTTTCTTACTCTAATATTTTAAAAAATTTACAGTATATACACAATATATATTTTACTGAAATTTAGGTTGTTGGAATAATTTTTATAATAGAATTAGATATAAAAAATTTATTTAACTTTTGAACGTCTCTTTTACTCTCCTTCTAACCACATCTACATATTCATATTAAACGTAAATTTACCGCTTATATTAATTGAATTTTGAAAAAAATTAAATTTATGGATGTATAAAGTATAATGAATTTGTTATAATAGTATCAAAATAATTTTTTGTGAATAGTATATTTTGGATTTTATTAACACTAGTTAAGGGTAAATATGGTAATTAAAGGTAAAAATGATTTTATAATAATAGAAAATTTCCCTAACACTTTTCCTAATTTCATTGGATAAGCTTTTTTAGACCCAAATTAACATTAGTTCAAAAAATATGATCCTTTATAAGTAAATTGTGTTAGATTATGACATTTATTATATTTTAATTAAATAAGACCTAAAAATTTCATATTCCTATTTTAATAACTATATCATATTTAATATGTGGATATAAAAGTGATATGGTCTACTACAAATAGTATTTAGAAACCTAAAATTATTATCTATGTAATTGTAATTTCATTTTAATTTTTGTTAATAAATTTTTAAATTAAATGGTTACACAATGATGATGCAGTACTTGATTTATTGTAGAAAGAATCAATTAAATTATATTAATAATAATAGAATAAATATAATTTAAAATATTTTATTCCAACATAGAATTTTTTGTATTAAAATGAAATGTATGTGATGACCTAATGTATTTTTTTCTAATGAATAATGTTTTTATGTCTTTAACAAAAATCATGTACTAAATAGTGTAAAAATTGACATGTACGATATTTTAAAAAAAATACAATTTTATTAAATGATATAAAAGTCATAAAAAGATAACGTTTATAGAAAAAACTTTTATAGTGTTTAATATGTCATAACATATCCAAATGTGGTTATTTTTTCATTTAATAGTAACTATATTTACCCTATAGTGTAAAAAGACAAGTAGACACAGTAAGAGTAAAATTGATTAACTAAGGGTAAAACAGAAAAGATAAAGTCGTTTTTGTGACCTATAATTTTCTAAAATTAATGATATGAGAGGATTTTGACTCATACTTACATTATCCTAGAAATAATTTACTTTGGTTCTATTTGTAACCAAAATTAATTTATAATAAATTATATATTTTAAAGTTTCCAAAAGTTCCCCTTCCCTCTATTACAAAAGGCCACATCTACTTATCTTTTATTCACACATCTAAACCCATTTTGATCTCCCAAAACTAGATCATTTATCCTCCCAAATTCCATCAATTAATCCGATAGAAAATAATTTATGCAGAAATCAAACGTATGGAGTCCTTTTGTTCAAATCAAAAGGATGCACTTGAAGAAGAGGTAATTTTTTTACCAACTATTTCAAAGTTATTGTGTTCTTCTACTTCTTCTTCCTATATCATTTCCATACCAATGTAATAAATAAATTATAATATACTTTCATATATGTTATTATAATTATTTAAAACCATATTACTCTATTAATCCATCCTACAAATAAAAATATAACCATGCGTGTGTGTGTATGGATTACTGTTTCCAAGCAGTGGTGTAAACTATTTCTCATCTATACATTATTTATATGGGAATAAAGATGAATATTAAGTATTTAAGTAATAAATATAACATGATATGTTTTCTGAAAAATTCATATTCCATCCAATTCCAATCCATTATTACATTAATATAATGATATCGCTACTTGTGCATCCGTTCGTCTTACCGTCTCCCCAATGGATTGAGATTAATATTCTACATTTACCATTAAAGAACGATTATAATATATAAATTATTTATAAGAATGAAATATATTACATAATAATTATACTGGTATAATAAATAAATATTTATTTAATTCATTTAATTTCATACATTCAAAACGATATAGAAACCGAAAAAACGTTTATGCGTACATACGACCTACCATCTCAATGGAATGTGTATTTCATTTTCATATATCTACCAATTATATACATATAAATATTGAATATATATTATAGATAGATCATGTGTTATATTGTGTAAGTAATTAAATTAGGGCCTATTTTATATAATCAAGAAGAACTAGTCAAAACATCTACAATTATTACCCGAAATATTTCTTTAACATACAAGTTATTATTAAAGGGGTAATATAAAGTGATAAATGAATCATATATGATATCATAACTATTATAATTATTCTTTTATAAGTTAATAATATTTTTAAAACTATTACACAAGATTTTTGGACACATACAGAGAGTATCAGACCAACGGTTACAAAAATCGTAACTCAATTCCCATTCATTGAGTTAAATATCTTTGTCATTGTTTATATTGTCCCAAGAATATGTATAAAAGAACCAAGACTTTTTTATACTAAATATACACTTATATTGTGTGTATTAATATTTTTCACACATAAATATATCATTGATTTATCTTTACTCAAATGATACAATCTTTGTAAGGTATTTTCGTCTCACATTTAATTTTCGTGAGTTGTAAGCCATATTCACCACCTATTTCTTATGTGTGGTGTATGTAATACTCATTTTATATTTAATATCATGAATAAATTTACCTTAATGTTATTTAAAGATTCATTTGTTTATATCTGACTTATGATTCAAATTTTGAAAGCGGTATGAGGCTCTATGAATGTTTAACAAAATAATCATTTCTCCATTTCAATGTGCTGCTATTATTTTAAATAAATACTTATATGGATATAAAATGATTATAAGGAAAATTTTATTTATATTTTTATGTTTAATAAAATGATTTCAAATTTAATCACATAATGTTTTATGTAAGGGTTAATTTCACAACCTCATTATTATTCGAGGTTATTTATATGCAAGTATCTACTCAGACATCATTATCATCCATGTCCATGTTTCTGAAAATGTACTTCAAAATACTATCTATAATTGTTTGAAATAATTTTTCCCCTTGATTAAATTTTTATAAAATGTTTTGAAAGGAGTCAATCGATAATTTTCCAAATTAAGTACTTTATGAAATTTTCATAAAATTAAGGAAAGAATGTTTTTAAACTTATACAGAGATAACAACTATTTTCTGCCATTATGATGCCTTAGCATTTTGAAGATTATCTTAAATTTTTAAAAGGTTATTTTAAAATAAAATGTTTTGTTTTGAAATTTCAAGTCATTTATATGATTTAAAAGTAAATAAGAATATTTCCTTGAAACGGTTTTAATGATTTTGTTAACTTATTATCATCTATATCAACATATTTTGTAGGATTTTATGCCTAATTTAGGTTGATTTATTATGATAAAATTTACCATATTTTATCAAATTGATTATGATATTTTTGACTATGGATGGTATATTTTGACAAAAATCATCATTTAAGGATAATTGTTTTACATTTCATATTCTAGTTTTAATATGAATATTTATGTTGATTATGATTATCCCTTTTCATATGAGGAATTAATTGGACTTACTATGTGATGGGTTGGAAACCACTTAATGGAAGACCTATAGATTGGGGTCTGATTAATGAATGAAAATCGATGAATCAATATTTTCCATGAAACTAACTAGTTTGTGTTTTACCCATTTATATATGGCCTTAGAATGAAGCCTTTATGATATGGTTATGATGTACATAGTTATGCATTCTCTAATTATGATTTTTTTATTTGATATTACATTTGATTATTTAACTATTATAATATCCATGTGAATGTTTATATGGAAGTAACTAAATTGTTCCTACTATATTACGGTCAATATTTGTTTGAATAGCTTGTGGTTTAATTTTATACCTTCATTAAAAGATTATTATTATTTATGATAGCTTCCACTATATTATTTACCCTTATAGAGCATCTGAGCTCACCCATGTATTATGTTTAAATATTCCAAAAGATGCGAAAAATTATATTATGAATGAATTTTATGTACTATCTAAAGGATATGAGTCTTTTCTAAAGAGAAAGTATATTGTTTTTCATTTTAAGTAGTAATGTAAAACACATGTTTATATCTTGTTTTTAAAATGATACTAAACTGATTGGTCCTTTGGGATTTAATTTCTTGTCACCAAGCCATTCTAGTAAAATAATTCATTGAATCTAGGAAACTAGAGCCAAAGCATTACGTACTTTATGACTTTTTTGATGGAAGTATCCTTTTTTAATCTTATACGATGTAAGAATATTTTTCTATCACTATGATACCTTAACATACTGAATCATACCATACAGTAAAAAAATATTATTTTCAATAGAAATGTTTTCTTTTATAATTGTGAAGATTTTAAATGATTTTAATATAAAAAGGGGTGTTTGTCTCATTTAATAATTTTAATATATTTTTTTCATATATGAAAACTTTTTTTTTGGATTTTATAATTATTTGTAGTTTAATTATAATGATAAAGTATACAATATTGTAGTAAAGGGTTTATGATATGTTTGACTGTGGATGTTCTATTTTGATACTAGACATGGTTTATTATTTATGTGTTAACATTTATTATTATATTTTAAATACAAGTGATTATATTGGTTTTTTTCCTCATTTTTATATGGGAAATGCATTAGACTTAGTATGTGAAAGGTGGGGCCCACTGTAGCATCGCAATTCATCGGTAGGTCTCATGATATAAACTAGTTTGGGTTTTAACCTATTTGATATGGTGTCTTGGCCGAGGCCTAGATGTTTTTTATGATGTTTGACAATATGAATTACCTCATTATGATATTAGTTATTGATATTCCATGTGATTATTTTACTAGTAAAATATCCATAGTTATTTTTTATATCTCATGTCATTATTTTATATGTTGTTATATATTCCTTTCATATTAAGATCCAGATTATGTATAAAGGGATTGGGTTTTACTTATACACCATGCCTTTAAGTTAATGATTATTTATTAAAAATATATTTCATTTTATACATACCCATACTAATCATCCAAGATCACCACTTACATCTGTTTATTTTTCCAAGGATAACAGGATTTAAATTATTAATTATATGAAGTGTTAATATAGAAGAATAATGGTGTTATCAAAGAATTATTTATGCTATATTTTATGGTATGTATTGTAATGTAAAGTTCATGTATGAAATCTATTTTCCAGGATTGATAAACTGATCGGTCCATTGGGATTTGACACTTGTGCTTATGCTAATGTTATAATGTTAGTCATTGGCTTCAGGCTACTTGGGTTGGCATCATTACAATTAGTCCATAATTACTTTGTAAGGAATAAGTATTATTTTAAAATAAAAAATTTTCATAATTATTTCTCCTTTAAAGGTGATAATATTTATTATTGTTATTTTAGTTGTTAGTGACCCTCAAGTTTGATATTGATCTAGGGTATTTCCAATTTATGATGATTTAATGTTTTTTTTCAATTTTAATTTTTGTATTATATAGATTATGAGTAATAATACATGGTATACAATAGTTGTTTTTATGTTATTTTTTTGTTACATTTAACTAATGAATGATTAATGTTTTGTTAGTTTAATTAATATCTTATTTAAATAATGTCTAAATCAATTTCAATTCCTTTATATCAATTGAGAAAAATATTAATTATAACCATAAGATTTATAAAAAGGACGTGCTTCTTAAATACATGGATTATTACATTCTAAACTATTTAAATAAATTTTCTCTTTATATTTGTAACTATCTCATACCAATGTAAATAGGTATGTGAATAAAAATTATATAGATGACTCATGATGTAATTTATATAAATATATCAAACTTAAAAACTAGGGGAAAATATCTATTTACTCTGAATAGGTTTATCCCTAATATTGATTCTTTCTCAAATAATTTGGGCTATGAGTATACCATTATTTGGTATAAATACCCAAATTATATAATTTTTCTATATAGGTTTTTTATTATTATCCAATAATTGATAGAACATCATGGGTTAATTTGAATTTTGTTTCCCTTACTTGATATATATTTTTTACTTCAAGTCAATAGAACCAATCCGTCATTAAAAAACAATAAATATATCTAAATAAGGATAATAAGATTTCCATGAGGAACATTCCAAAAATTGTATACTTGGAAAAAAATAATTATACAATAGATGATTTATTAGATAATAAAATCATCAAGTGGTGATTTAATGATCTTAGATTTTTTTGATAAATTTGATTTCTAAGAATAAAATTCAAAATAGACATCTGAAGCTACATATTGTAGGGTAAATATTACCAAAAATATCAGGATCCACTTTTGGAGTAGTTATTTCATAGTAATTATATTATCCTCTTGGTCACGGTTGTTTGAGATGCCCATCATCTTATGTAGTCATTAGATCTGGGAATTGGATAGGATAATTATTAACCCCACCCAAACATAATAAATTGAATTATTAATGGTGCCTTATGATGAAATATATTTCTTTAAATCCTGTTAACTGAACACATTATTTTCCTATGGTATTTTGATGCTTCATGGCCCCAAATTCCACATGTAATGCGTCTTTCATCCCCATTGAGAAGATATTTATGGTGACTGATTCAACATTTTTACATATAGGAAACTGATTTTTTCTCCTTCACCATCTTTATCACTTGATATTTCATAAAAAATCATCATTATCTTATTTTATGTGTTTTGAAATTCAATAATGTTCACATTATTAAACATATTCTATTATAGATTTTTTGGTATAATCATAAGGTCTGTCTCTCTCTCTCTCCTTCCATTTTGATGAGTTGTTTGTTGTGGTAATCTCTATATTTTCACTTTAAAGCTTTATTAACCTAGTTTCTTGTATATTCATCCATTAATAAAGCTATAATGGTTGAAATTATTGATGAAAAATTAACAATATGGTGGAGTTATCATAATCATAAAAATGAAATAATCCTTAAATAACCTTTTTCTTTTACCTTATCATGTTGTAATATTGTTTCTTTAGTTCATCCAATATCAATCATAGTTTTACATACATTTTTATTGAATTATTTTACACATATAAATATATTACCTTAATATAACTATGAAATTAATCCTACATAGTGGTTTCTAAAATGTATGTGACCTACTAAGTTATATCCCATGATAGTATCTAGTCCATTGTATAGTCTAGAACCCACTCGTCTTATATCCAAGTGATGATGGATTCATTTCTCGACCAACCATTTTTTTGCTAAAAATTCAAAGGTACATCTATTCTAGATCCTCATCTATAATATTGTATCTATATAGGGTTATATATAATATGAAAATCGCAAACTAAACAATTCTACAAACATCTTGATATTATCCTATACATAGACATTTTCTTGGGTAATCCCTACAGTTCTCTAAACTAATCCCCAAAAAACTATTATTTTCTAAAAACTATGGATACCCAAGATAAAAGTATTTATATAATTTATTTATATATTTATTTAATTAAAATATCTCACAAAAAAAATCACAAACCTCATATAACTAAAGTCATAGTTTCTTAGAGAATAGATTCATAAAAATCGTTCTTTACAACACTTATGAAAATTTATCCTTAATCAGGCTCTTCTGGAACCTCTTTTATACATCTCAAATAATATAATATTCTTCATAAGCTGGGGAATGGTTATATATGAAATCTGTGAGCTCAAATTATCAGTAGGATAAACATTTCAACTATTCAAAATGGTTAGATCATAAAAATAATAGAAAACACGATAAACAGATAAATAACATATAAAATGATCTTGGGATCATAATTGATATTTAGATAACGTTATTGAAAGATACAGATCATGTAATAGGAACATAAGTCTCTATAATGGTCACACAAATATAGCTTAAAATCATATGATAAAGTAAAAAACATGAAATCCTAATATAAGAAAGTGTAATATCATTAGAAAAAGGAATGTCATTAACATTCTTTATAACATGGAAATAAATAATATAATAGGAAAAATAAATGCAATAAACATAATAATAGGTAATAATTTCATATTAGTGAAGGTATCACGACCATATTCTCAAAGTAGAGTTTAAATCCGTACATGATTCGAATATTAGAGAAAGAGTTCCCTACTAGATTCTTATACTTCAGTGAGTATTCCGTAAAAAATATTATATTTATATCATGAGATATAAAACCACTAGTAATTAAATTAGAGTGTGATATATATACCCACCCAACATCATCCTTATAAATGAGTCCCACATAAAATAAAATATTTCGTCTTATCTTAAATAACCCAAGGAAGGAAATGGGTATCATATCATTTCAAAATATTATTATATAAAAGGATCAGTAGATAAAAAAACTTGATCACCCAAATAGATTACTTAAATATAGTATATATGGTGTGAGATATGAACTATTACTCTATTCTATAATAATCCTTTGAATATACAAAAAAATCATAAAAATGAAATTTCTTAAAAATTGTTTCTTAATGTCATATTTAAAAGACATTATTTTCATGTTACATTACAAAAAAATTATAATTACGATAAAACATCTTAAAAATAACATAAAATCCAATTCTGATAAATTTAACATGATAGAAAATAAAAAATATTTTAAAAAATTAAGTGCAATGGAATAATATAAGTTTTTTGTTAGGATATTTATTTTATTTATATTAATATTATTTTATTGAAACCCCACAACATTAAAAGGATACATACACCATTAATTTAAATTGAATAAATGTTAATAAAATGACAATTATAAATAAAAGAAACTTGATTTTCTGTTTGGGTAAATATAACATTTAGAAGAAGTTAAATCATATATATAAAGGAAAAATTCATTGAAAAAGACGTGATTTAATCAAAATAAATTACATTTTCACAAAACAAAACTGGTTTATTTAAGGAAGAAGACATTTGTGTGAAATATTATTTCCCATGAAAAGATGTTTAAAGTAAAAAACAACATCATTTTATGTTATAATAGATCATTTAATAAAGTTAATATTCCTAGATGAGTGATTATGAATTAAATAAAATATTTGACTCATCAAAACCCCATATCAACTAAAAAGTATTTAAATCCAACCCCCATGAAATAGATAGATTAAAATTTGAGATATATTTCTGTGATCAAAGGTAATTCGTTAAATAATATTTCAAAATAAATAGTATATAAACCAGCTAAATGGAATCTGTTTCATGAAAGAAAACATGTATCAAAGAGGGTAATTTGAGATGAAAACCCTTATTTCATTCTAATCTTTGAGTCAAAACTCCATTAGGAAATGAAATTGGAATAACCATTATATATCTTGAAATATAAGAGAATTATGAAATAAAATTATAATGGTTGTATAATTTTACCATGAAAAATCAATCATTTTTTGTAACATAAGAATGTTTTATGGAATTGAAAATTATTACAAAGAACAATGTATGAGTGAAAAAATAATTGTCATAATAATCATATGAAATGGGGTAATAAGAAATAATTTAAAATCCCAATAAAATAATGATGATATAGCATAAAAATATTCATTATGTCAAATAAATCAAACATGCAACAATAATGTTTAATAAGCTTGTTTTAAAATGAATGAAACAAAATTCAGTTAGTACAAACCGCTACATCTTTAAACATATTATAATAAAACCCCCACAAAATAAAAAATATTGATTTGAAATATTAAATTCTATGAATAAATATGTATCATGATATTATATATAAAAATAAAAATAAAAAAATAACATAAATAAAATTTGGCACATTAAATAAAATTTGTTTCAAAGAAGTAATTTTTTGGAGGAAACCCTTACCTTGTTCCAAATTTATTCTATTTAAATTATTTACATCCTAAATATTGAAATATTTTTTACTATATACAATATTAGGAAATTAATTATTTTATATTTAATTTACCAAGTTCCATTTGTAAAATTATTCTATTTATTTGTTTGTTTTTATAATTTTTTTTCTTGAAAATTGAATGAGTGTCTAGTTATATATGTAATTTTAAAAATTAAATATGATATTTTAATATTATGTAAAATAGTATATAAAACCTCTTTTAGTTCCATAAAATAGTTATTAAATTATTATTAAAATACAATAACATTTGTATCTATATTCCCACAGGTTCTGATTATAGAGTGTTATAAAATTTATTCAAGTAAATGGTTAAACCAACTCAAACTTGAAGACTTTATATCTCAAAATGTGATTATAGTTAATGATTCTTATAATAAAATTGTTATATAAGAAATATGATATGATATTTTTTATTTTTTAATCATATTAAATTATTATTCATAAATAAATAAAATCAATATGAAAAACAAATAATGTTATTTTGAGAAGGATATAGTCTTCACAAAGTATGGTCGATGGTTTTTGTTTTGTTTTTTCAAGTGGTTGAAAGAGAGTAAACAATTTAAGTTAATTTAATTATAAAAAATTTTATGTAAAATAATTGTAAATGTTTCATTATATTAATATATTTATATGTAATTTGATAAATATTGGTTTTAGATAAATACAATTAAAAAGTAATACAGATGATATAATCTTGAGTTTCATCATTAAAAATACTACTAAAATGAAGACCATAAGAAAAATAAGGGTATCCATAATCTCATGTAATTGGGAGAATATTATATTGGAATCAAATAATAGTTTCAAGGAGATATTATAAGGTATGTTGAGTCTTGATGTTGGTGGATGTTTTACTGTTTTATAATGGAAGAGAATTTTAGTCTTTGGAGTTCCCCTTGCATTCTCAATAATTTAAAATTAGTATTTATGGGTAAATTACAAAAAAACATAAATAAGGGGTGTGGATGTGTGTTTTAGCTGAATAACACCTCAAACATCCATTGAAGAGACAAAATTTTCTGTTTAAGGAATTTTTATTCTAATATTATTTATTTTACCCTCATTTACTTTTCCCTTTGTAATTGATTTTTAAAATTAGAAACGATTTTTAATGAAAAATATTATCATTTAATATTATTCATAACTAGATCATTTTTTTTATTTTTATAATATTTTTATCAAATTAAATTTATAATTGTTATAGAAGTCAGTTTTAATATAAAAACACTTAATGACATAAAAAATGTTTTTTAAAAAAGTATTTTTTAGATATATTATTATAAATAAGACAACATTATAATTATTAATTATTTTATAGAAATAAATAGATTTAGTAAAAATTAACTAAAATTAATTGGGATTTAATGGAAATGCAAAACCAAATATCAACTTGGAAATGATTGATCCAATGAAAAAAAATAAAAAATGGTTTTAATTAAAGCAATATTTTAATTAATTCCTAAAAATGTAAGACATAAGTTTATAATTTTATAGATTATTTTAAAAATCATAATTCTATTACCTAATTCCATATTTTATAAATTAAATGGATGTGTAATTTTCTAGTTTATACTGATACAATCACACAAATTATATGTTTCCAACAAACAACAATTTTCGACTAAAAATACCCTTATCCAAAAATAATAAACATTTTATAATATGTAAATTTTGATATTCTAAATAAACAATTCTAGAAATTTTTATCTAATTTACGATCTAAAATATAAAATTTTGTGCCAAAATGATTATAAAAATTATTACGAAAACCTTCTATCATTGACAAATGACTCTTTTAAACATTAAGTGTTGTTAATATTTATTCATATAAATTTTTATTCTGAATGATGGAAATTTGTTAGTATATTTATAATAATAGTTCAAAGGATAATAATTTATTATATTAGGACAAAATATTCAATACTTATCAAAATGGTCCTTAAAAAATATATAATTATTTTTTACTAAATATGATATGTCAAACATAGTTAAAATTAATTATTTGTATTATGGAATTCAATTTTACTACTCCTATAATGTTAAAATAATTATTATGAATTTCAGATATAAATCATATAATATATTAATAATATTTTTAATATTAGTATTCAATGAATATATATATATATGTATTAGATTATAATATCACCTTTTCATTTCATCATGGGTAGTATTATTTAAAATTTGCAACCTAATAATACACGACTTCCGTATAACATTTAGATATATGACTAAAGATTATATCTGTAATGGCACAATTTTGTTCCTATATATATCATTAAAAATAATTTCTTATTTCCACCCCAACACCGGAAGGTATAGTTATTGTTTCATATTATTGATATTTTACACTACTTTATCCTTTAACTACTATCTTCCTAAATAAACATTTTGGTTGCCTTTTTGTGATCCTCAATGTTAATGATAGTCAAGGCGATTTATGAGTACTAAATATTTTATACTTTGTTATCTATTTTCACATATTTATTTAATCAGTTTTAATGCATTTCATGTATATATTGTGATTAATAATCTCTGTTGTGTGATTCTTAGTTTTATATTAATTTTTTTAATGTTCTATTTCGGAATGAATATACTTTATTTAGGTTGATTCATATAATGCATGAATTGTTTAATAATCATTTTAAATTCCTTTTTATCAATAAAAAAAATTATACTTGTAAACATGGGGTTAACAAAATATGAAATTCTTTTTAAAAACCTAGTGTGTTACATAATTTATTCACATCAACACCACATATGGTATGATAAAATGTGGAGAAACGTTTTATACCTTCATCAAAGAATAACTTCCCATGATAAGAATAATCCTTCAAGAACACATGATCATCATAATTTAACTATAATGACCCATTCCTCCTATTAGTAAACAATGATATCTTGATCCACTTTCATCCACACATAAATCACCTTATGATTTTTTATCATACTCTATTCAAAATCTGGTTTAAGAACCTCTGACTCTCTAACCATGATATAGTACAATGGTGATCTATAAGGATTCCCATGAAATACCTTAACTAGATCCAAAAAATGGATTTTGGATAGATTTTTTTTCTAATATCATAAAATAAAAATTATTTCACAAAAAAACCTCTTATATAATTAAATCTTTCATTCCATAAGACCTATAATTTCTTGATCATCTTCTTTTGTCAACCTAGTTATATTAGGATAACAAAAAATCTTTGTCTTAGATGATATCAAAAATTCAGATACATTATATTCCACATCAATATGGTAAGTTTTGGATAATAATAAGATATAATAATCCTTGGAACCTCATAAAATTACACCACCTCATCCACATATATCCTTTCCAAAAAATCCACCACTTTTAACTAAGTGATCACCTTTAAATAAATAGTCTCTTTCAATAATCATATAATTACAATAATATACTCATGAGATCCGTATAAATGAGTTAAACATATATAAAAATCACTTAATATTTACAAATATTTCCACTAAGTAACATCCAATTTATATAGAGGTACATTTAGGACTCTATCTCATCCTTTACACACACATAGGGAAAACACCAATACACTAAATCAACAACTGATATCATTTTTCCTTCGAAACTAGAACTAATCCCTCAAATCATGATACATCTTGGAACAAATAGGATTATCTGATAGAGTTTATATATGAAATTCCTAAAAAACATCATCTTCTATCTCTAATTGTATAAAGAATATATCTTGAAGAAACACCCAGTATTGATCATGTTTTTCCATTACCTACAAAGAATATCCATAAATAACATGATCTTTCTATACCTCCACCTTCGAATATAATAAATAATTCTCCTCCACCTATTTGGTTAAATATTTATCAAATAAAATATTAAATTGGAAAAACCCCTATCAACATTAACTAGGTAAAAATATAAATTTACAAGCTCCACTATTATCATCCACACATATATAGTCTCTATAATAATGTCGCTCCAAGATGTCCATCTCAATGCATCAGCCACAAAATTTCCTTTCCTTAGTGTTTACGAGATATCAAATTCATGAACCTATAATAAACATATCATTTTTTATTAAATAAAATTAAAATTCCCTTGAGATAATTTATATCATAAGATAATGTGATTCATAAAGACTATAAAATGGTTGCTTATCTGATAATTCCACCATATATTTTAGGTAAATACTACCACCCAAAGATCCAGATTATTGGCCTTGTAATTATATTCATAAGGTCATAACTATAAATAACTATAAAATATTACCTCTTTCTAATTCATTAGATTATAACTTTGTCTAATATTTGATTCATCATAAAATACCTTGAAATTGACTCCCAATTCTAGAGAATGAAGGATAATATTCGTGATCAGGATCACCTCTTATCACTCAAAGGGCACCTAATAATGATTATTCTAAATAAATGAACACTTATTCCTGGTAAAATCCATCAATTAAGATACAATAAAAGATATTTTGGAAAAAAATCATATAGAAACCAATAATATCAATGAATATATAGACCATTATAATTTTGATGGATCTACTTATGAAAAAATTACCATAATCATCAAAACTATAACTGTTACTCCCTATTGTGGAAATAATTTTCAGAGGAAATAAAACTCATGGGTATTGAAAATATTTCAATTTATATTATAATATTTTTTATGACATGAAAAAAACCCCAAAATATCCCTCAAATTCTAGAAATGATCATTTTATTTCCTTTAAATCAATAGGATATCCTCAATAAACATTGTCTAAAAAAATTCTCGAAGCTCACAAAAAATGGAATTCATTAGTACCATGAAATTAATTTGGGATTTTGTGAATTTTAATAGAATACCCATGAACTTATAATAATACACCCCTATACCTCTATTACCAAATCTTGTTTTAAAACATTCAAACCATTCATATATAAAAAAGTATAACAAACTAAAAGGATTAAAAGTTTGGTTTATTTTTGAACTAAGAACATATTACATCAATGTAAAATATAGTAGTATAGAATATAATTAAATAATTAATATATCAAAACTTATAAAAATAATAATAATTTATCTTACATAGATGATCACTAATAGAAATAGGATAAAAATAAGAATAGTGTGAAGTCAAAAACTCAGTAATATGTAAAACATTAATAATGGGAAAAATATGAGTTATCATTGGAACATAAACATGTGATATATAATATAATAGTAAATAATGAAATGGATAACTAAATATATCATGAAATCATACAAAAAAAAAGAGTACTGATTGAATAATCATAAATAATGGCATAATGTTCATAGAATAATGATCTTAAAAATATTGGAATATAATTATTAGTGCATTCTATTGGAATTTAATCATCTTAGGTAAGACTCTTACGGGAATATTTAGTGTAATAAATTTCCTTATCAGATAGGAATGCGGTAAAAATATAATCATGTAATCATCTATATAAGTTGAGTTCAATGCCATGAATACATAAAACAAATTTCTGGACACCTAACTTGTGAAACATACAAAGTACCTCATGAGAAAAATTAAATACCTGATTAGTTGAGAGGAAATATAATTATTTCCTCACCCATAACATATAAATACATAATTTATATATGTTTCATATAAATATGTAAAGAATAATAAATCCATCAAAATCATATCGTGATTAACCTACATAAATAAAATGGGAATATAATGAAATAAAGTATATATCTATGTAAATAAACATCAGTAAAAGTGAATATCATTAGGTTTTTCTTGGGATATAGAATAATGTGTATACATACTATTTAAAAATTTTCCGAGTCAATCAAATGAAAATAAACTTCTATGAACACACATCAATCATAAGATGTAATTTAGGGTTTTCAGGGAGGAATGGTATTTTGAGAAAGATTATCATTAATCATTATTTATAATAAAATAATAAGATACTGGAAGATCGATATTCTTATAAATATTTAATTTCCAACCCGCCACATATTAATCAGAACATCAATAATTAATCAATGGATTATTTTAATATAGGATAAAATTTGAAAAAATTATTCAATTCTAGGAATAAAACATTTGAAAGTGTGAGATATTAAATATTATTAACATATAAGAAAATACATTGAAGCACAATAAAAAATTTAATAGGATAAAAAATTATTAGTTCTTCAACAAAGATAATAAGAAAAGGAAAATTATATTTTACAAAAAAGTATATAAATATAAGAAAATGATATTTTGAAATGAATATTTATTAAAACACCTATTTAAAATATTTTTTTTAAATTATAATATTTATTGTAAGTGATTGAAAAACAAAGTGATATCATGACATGTTTATTCATAAATTTTTATTATATATTAATAAAAATAGATAAATTTTTAATTTCCAAAAATGATTTTGAATCGGTTATATGATTATTCTTAAATAATTATTTTTATAATAAAATTCCTTAATAAAATAACACTGAATATATTTTGCATTATTATATAAAAATATATAATGGGAAGATATATATTTAATAATATTCCATTATAGATATCATCAGTTTTAATATTCAGACCTTAAAGAGATATATAAATAAAATCATATCCCCATAAAAAATAAGGAGAAAGATTAATTATGAGAATAAATGAAACATATTATAATTTTTGAATGTGGAAGAGATAGGGAGGGATAATTGGTGATATATATCATAATTAGAAGAAAAAAATTTAGTGGTATAGAACCCTTACAAAAAATGTAAGGAATGATTATTAAATATATTGGAGAAGACAATGAAAATCTAATACATCAAAAATAAATTGAAATAAGTTGTGTAAAATTGTAATATTTTGGCTATAATAAATATAATAGTATATATATAATAGAGGAACATTACATGAAAATAATTATAAGTTAGAAGATAAAACTCCATGCCTCAAATCCAAACACTCTTTAAATTTACTATGTCTTAATGAATTGTAGATTTATATATTTTAATTTCAGGATAAAAATAATTTTATTATTTTATTTCATATTTATAATTCATTTTTTTCATTTTTTTAATTTATTATATAACTGTTTATTATATCGACCATTTGATTTTTTTCGGTCTAGAGTTCCAAAGACACTTTGGTATAATGGTATCGGTAAACTGTATTCATTTCAAAATTACATAATCTCAAAAATTCTAAAGGTATTAGTTTTTAGGTAATTAAAGTTATATAACTTCTATGTTCAATAAATATTGAAAAATATTAATAGTTTAAGAAACAATCTTCGGTAAGGTAATTTATTGTGATTAAATGACATGTTATGGTATATTTATATTACCAATGATATTAATCCAATTTCATAATTCCAAGATGATAAAAGTAATAAAATTTTATAATCAATTTTATAATTTCACTTGAAATATATTTCTATAATCATATTTTCAAATTATTAATGAAATATATTAGTTCTCTCATTTGTGGTATTATCATACTATGGTTTAAGTGGTGTTATTAAGATTTTTTAAGAAGACAAAATACCAAATATGTAAATTCATTTAATATATTAATTAGTTATTGGTTTTATATAATTAGTAAATCAAATTATAATTTACCAGCCCATACTAACTAAATGATACCACACCAATGGTCCCATGTTATGTAAGATACACTTTCCGACACTCCAAATGATATCGACTTGTTGTGACAGTCTATAAACAGCCCATGGGGAGATTATACCCTTAGTATCATTTTAAAAAATCAAAATTTTGAAAATAAATAGTAACATCAGATTAATCAGATAAGAATCATAGTGAAATAATATCAAAAGAAATAACATCCATGTACTATAAAATATTCTATACATTTTGGTCACACAATCAGACACCAACCCATATCTCCCAACATACTGATCATATAAAGAATAGGATAATAAATAGAAAAGACAAGATTACCAATACAATACTCAAAAATATTTTAATTATGAAACTAAGATATCCTATCTCATCAACCTATGCTAAGGATATTTCCTAAACATTTATGTCAAATTAATGTTCAATACATAAATATAAGTTCATGTTCATGGTGTAATCATAAAACACTATAGGCCACCACTAATGGTGCCCCAAAAAATATAAGTATATATATATTCATGCATGTACTGAATCAGAGTAATTCGTAACCTCGTAAAAATTTATTAGTAACCCAATTGGACATCATTATGTCAGTCATAGGGTGGTACATAATCTATAAATCATTTTCCTAATGTAATACAGTGACTGACTAGGATCATCTCACATATAGAGATTTCAAATTTCTTTCATTCATTATTTCAAATGGGAAACAACATATTTCTATTGTTCTAATTTATGAATGTAACACTAGTATATAAACACATTTTTAACATTAGTTATTATTCTTATTTGTACATCAGTTTCTGAGATAACATCATTAGAAGTGACGTTTCAAATAAGTTTTTTACACAGGTTTTTAAAACTAACATTTCAAATATCTAGGTTGTAATATATTAATAAAATTAAGAAAATATATTAGTTTTTACATTGTATTATAAATAACCAATGGATAAATTGATAATTAACTTTAGTTACTTAAATTATTATTATAAAATGTCACCTTTAGTATCGATTATTTAAAACAAGATGCGAAATATCATGTTTCTAGTCATTTATTTATAAAATATTGTAAAAAATACTATTCATTGAAAATAAATAATGAGAATGATGAACCATTTTTGAAAATAAAAGATGAAATTCACATTTTTATATGATAGAATATTTATATTAAAATTATAAAAATATAAAAATTATTGATATTTTAATGATTTAATGAAAATAATAATAATGTTTTACAGATTTATTTTATAATAAATAAATTAGAACATGAATTTTACCTATATACCAGAACCACTAATGAATAAAAATGGTTAAAAACCTTCCATCATCATTGTTGAAATTAATTTAACTATTTCCTTCATAGAACCCACCACATCTATACATGTATATTCTTTCACTATATGATATCTAGAACCAAAGAAAAGAAAGGTGAATAAAAATTTTAGTGAAACTAATGAGGGAATGACATATATTTAATAATTAAGGGTGAAATGAGAGTATAATATGGTAATTAAAAAAGATTCACCAATGAGATATATTTTAATGTGTGAATGAAAAACAAAATATCACGATGTAAAAAATAAACTTTTTGTGTTCAGTGGGATGAATTTTCAAGAGGGAATGTGAACTTTTGTGGGTGTGAGGTGAAAAATAAAAAATTTATGATATTGTTTAATTTTTTACCACATATATTTAAATAATCAACATTAAAAATATAGTGAATGATTTTTTAACATGAATAAATATATTAATTCATGAAAATTTATTCTTTAAAATATTTTTAACATCTATTATTTATGTAACTGAGCTTTTAAATATTATAGAACACTTTTGCTGTCTATTTTCTTTAAAAAATAGCGATCAAATGATTCTAAAACTATTTTAATGCCAATTATTTAGGAAACCGATATTAAATAAAATAGTGTATAATATTTGACTTCGGTTATTTAATGAATTTAGTTTAAACTTTTTTAAGATAGGTTATTAAATAGTTGACTTTAAAACATTGATGTTATAATTACCTTCAACACTAATGGAATGGAATTTTCTGTTTTTTTTAATATTTCAAATAAAAGTAAAAATATAGATATATTATTACAAAAAACTAATAAATACTTGAAGAATAGAAATTATCCCATGAGATTCATCTAGAGAGAACATTCATAATCTTGTTTTATATTCAGTTAATGAACACAGAACATGATATTTGTGAGAAAATTCTCTTACTAAGATATTAATATATAGTTGACTCAATGTTTTCCAAGTACACCATATATTCACATCCTTGATTTGTGTAGAATGATTTTAGAGCTATAATAAAATCCTTAGATAACCACATATTTTATTTCCCTTAATATACATCATCCAAATATTAACCTAAAGAATATACTTAACATATACTTGGGTGAAAACATTGGATTACCCTTGTTATATTTCTCAACTTATCAACTCATGATCTAGAGTATATTATATTTCACTAATGAATGGTGGAGTGAGAGAAGTGATGAAATACAAGAACATTATTAAAATATGTTATACAAATTACATATGAATGAATTTGTAAAAAATGAAACAAAACTAATATATGAAGTAGTAACCTAATTTCATATTGTGGTCACTGGTCTATTAAATAGCTATAACCAATTAAAATTTCATGGAAGCAAACATTCTTTATTATTCTTCATTATCAATCACTTTGAGATAACCAATCTTGAATTTTTATGGTTTACTTTCTCCTCATGCAATATATTTTAACATGATTTGGTATTTAAAAGAATCTTTAGATTCCCTCCAATATTGTTATTGGAATATTTCCAAATTAACTGTTCATGTTTCATAATATAAATGGATTCTTGAGTGAAAATTTTGTATCTTGAAGCCTCAACACGATGTATATAATAGTATTTATTTTCGGTTGTAGAGGGATCCAACATAGATGAAAAATTAACTTATTTATATAATAATCCCATACGTGGATCACATTGAATTAAAGGTAAATGAATAGAATAATTTATCTATATGGGGTGGATAAAAAATTCACACACATGAATGATCTGTGTATCTGGATCATTTCATAACCTAATTCATACACATAGATTCTTAATATATATGGATTGATGTGCAGTTAAATGCCTCCACGTAAATGAAATATTTTTTTTAGAATTCCCTTATCTGGTACATTTAACTATATAGAAGGATTCATGTAGCCAAATTTACCTATTTTGATAAATTAAGATTTGTTTAATTATTCTATATGAAATGATTTATATACATGGAATTATAGAATTTTCATATTCCTTTAAATAAACTCTATCAATTTCTTCTTCTTCATAACCAATTATATATAACTAAAATAGTCATCAAAAATCTAAAAATAAATGTATCCATTATTAATATAATTCTAATGAATCATGTATTAAATTAAAAAACTAATTTTAATGATATTTACTAAATAAAATCTATATTATTCCAAAAATAAATTTAATGATAAAAACTCAATAAATGCTCAAAATTACGAGTTTTAAATCATTAATACTCAAAATAAAATGTATAAAAATGTTTTCTTATCTATTCCCCCCCCCCACATAAACATTATAATTTGTAAAATTTTCACATACCATGGTTAAGTAATATTTTTTAAGTTACAAAAGGAATAATATTTCAATTAAAAAACCAAATAAATATCATTCTTGAATGGATTTCAACTATTTCATTCCTCCATGGGCATAAAAATTTATTCATACCCATATTAATTATCATGGGAATATTATAATTAAATCCCCTAATTTATATTTCTCTCATTTTTAGGATTTTGAGTTGTTATTTATCATATTATCAAGGGAATGAATAATTTTCAAAGGCTTAGTTCCATCATATAATCTCTTTATCATAGACTTATATAAAATTGTTAATCATAGGGAAATTATGTGGGTTGTTATAAGGCATAATGTGTTTATATGATTCAAATTTAAAATCACTTGGGGTTTAATAAGGAGGCTTGGATCTAAAATTATGTAAATTCGATAAAACAATTTAACCACAAGAAAATTTCATCACTCAATCACACTTGAAAATTGTTCACCTTTGACTCCTTTTTCTTTTGTTAGGTATTCCACACTTGTATTTTTCATCATCAATGATTATATGTCATCTATCTTCCAAATTTTAGCATTATTTCAAAATTCATTAATATATGTATTTCTCAATATAATCAAATTTTGAGGGAAATATTGGTAAATTTTTTATTACCAAATATTATTAAATTCTCACCCCATCGTTTAATGACATATATGGAATTCTCAATATATCGTGGTTTTATTTGTATCAAAATATTAAATTATTCTCACAAATTACCCAAATGGAAACCGATAAAATATAATAAATATAATTAAATCATTTAAAAGAAAAAGTAATTGAAAAAAGTGAAATGGAAAAGAAAATGATAATAAATCATTATTTAACTCTAATGTGGATCAGGGGTTTTAGACTGCCCCATATGCAACGTATCATATATAATCCAATATAACATAGGTGTGTCTGTTTTTTGTGTTATCAAACACTAAATAAATTCCATTCCCTTGTACTTCATCTTGAACTACTTTTTTAGGACATTATGAATAGAGTGCCTTTGTCCTATCCCCATGTAAATGTGAAATATATTCCATATTTGAGGAAGGATAAAATAAGGTTTCTCTCTTTCCTTGAAAACTACTTTCAATACCTCTTTATATTCCACTAGGGATAGTTTAGAATATACAATATCAATATATTATTCATAATGGAATGTCAGATAATAATTTTCTTAGATAAAAATTTAATCATGAAGAATCAATATGAAAATAATCCCTTTCATAGTAGCTATCTTTCCACTCATTTGAATTTTAATAATCTAATGGTATCTCATATAGTACTTTATCCAATTGATACTCATTGGGTTTGGAGAGGTCCATGTACTTCTCATTTGGTGTATAATCATTTTCATCTTTATCCTCAAGGAAAAATGTTTATTGAAAAAATAAAAACAAAAATACAGTGGGTGTTAATGCTAAATTTAGTTTTGATGAAATTTAATGAAATTTAGATCAAAAAATATTTATCTCATTGAGTTGTTTATTCTTGATTAACTTCTCCAATGGAAATAGTCACATGAATATAATAATCACGAGTGAAGACTAGAAGTCAGATACCTCCTATCATTCATCAAATTCCTCAACTTTGGTTGTTTTTTACACCAAATCGAAATAAAAAAACAAAGGTATTAACATTTGTTTTTCTTTGATGGGAATAATATGTTCTAGGTTAAAGCTTCCAAATTCATCTAAATATTTTTGATATCTCCTATTCATGTATACAATGAAAGACTTGTTAATGAAAATCATATAGATATCATTTATCGTGGTTTGATGTGAAAAATTATTCATGTCACTCTAATGTGTCGTATTTCTCTAGAATCCAAAATTAATATATTCTTATTTGTATATAATTAAATATAGTTCAAATTCTGAATTGATCTATCGAGGAGGATGCTGATACACACTAATTTTATATGATCACTATTTATATATTATTTATATAATTATTAATATAATAATAAATTATAAAAAAGTATAATTATGGGGGGTTTGTTAAATGAATGTAATAAATATATATATTCCCTAAAAATATTTGAAACATTTCATATAAACGACACAAATATATCAGCAATAATATGTTTTCATTATTATAATTTCACAATTATATTTTATTTTTCCCATAAATGATATATTTATCGATATTCCATTTAATAAAGAGATAAAACATTTCCCTCTACACCCTCACTTAGTAATTTTAATTTCCCCACATCGACCATCCTTGCGTTTGATAATATACTTCACATAATCATATCAATTCTACACTAAACCTCTTTATGAAATAGTGTGATGAATTAGAGAGGAATAAATGTGAACTAGAATAAGAATCTGATGATATAAAATGATGGGATTCCTCACATAAAAAATGTTTCATCCACCACAATAATTCTTTGAATAAAACAAGTGTATGAATTTTTTCTGAATGAACTCAAGAATCCATAGTAAACCCACAACCCTGAAATAATATATGAGGTTATTTATCCATTTTTATAGAGTTGAGAAGGGAATTGAGGTAGAATATAAAAGAAGAAATTAAATAAAATAAATAAGGAAGAAATATAAATTAAAAATATACAAATTTATTACTATATTAATGTTTCACCATAATTATGTTTTTTCAAGGGAAGAGGATATCTCAATTTATAGTCATAACGTAATAAAATTTATGGATCTAAAAATACCATTTGAAAATTAATGCCAAGTTAGCCTAAAAAATAAAGAATATCATGACTTTGTCTTCTTATATAATTATCAACCAATCTTAATATTTGATCCCTAAATATTCTAGATTATTTGTTCACATATTCAAAAAGTTATTTTTGATTCATTCCAGATAATATTTCTATCCATACAAAATGTCATGACTCAATTTACAAAAATCACATACATTTTAAAAAAAATTAATTATATAATATTTTAATGTTTTCTTCTCTGAACTTGTTCCCATTTTTCTTTCTCATAGTTGAAATAAATTTCATCATCTTAGACAATTTTTGTTGGATTTATGGTCGGATTCAAAAAAGTTATTCAAAAAATCCATTTTTAGGGGTGTTATTTTTCATTGCTTTTAGGATAGGATGGGACTTGGATCATCTATCCCTCAAGTTAAAAAAATAATTCAATTAATTGATTTTAATATATATCAAAATTTAATTCCATTCCTAACATGGAAAGGTTTTTATGTTCATATTATTTTGGTTGGACGCTTCTAGTCCAATCCACATCAGCATTATCATCATGTATAACAACATCCAAAAAATGGTGGATCAAACATTGGTAATATAAATTATATATATATATATATATATTATTTTATAACCTACTAAAAAATTTTCACTAATAATTCATCCCATAAAAACTATAAAAAATAATATAGTTATCTTAAAATATTACAAACAGAATTTCCATGAAAATTTCACCTTCACGTTAATAATATAAATTTGTATTAAATAATAAAATAAACAATATTGGTGGATAATTAAGTGTTCTATTATATATAATATATTCAATAAAATTTTTATTCATCATCTCCCCCACCATTCTCATTTTTTTGTAATATCAAGAAAAAAATATTTAATAATAATCTAAAATTCACTTAGAAATTTATAATAAGTAAATATCCAAGAATATTTCAAAAATATAATTAATCAATCAAATATGGGATAAAATATTTCCTTTCATATACTTATATTTCATTTAAAAATTTTCATCCTCATGAATCGATCAATTATCCAATCACAACCCACATCACTTGAAACTTCAGGTCACAAATTTTTTGAGATTATTAAAATAGATTTATAATCATACCTCATGTCCCCATTATTAAAAAGGATTTACATTAATATATTATCTCTAGTGAATAAATAAAAATATCACAATCAATAATGACTAATTTTAATTAAGGATTAAACGACATTGAGGCGTCAGGTTTGTAAAAAATGATTAGAATAGTAAATTTTTTTTGAATGGGAAGGTTTACCACTTATGTTCAATTATTCATAATCAATATATAAGTACAAATAAAATATGCCTCCCTATATTATAATTTTATCTCCAAACTCACAAAAACAAATTCTTTATTGTGATTAATTGAAGACATAATGTACGACTCATCCAATTTTTTTCAATTTTTACTTTATCGTATTTTTTCTTCTTTATTTGAAATTTTAACATACAAATGATCACACATCCACCACCAAACCTCATATGTTCTTAAGAAAATTATTTTATTAAAGGGTTTCTTATTCTACCCAAGAACTTACTTAGTCATGTTATTGCCTTTTTTGTAAGGGGTGAATGATAAATTGTAATAAATGATAAATCATTACCACTTAAAAATTTTAATGATAACACACACAAGAAACTTCCTCAAAGGGATACATATAATTATGTAAAAAAATACCCCCCACAGTTATCCTAATAAATATCATGACATAATAAAAATCATATTTTAAAAATGAAAAACATGTTTTGTTATGAATCATTCCAAATTAATGTCATTAATGGATTCAATAGACTATATCGAATTCAATATTAGTGTTGGTCTATGGATAAATTTTGAAACAATAAATTTCCTAAATAGTTTTAAAATTAATTTTTTTTAATCATTTTGTTAATAATATACCATGTAATTTAGAGAATAAAACATGTTTAGGTGTCTCTAAAGAAACAAGTCCTCAAAACAATAGTAAAAACATTTAGATTACCTTATAGGATGGGAAACATATTCTGTGTCAGTGTTTCCTGGCAATGGATTTCAAAAACTAGTCAAACGCATAAAAATTATGATAGTAAAATTAAAGTATAATGTTTTCATATCAGCATAAATTTAAAAAAATTCTTCCAAAATTAAGTATAATCTCTAAAAATAATTTCAAGTGTTAAAAATTTAAATGAATATTCATCTAAACTCAAATTTTCATAAAACCATAAATAAAGACACCCCAAAAAATATTCTAGGATTCTTGAGACTCCTTTTAAAAATAAATTTTACTACCCATTATTTATGATCAATAAAATACAATATTATGGTATTAAAAACCAATGATAAGAAAGTATTACACCTGCCATTATTAAATAGTAGTTTCCTTAAGTTATGGTCATAAACACTCCATATAAAACTGATAAAGAATAAAATAAGAACATAAGATATTTATTTTTTGTAAGGTAAATAAAAAGAAATATTAATGGATAGAAGAAAAGGGATAAAATTTTCTCTTGAGGCCCGTGTGGATATTTATTTTTGACTAAAACCATTTTTAAATTCAAAATTTCACCCAAAAATAGATGGTGAATGTTTTTTTCTATTTTGAACCACCACATCCTCTTCCTTATAATGAACACTCCAATATTTTTGTTATATAGGACCCCATGAATATATTAATTTAGGAATAACCACGTATAAATGTAGTGTTATTATCATATGTGGGTAAAATAAGGAAAAAGTATTCTTATTTTACTACAACTAATTGTGTGTCATCATAAATGTAAATATTGAGGTATTTATAATGTTATATAATTTTTTAAATTTCAGAAAATATAAAGTTAAAAAATTCAACATGATTATGATTGAATCATAAAGAATTTATAAATAAATATTCCCTTCATGTAGGTTGTCTTGGAATGTAATTTCACCTGATAGGGCCACTAGTAAATCAATTTCCAAAGATATATTATCTTCTTCATAACAAAACACTATATACATCCATATAACAGTTTAATTTAAAAAATTTATTTTTAGGAGGTAATACTCAATTATTTATTTTAAAACAATTTGAATAAAATCAGTTCTATAAAAATTATCTCCCTGAGTATTCATGACTTTACATTTTTCTTCTTTGTTCCTTGCCTCTTATATTTGGTTTGTTGTGGTTGAAGAAAGTTAGTAAATATCATGTAGTTTTTCTTAAAATTCAATATCTTGGTTAGTTTCTTCTTCAAAATCCATAGGGATGTACTGATTTTTTATTAAAAAAATATTTGATAATGACATACCGTTTTCTCTTCAATAAAATTGTCCAAATATTCATCCAATTCATCTTGACCTCCCACATATTAATGAAATAGAATTTTATCTCCATAAGAATCCTCTTTATAAGCCTTTTATTGGTTGAATTATATTTATTTAATAATTAAATTGAAAAATGATTCATCATTGGAAAATTTTGTACTGAAAATATTTGATTCCTCCATTTCTCATTTCTTCTTTTGAGTTGTCAATTCCTTCAAGAAATTGGATATTATTTACATTTGATTCCATAATTATTTAAAAAAATTAATATTATTTCTTTATTTATTGTTTAATGATACATTTCATGATATAATAGACAAAAAAAATTTATAGTATGAGATGCATTAGAGAAGTTACTATAAAATTCCATCTTTGAGCTTAGTAAAGATTGCTATGCAATAATGTTCTATTTTTTTGGACCTTTTAGATATATGATTTTTTAGAATTTTTTTATTGAATTTTTTTAAAGAACATGGTCTCCTAAAAAATGGTTCTAAATAAATGATATATATTTATCATGAATCCCACATGAATACCTTCTTATTTACTATTCATGCAATGTAGTACCCACCATGGATCGATCACTTGAGGAGGTCACTCACACACAACAATTTATAATTTTTAAAATTTATATACTATTTATATAATGAATAATTTAATAATAAATATAATATAACATAATTTTGTGGGGTTTTATAAATTAATTATAAAAATATATAAATGAAATAAAAATATCACAAAATACCAAACAAAACACACAATAATGTCAGTTAGAAGATGTTGTTGTTCTTCGGTATCTAAGATGATGTTATCATTGTTATTTAAAAATATATTTCAATGGTACATTCAATTAATATATAAACTATATCAATATAAACACTCCATTTTCAATTATATTTAACCCCCAAGTGCCCATTGTATGTTAGATAATATCCCACGTATCATCACTACAACTTTAAACTGACCTTCTATGTGCATGTTTTGGATAATGATATATATGATTAAATGTTAATGGAAGGAATAATAAAATGGTAGAAAAAATAGGGTTGAACTACCCCCTAAATTTGTTTAACCAGAATATTATTTATTATAATAAAATAATTATAATCATTTAAGTACAATTAACACAAACATCCACTACTCCCCCCACCCCCACCGTAAACAAGAGACAACATTATTTCTCTATTTTTGCAGAGTTTAAAAATGAAAAATAGAATAATAAAAACTATAATAGATAACGATATAATAAAATTATAAATTTATAAAAATATAAAAATAAAATAATTTAACTATAATGACTTTTCCAAGGGAAGAGGGCATCTAAATTTATAGGTATGAGATAAAACTAATTGGATCCAAATATAGCATTAAAATATTAAATATCAGATAAAATAATAAAACATATAATCATGGGTATCTTCATAAAATATTTTCACCCACATCACAAATTTTCTCCTTCAAAATTTTATCTTATTTGCCCATATATTGAAGAAGTTATGGCTACATCCTTGAAGATGATATTTATATCCAAACAGACCCCAAATATTTATTGTACCAAACATTAAAACATTTTAGTATAAATTCGTGGAATAATAGGGGTTTCTTTTATTCTTTGAACTTTTTCCCTAATGAATTCATCAAACTTCATAAAATTAGCATCCACTTTAACATTATTATGGACAAGTTACAATTTAAAGATTGGTTTTTTTATGCTGAACACAAATTTATGGTTCTTAGTTGTAATTTATTTTTGGAAAGGATAATTCATGAGTAATTCCTACCTATATTCTAATTAAATGATCCAAAATAGCCATATAATAATTTTAAAACTACAGGCCAATCTATGTTAGGATAAAAAAGTTTTGGTTGAATAATTTTGGGGAATTCCATCAAATCGAATCCAAATCAGTGATGGATTCATGTACATCATGCACCAAAAAAAATCTACATTCCTCATTTATTATATTGATTAAATAATCTAGACATATTAGTTAATAATAAACTAGAGAAACATGAAAATTTTCATCAGAAAATTTATTATATGATGAAATTAATATCAATATTCTAAAAGGCAAAAAACAGAATTTCCATTAAAATATCAACTTCATCGTGAAGTTATAAATTTTTATTAAATCATAAAATAAATAAAAATATGGGAGAATTAAATAAATTACTATAAATAAAATATTAAATAGTATTTTGGATTATCAAACACCTTTTTAGGATCACTAGGTCCTTCAATAGGAAAAATTAGATTTTATATTCCTTTATTCCAAGGTCCTATTTCAGTTTTAAGTTTAGGTTTCTCAAGTTATAGCTCCTTATATATAAAAATATATTTAGTTATTCATTCAATTTCTTTTTATATATTTCTTGTTTTATTTATATTCCATTGAAACTAGCATTTTTCATTATTATAAACAGTATCAATTTCTTGAATTTTACAGTGGTCAATTGTCGTATAATAATTTCCATTTGAATAACTCAGGGAAACATTTTTTTTTATTTTTCTATAAAATTGAAATTTATATGAAAAATCTGAATAAAAATAAAAATTTAATGAACTACTCAACTCTCAAGAAACGATGCCAAATTTTGAAAATTCATGTCATATGGTTTGCTAAATGCTATAATTTATTTTCTTAAATTACTATAGTGGTTGAACATAGTTATATAACTTGATAATATTTAACAGTCCAATCACTTATCATTTAATTTACAATATTAAATTATTTATATTTTTTAATTTTATATAGTAATTAAATGTTTAGATGTATGGTTTATGTAATTAATAACATAAAATTAAATTTATAAACACAATTTGAAAAAAATTAATGAATTCAAGACGTAAGAAAATTCTACATGGATATTCATATAGAGAGATCCTTCATTTATATTTTTTATATTCACTTTATGAAAAAAACCATCATATTTTTTAACAAATTTTTCTACCATGTTTGTGAATATATGGTGTAATAAATAATATCTTGGTACATAACTTATTCACCACCTCGATCATGGGATAATGGATATAGAAGAAGAAATTAACCCTAGGGTCACCATAGTTATGATTAGAGACTCATCATAATTGAATTTTGATTATTTTTGAAGAAGAATTATAAACCCACAACATGGCATAGACATACGAAAGGACAGAGTACACAATGCCTATGGAGGTATAAAATAATGTTGCCCAAGCTGATCAACTCTAATCCAATTAACACCCTTCAGATTCATTTTTTGTGCACTTGAGAAGCATGTGATGTTGGAACCCTGATCAGCCACTTGAAATGAATAAATATGATCTACCACCTTATTTACATCACTCCATGTGTGGACTACACTCACTACAAATTATACATAGATTAACCATACGAATATATTAAACATAAAATTGGGTCCAATCATTGGATTACTCTCCCAATAAATTTCTCATATTAGTTATCTATTAATTTGAGTAAGAGAGATTATAGTGAATAATTATAGATTAAGAGAAGTGATATAATATTGGAACATTATTAAAATATATGATATAAATTTATTAATTACTAAAATAAATTTAACAAAACAATATAAAAAATATATGATGCAAAAAACTAATTTCATAGTGAGTTCATCAGTCTCCTTAATAATGATAACCTACTCTTATTAATAGGTGTCAAAAATTCCTTCCTATTCCAAGTAGTCATATCGCTTGAGATAATTTTTATTGAATTCTGGTTGATTCTTTATTTTCTAATGATATTGATTTTCCGGTGATTTGTGTAACACCCCGAGATTTTATGAAAAATATTCTTCTTAATTTCATTAATGGCTTGTGTTGTACGCTACACCAAAAGAAGCTTGTACAACATGCATCTTTGAATTTCCTTGCATTACACACAATCACGACCTTCTCCGATAGCGTGTGTAGTACGAAATAACGAGTTTCACTAAACAACAATATGCTATTAAAATATTATCAAAACTAGCCGTCATGAATAGTAATAACCACTTTTTTTAATTTTTTTAATTTTATTTTTCAAATTGGACTTTATTTTTGGATTCAGAATATCGAAATTATCTTAGGGTGAAATTTTGGTACTTTTCGGATAACTTTCATTTTCTGATGAATAGTGAAAATTACTAACTTTTAATTAAAAACAATCGTTTTAATCGAAATAGTTAATAGTGATAAATTATTAATTTGAGTGGTTTTAAAGTATATTTATAGTATATTTTTAAAATTTAATATAGTGTTGGCCATTGGATGTAATTTCACATTTAAACCAGACATAAACAAGTGTCAATATTTTGATAGTTATTATCTCTTAAGAATACGCCATATGTTTTGACGACAGGAATTAATTTTTAAATTAATTAATGCAATTGATATGTTTTGAATTTGCCAAATAGACATAATTTTCATGTTCATAATATCAAATATAGCTTAGCCCTAATTTTTGGTATTTTTCTGGAAACATTCATTTTTTGATGAATAGTGAAACCACTAAGTGGTAGTTAAAAAAAGAATTTTTCATAAAACTTAATTTTACCGCTTCTGTGAGTGGAATTTCAAAAATCCGAGAGACACGGTTGATGTCAGTAAGTAAAATGTGGTTTAATGGGAATAAAATAATTTTTGATGAATAGTAACTTTTTACTTTTTTTTACCCCGGTTAAAAGTAAATAGGGTATTTAAGGGTAAAAATGATATTAGTATTACCCTAACACATGTCCTAATTCTATTGGATAAGTTTAATTCGGCCAAAAACAACTTAGGAATAAAATATGACCATTTAGGCCCACTTGATTAGATTAGGACATTTATTATTAATTTATTTAAAGAAGGGTTAAAATAGTTAAAATCAATGTTTAATAAGTATATCATTTTTAATATAGGGTTATTCATAAGATAAATTTGACTATAAATATTACTGAGAAATCTAAAAATATTTTCTACATAATGCTATTTTATTTTTAATTTTTAGACATTAAATAATTTAATTTATTTATGACACAATGATGATGCAGTAATTATCTTATTAATGAAATATTGACATAATTGATGTTATAAATACCCAAATAAATTTTATTTGAGACTTTTTATCAATTAAACTAATTTTATAAGTTAATATGACATGTTAGTATTGATTTAATTAACTTTCTTCGAACTAATCATTCTGTTATGATTTTCAAAAAAATCAATTACTAAATAGTGTCAAAATTGACATAAAATAGTTTTTAAAACAAATAATATATTATTAATTGTTATTTTATTCCAAAAAATCTAAGGTTTGGCCAAAGGACTTATATTAGGATATATATATTAATAATAAACATCTTTGGGTTCTTTTGGCTTCATATAGTATGTTTATTAACCTTATAGTATAAGAACACAAAAAGACACGGTAAAAGTAAAATAATCTAACTTAAAGTTAAAACTAAATGATAAGGTTAAAATAGTAACCTAAACTTGTCCAAATTCTATTGTATGAGCTTATTTCTACACATACCCACCTTATCTTCTAAATAACTCAATTTGTATCTTTTTAAAACCGAATTTGGCTTTATAATAAAATAATAGTTTTAGTTTTTTCAAAGGAGCCCCTCTCCTCCCTTATAAAAGGGCACCTCCTCCCTCTCTTCCTCACACCACTATGAGCCTTCAGGATGGGCCAACCCCTGCGAAATTATCTTCTCCACTTCCCTAGAAACATCATAGAGGTTCTTGTACTCTTCGAAGACTAATATTAGTGCCCTAAGAGGAGGTTTCAAAAAGACACTTCAAAAGAAGAGGTAACATCCGTTACCGATTCTTTCAACTTTATTTCTTCTTCCACTTCTTCTTATTTAGTGGTTTCATTATGAATTATTAACATTAGTATCAATCATATACCGATATGTTATTATAATTATGAAACAACTCTATTTCACCATCTATCCATCCTATGGAAAACGGAAATCACCATGCGTGCGTACGTACGGAATACTGTCTCCACACCGTGGTGTAATTAGTTTTTCCACCACCACCATACATAGATGGGTATAATGGTGTAAATAAATAACTATATATGATTATTGTAAAGTTATTTTGATTCTGAAATAGTATACATACACTCCAATACAATTCCACGGTCATGGGAATGATATCATTGCTCGTGCGTACGTACGGACTACCGTCTCCACAAACGCGATGAGATTCATTTTCCCTGATTAACCATTCAAGAATGATTATAAAGTATATATAATGAATAATAATGAAATATATGACATAATAATGATACTGTATATATATATATATATATGTCATCTACTTAATTTCATTCAACTCAATAAGGAAACGAAAACAATGTTCATGCGTACGTACAGCATACCGTCTCCATGAACGGTGTATTTCTTTCCATTTATCGATCTATTATATATATGTATATTATGAATATATATTATATATAAATCATGTTTTATATTCTGGAATTATGTAATCATGATCTAAGTAATCATATGAATAATTACTAGTCAAAACATGGACGACAAATGAAACGATTTTAACCAAAATGCTCTTTAACAAGGAATTTACAAAAGAACGGGTAATATAAAGTCATAAGTGAAACATATATGATATCATAACAATGAAAATGATTATGTAAGAAGTCAATAAAATTATTTAAATCATTATACAGAAGGTTCAGACACTTACGAAGCAAATCGGACCTAAGGTAAGGGATAACTTTCCTAATCTCATTCTTATTCGAGATTGTTTATTCGTATGTATTTACTGGGTTTATTGTTCTCATCCATGTCCATGTTTCCTAAAAATGGTTTCATGTATGTTTAAATTCCTTTTTACCCATTTTTGACTTTTACTACATGGTATGTATGGAATCTTTCTTTTACGAGGAACTTTTATACTTTTCCAGCAAAAGTACGAGAAGAATGGTTTTTAAATTATATGGCATGAAAGTATTTTAATGGTCTTATAAAGCCTTATTTTTATGAAGCTTCCTCCAAAATATTTCATGACTATTTTCAAAAAAATCATTTTCTTTTAAAATTAAATGTAATTTTGTGAAAATAAAATGATTGTGAAGAAGAAATGATATTTTCCACAAGAATTCATTTCAAGTGTTTTATCAAAACCATTTTCCATCTAATGATACATTATTTCATATGTGTATGTTTCAAGTATAATGTCCATATGATTTACGTGGTTTCACTTTTCTTATAATTAATTGATATCCATTTATTTTATATAGATTATGTGATGATGGGATGATGATTATGAAACCCATTTTATTTATTTAGTTATTACGAATGATGTATGTTTATTTTGTGGCACAAGTAAGAATGATTTCGTTATGAGATAGGTGGGACCTATATCTCCCTCCAATGAATTGGGTAAAGATTTACATCTCATGAGATAGACATGGCTGGAACGTCAAGTTAAACCGGTTCAGTAATACAGAACTGGAACGAGGAGTGAACTTGATTCAGAAAGGGACTTTGTCCACTAAGATGGTCTTGGAAGCAATGCCTTGGCTACTATGGAAATCATATCATGTGCTTAACGGTTTCCACAATTAAAAGGTTTATTTCAATGCTATTTTATCATGATTAATGTTCCTTTATGATCTATGCTTTATGTACTTTCATGTTTTATGTCATTGCACATGCTTTTGATGTTTAAACATTATGTTCATGTTTTTAAGTGCAAATGTATATGGTATGTTTTATTTTATCCAGGTTTACCCATACTGAGCATTTGAGCTCACCCTTTTTTTGTTTTTTTCCCCAGGATATAAAGAAAGGTTTTAGGTAAGAAAAAAAGGGAAGATCTTTATGGGAGATATTGAAGATCTTTCACCATGATTAGAAGATTATATTCCGAGTTTACAAAGACACTAACCTATTACGGTCCTTGTGTGTGTGTTTTTATTATGTACTATGTATTCCAAAAAATTAATTTAATGTCCATGTACGTCAAGATTCGGGTCTCTATAGTTGGTATTAGAGGAAAGGTTTAGTCAACCTTTCGAAACTAGGATGCGAAAATGTTAGTGAGATCCCTAGAGATATTTCTAAGTTATGTCTAGGGCTGTCCATAAGGTTAAGTATAAGTATAGGTTATAGTCCTAGAATTACTGTAACTTAAGATGTTAGATATTGAAGGTACCCCCCCCCCCCTTTACTATTTTTTTTCTATAGCATGATTTTTGCCTCTCACAGAATTCTTTTTATGTTTTAGTCAATGGAGGGAACCAGAAGGAATTCGGTAAACATTGAATCCAATGGACAAATTGGTGACTATGAGCAACGAAATTGCGTAATGCCTAGAGAGAAAGATATTGTGATTATGAAGAATCATTCACCGTGATATATGATTAACAAGGTGAAATTTAGTGGCATTCTTAAGTCATCAAATAAGAGGAAGATGGAATTTTATGCATGTTCTCATAGTGAGGAGCATAAAGAAACGAAGATTGAGATTTCTAAGGAAGGGAAGAAGAACCTTGAGGAATACCTCAAATAGAGGGACAAATGTTAACTGTGTGGAGAAAATGGTCATAAAGTGATAGACTGTTATGGAGTTCAATGTCTTATCTGTGGAAAACATGGGCATTACACAACTCAATGCCCTGACCTAAGAGGTTACATCTAAATCAAGGAAGGACTTATTCCATGACAATAATTGAAGGGGATGGTTTGAAGTGTTTGGGTATTGGTATTCAAAAATAATGTTATTGAGGTACTTTTATGGTATATTGGAATACCTATATATTGGTCCATTGTGGTTTTCCATAAGAATATGGCATCAATAACCATGGAAAGTGATTGAGATATTTTTGGAAAGAAGATGATATGTGCATAATGAAGGGATAAAGAGAAAATTAAATGTTTAACAGTATTCATGAGCTCATGATTGATATAAGGACTAAGTGATATCATGGTTTGAGTATATAGAATTTTGAGGATTTTGGTATGTGGAAAGTGTTAACTTTTAACTGCACTCATGTTTTCACTAATATTCAATGGGTTTTCATTCTTCAAGAGAATACATGATTAAGGTATTCACATATCTTATGATATATGGGGGATAAATGATGGCATTCTCGTGATTGCTATGTGACATTTCAAGTAATCATTTTCATTATACTATGATCTTGGACCGAAGTATTTTAGATAAGCCTAAAGATTGGAATGGATTATGTTGGACATAAGTTAGGATAGGACATTGTTTGATATTATTGATGGGATGTTATAGTAATATAGCTTTAGAAAAAGGAAAACCTGCAGGATGGGCGACAGCCCATCGCCTCGGACAAGGCTGTGGGAATCGAACCCACAACTGAAGTGCGACTGACCTTTATCGCCTACCACTGGCCTACAAGAAGTCCCTGTTTAGTCGAAACTAGTTTTATTATATTAAGAAGTATAATATAAGAACTATAAGTCCATTTTCGGAACCATATATGATTAATCTCACTATAGATGGACTTACGTATTTTTTTGATAACTTTTCTAATATTTTGTTTGAGACAGATGGAATGAACCCTCATTCTATCACATGATCTGCTAACACATCACGAATGACAAATTCAACATCATTTGTTTAAGAGATGAAGTGGAAATTGTCCAAATAACAACCAATGGTGAGACTATACCAAAATCACGAAAGTATTTATTCTAATTCCAATTTCATCAACTTTAGGGAAATGATCTTGAAAACCAAAAATGTTGTCCTAATGCTCTTATATCTGATGAATCAGATGGTACCTTATATCATCACAAATTTATGGCTTTGTGATTTCTGGCTTTTCCATAGCCATGTTCTCTACCACTCTCCATCATGAAATGATTGTTAGATTTCTCTTCCATATCCATATTTTCACCTATATGGAAACCCAGTGATTACTTTATTTGGGTAACTGTTAGATTTCATACTTTTGTTTTTAAAGATTGGTTTTGGTATTCCTTTTTACGATGTGGGTTTCTGTTAAAGAAACTTTCGAGTAGTAAACCATTTATAACCCCGACGAATTTCGAGGGTGAAATTCATTTTAAGGGGGGTAGAATGTAACACCCCGATATTTTATGAAAAAAAATTCTTTTTAATTTCATTAATGTCTATTGTTTTATGCTACACCAAAAGGATCTTTCACAACACACATCCTTGACTTTCCTTGCATTACACACAATCGCGACCTTCCCCGATAGCGTGTGTAGTACGCAATAACGAGTTTCACTAAACAACAATATGCTATTAAAATATTATTAATACTAGCCGTTATGAATAGTAATAACCACTTTTTCAAATTTTGTAAATTTTATTTTTCAAAATGGACTTCATTTTTGGATTTGGAATTTTGAAATTAGCTTAGGGTGAAATTTTGGTACTTTTCGGATAACTATCATTTTCTGATGAATAGTGAAAATTACTAAATATTAATTAAAAACAACCTTATTAATCAAAATAATTAATAGCGATAAATTATTAATTTGATTGGTTTTAAAGTATATTTAGAATATATTTTTACAATTTAATACAATGTTGGCCATTGGATGTAATTTCGCATTTAAACCAGACATAAACAAGTGTCATTCTTTTGATAGTTATTGTCTCTTAAGAACACTCTATATGTTTTGACGACGGGAATTTATTTTAAATTAAATAATGCAATTATTATGTTTTGAATTTTTTAAAATAGGCATCATTTTTTAGTTCATAATATCAAATATAGCTCAGCCCTAATTTTTGGTATTTTTCTGGAAACTTTCATTTTTTGATAAATAGTGAAACCACTAAGTGGTAGTTAAAAAAATGAAATTTTAATAAAACTAAATTTTACCGCTTTTGTGAGTGGAATTTTAAAAATTCGAGAGACATAGTTGATGTCAATAAGTAAAATGTGGTTCAATGGAATGAAAATAATTTTGGGTGAATAGTAACTTTTTACTTTTTTTTACCACGATTAAAAGTAAATAGGGTAATTAAAGGTAAAAATGATATTAGTATTACCCTAAAACATGTCCTAATTATATTGTATAAGTCTAATTCGAAGAAAAACAACCTTAGGAATAAAATATGACCATTTAGGCCCACTTGGATTAGATTAGGACATTTATTATTAATTTATTTAAAGAAGGGATAAAATAGTTAAAATCAAAGTTTAATAAGTATATCATTTTTAATATAGGGTTATAAATAAGATACATTCGACTATAAATATTCATTAGAAATATAATAAGATTTAATAAATAATGATATTTTATTTGTAATTTTTAGATATTAAATAATTTAATTTATGTATGACACAAAGTTGATGTAGTAATTATCTTATTAATGAAATATTGACATAATTGATGTTATAAATACCCAAATAAATGTAATTTGAGACTTTTAATCAATTATAATAATTTTATAGGTTAATATGACATGTTATTATTTATTTAATTAAAGTTTTTTGAACTAATAATTCTTTTATGATTTTCACAAAAATCAATTACAAAATAGTGTCAAAATTGACATAAAAAAGTTTTTAAAACAAATATTATATTATTAATTGTTATTTTATTCCTAGAAATATAAGGTTAGGACAAATGACTTATATAAAGTTATATATACTAATAATAAACAACTTGGGGTTATTTTGGCATCATATAGTATGTTTATTAACCTTATAGTATAAGAACACAAAAAGACACGGTAAAAGTAAAATTATCTAACTTAAAGTTAAAACTAAATGATAAGGTTAAAATAGTAAACTAAACTTGTAAAAATTCTATTTTATGAGATTATTTCGACCCATACCCACCTTAGCTTCGAAATAACTCAATTTGGATCTATTTAAAACCGAATTTGGCTTTATAATAAAATAATATTTTTAGTTTTTCCAAAGGAGCCCCTCTCCTCCCTTATAAAAGGGCACCTCCTCCCTCTCTTCCTCACACCACTTTGAGCCTTCGAGCTCGGCCAAACCCTGCCAAATTCACTTATCCACTTCCCAAGAAACATCCTAGAGGTTCTTTTCCTCTTCAATGACCAATATTATTGCCCTAAGACAAGGTTTCAAAAAGGCGCTTCAAAAGAAGAGGTAATGTCAGTTACCGATTCTTTCAACATTATTTCTTATTCCACTTATTCTTCTTTAGTTTTTTCATTATGAAGTAATAAAATCAGTATCAATAATATAATTATATGTTATTATAATTATTAAACAACCCTATTTCACCATCTATCCATCCAACGGAAAACGAAAATCACAACGGGTGCGTACGTACGGAACACCGTCTCCACGCCGTGGTGTAATCAGTTTTTCCACCACCACTATTCATGGATGGGTATAATTGTGTAAATAAATAACTATATAGGATTATTTTAAAGTGATATTTATTCTGAAATAGTATTCATACACTCCAATACAATTCCACGGTCATGGGAATGATATCATCGATCGTGCGTACGTACGGACTACCGTCTCCACGAACGCGATGAGATTCATTTTCCATGATTACCCATTCAAGAATGATTATAAAGTATATATAATGAATAATAATGAAATATATTACATTATAATGATACTGGATTTATGTATATATATATTTATGTCATCTATTTAATTTCATTCAACTCAATAAAGAAACGAAAACAACGTTCATGCATACGTACGACCTACCGTCTCCATGAACGGTGTATTTCTTTCCATTTATCGATCTATTATATATATGTATATTAAGAACATATATTATATATAAATAATGTTTTATATTCTGGAATTAAGTAATCATGATCTAAGTAATCATATGAATAATTACAAGTCAAAACACGGATGACAAATGAAACAATTTTAACCAAAACGCTCTTTAACATGGAATTTACAAAAGAACAGGTAATATAAAGTCACAAGTGAACCATATATGATATCATAACAATGAATATGATTATGTAAGAAGTCAATAAAATTATTTAAATCATTATACAGGAGGTTCAGACACATATGAAGCAAATCGGACCTAAGGTAAGGGATAACTTTTCCAATCTCGTTCTTATCCGAGATTTTTTATTCGTAAGTATTTACTGGGGTTATTGTTATCATCCATGTCCATGTTTCATAAAATGGTTTCATGTATGTTTAAAGTCATTTTTACCCATTTTTGACTTTTACTACATGGTATGTATGGATTCTTTCTTTTACGAGGTACTTTTTGACTTTTCCAGAAAAAGTACGAGAAGAATGTTTTTTAACTTATATGGCATGAAAGGATTTTAATGTTTTTATAAAGACTTATTTTTATGAAACTTACTCCAAAATATTTAATTACTATTTTCAACAAAATAATTTTCTTTTAAAATTACATGGCATTTTTGAAAATAAAATGATTTTGAAGGAGAAAGGATATTTTCCTCAAGAATTTATTTCAAGTGTTTTATCAAAACCATTTTCCACCTAAGGAGACATTATTTCATATGTGTATGTTTCAAGTATAATGTCCTTATGATTTACGTGGTTTCACTTTTTTTATTATTAAATGATATCCATTTCTTTTATATGGATTATTTGATGATGGGATGATGTTTACGAAACCCATTTTATTTATTGGGTTATTATGAATGATGTATGTTTATTTTGTGGCAGAAGTAAGAATGATTTCGTTATGAGATGAGTGGGACCTATATCTCCCTCCAATTCATTGGGTAAAGATTTATATCTCATGATATAGACATGGATGGAACATCATGTTTAACCGGTTCAGTAATATAGGACTGGAATGAGGAGTGAACTCGATTCAGAAAGGGACTTTGTCCACTAAGATGGTCTTGGTAGAAATGACTTGGCTACTATGGAAATCATATCATGTGCTTAATGGTTTCCACAATTACAAGTTTTATTTCCATGATATTTTATCATGATTAATGTTCCTTTATGATCTATGCTTTATGTACTTCCATGTTTTATGTCATTGCTCAAGCTTTTGATGTTTAAACATTATGTTCATGTTTTTAACTGAAAATGTATATGGTATGTTTTATTTTATCCATGTTTACCCTTACTGAGAATTTGAGCTCACCCTTTTTATGTTTTCTTTTCTCCAGGATATAAAGAAAGGTTTTAGGTAAGAAAAAAATGGAAGATATTTATGGGAGATATTGAATATCTTTCACTAAGATTAGAAGATTATATTCTGAGTTTTCAATGACACTAAACTATTACGGTCCTTGTGTGTGTGTTTTTGTTATGTAATAAGTATTCCGCAAAAGTAATGTAATGTCTATGTACGTCAAGCTTCGGGTCTCTACAATTTGGTCTTCAATATAATAAAAAACATCCCATGTTTATTGTTTTATTAGAATATAAATAATTTAACTATCGATGTATCCTCCTATAAATTTGTACACGGTTATAGATGGGGGATCCCGAAGACTTAACATAGTGTTTGGATGAATCTTCATTAACTTTTGTAGAGTGGTCTGAGATTTTAGAAAAAATTTCATTGTGTATCTAACAAACCCCTATGTGGATTTTATTACATGGATTGTGATGGGGTAATATAATGTAGCAACATCAACTGGATCAAAGATTCCCATAATTTAATAATTTTTATATGTGTTTTTCATCATGTATAAATTATCAGGCTTGGATACATCACATATGATTATTATTATGAAGTTGAATTCCATTACATAGTTGAAATTATTATTCTGTAGAAATCATTTTCTCAATAAATTAACCTTTATAGTTATATTCAAATTGATGAATTACCATGTGTGGTTTAATTCTCATATATTTAATTCAATAACATGAAATTATTCAACTATTTATTTCTACATAATTTCTAGACTCTTCCAAATCACTCCAAAATTATTTTATTCATCCAAATTCACTCTAGATACCTTAAATATATATCAATTCATCCAAAAAATGGATGTATACATTATTATAATAATTAATAATGATCAAATAATTAGTTAAATCATTATATTAATGTAACATCCTAGGTAATTATGGAGTAAATATTTTTATTATTATTATTAATATGAATTGTATAGTTATATTAGTTATAGAAATATTATTTTGTTTTTAACCAAAAAAGGAAGTTGTTTCAATTTTACTATTATTTTATTTGTAATTATTTAAAATTTTAATTTCAAAATTTAATAATTTGAAATTATTAAAATGAATATAATTTATTAAATCGGCATAAATAATTTTCCCTAGGGTGAAATTTTGGGTTTTTTTTGGAAAATACTAATTTTTATAGGATTAGTAAAAATATCGATGGTTGTCATACAAGTCATTTATTTTACTAAATTAACTAATTAAAAACTATATTATATGTTTTGAATATTTTTTCAGGTAACCAATGTATTATTTAGTTATATTTAATCCTCTTAAAAACTTTTAGGTAATATTTTTAATTTTTTTACTTTGTTTTTTGTTTCTATTTGTGTTTTCCAAAAAACTATTTTAAAAGTCATAATGATTCACCTATTTAATTATTTAAAATAATACCTAATGGGGTATGTTTAGTATGATAGGGTAGGGATGGCTAGCGATGGAGATCCTGACCTAAGATCATGATGATAAACTAGCTCTGGCGATGGGGATCTCGTCTCCCTCGTCCCCGTTGGAGGGGAGAGCTCTTTCTCAACCATTGCCACAGATGCGGCCTCCCGCATTTATTACTTTCTCAAATTCGGTGTTTCTGCCCTCATTTTCGCGGATCCCTATTTTCCCGAAAGTTCCAGATTTGTACTGTGGGAAACCTCAGCTCGCCTTAGAGCCTTCAGAGTTCAACTCTACCTTGGATCTATTCAAGGAGACATTGGTGGCTTGGTTTCATTAGCAGAGACCCTCGGTTGATACATTCGACTGATTTGTCTTTGAAGCCTGGGATCTTCAAGATCGTGCAGTTATTGGTCTCCTTGATCAAAGGCATATCATGGTCTGGTTTATGTCGACAGAGGATCTTGTCACTATTTGGTCTAAAGCCCCCCCGAAGATGCAGCGGTTCATCTTTCCATCTCTTTCGGCAGAACATTCAATTTCATATGCAGAGGCATAATCTGAGAACGACCATATGGCTATGTTTTCCCGGTCTCCCACTTCCCTTTAAGAGCCCTTCCATTTTTCCTCTCCTTGGAAATTTGATTGCTTGTTACCTGTGTTCGGATTAAAAAACTAATTCTGTTTTCCACCCAATCTGCCCGCGGATATACGTGGAGGTTGATGCTTCAAAACCCTCAGTTGAGTGGGTGTGGATCACTGATGGGAATATTTTCGGTGGAGGCAATCCATCAAGTTTGATTCATGGACATATTTTTCTGGCTCATGTTATAGGTTGGGTCACGGTACTGCGTGTTGCCGAAATGATTCCTTGAGTAGGAAGATGTGTAGATGGGGATTAGATGCTACTATTATTTGTGATGGTTCTAGTGGGGAATCTCTGAAGTTGCATGGGATAACTTCATCGGATGCTGGGCTACAAACTCAACCCGTGAGGGAGGAGGCTGGGGTTAGTGGTGAGGGAGGCTTGCTGAAGAAGACAAGTGTGGTGCCTCCTGGGTAGAGGGTCAAGGATATCTTCAATAGACTGTTTCAGTATTTGGAGGAGGCATCATATATGAGTGGAGAAGAGCATGCTACTCTTGCTGCTTCGCCTATGGTTGCAGGGGGCTCTGATGAGACTTCTGTTGTTGTGGGTTCCTCCATGGAGGAGTCTACCATCCCTCTGAAGAAGGTGGTTAGTAAAGATGGTGTATAGGTTAGAAGGTATGATGGGTTGAAGATAGATTCTGTGAAACAGGCTGCTGGAGTTGACCTTAGTAGCTGGCTTTCTGGATTAGTTGATGGTGTTTCGGATATGGATCATGCTGGGGGTATGCCTTCTAGAGTCATTGCTCTTGAGGATCAAGGTGCTGCAGTTCTAGGGCTCTTTTATGGCTTGGAGGAACAGGATGCTGGAGATGAAGCTCCTGTGACTGATGTGAAAGAAAATAGCACAAAATCATGTGAGAATGGTAATGTTGCATCCTTTGAGGAGGCTGTGATGAATGGGATAAATGTTGGTCATAAGGTTCTAGATCATTCACATTGTCTTGCAGTGATTGACACAAATACTCGACCTCAAAAGGAAGGGGAGGTGATAGAGGGCTATCGTGCTGTGAACATCATTTGGAACTGGGGGGATTGCACTGATAGTGATAAATAAAATGCTGGTGGCATGCCTCAGACTTCATACAGTGATGCTGTGCAGGGTGCAAAAAAGAAGGTGTCTTTGCATGATGAAGTTATGAATGCCCCACCATGAAGGAAGACAAGGAATGACTATTCTCACCTTCCAAAGCCATTGTACACCAGGTCCTCCATCGGGATGTAGGGTTGGGCAGTGAATTCTTCTAAGGAGTATCTTACCTTGGAAAAATTGAATCTCAAAAGGAAGTATGCTGGGATTTTAAAGTAGTATGATAGTTCGGAGTGGGAATCGGCTACGGTGGAGAAAGTGCTTCATTATGGATGTGGTAATGGGCCTGACGTTTATGATATGTAGCTGTTTCTTTTACCTTGTTGTACCTGCATTCTTTATTTTTCTTTCTTTTAATAAATAGTCATGGGATTTCATCTGACTATGCTTTTCAAGTAATATATTTATAATATATATTTTTATAAATTAATTGAGTTTCAGACTATGATAATTATTATTAATAGCGTAAATAGAGAAGCATTTGTTTAAAAAAAGTACTCATATTAAAAACTTGTTATCTCGCCACACCTGTGAGATTAATATTAGATTACATCTTCCCACCTATTAGAATTTAATTTGAAAAAATGATTCCATATTTGGATGAATAATAATTTATAACTTATAATAACACCAGCTATGTTTTTGAGCAATGTGATTAGTGAAAACAATTAAAATTGATCACATCAAATAAGGTAAATATGAGTTTACCAAGTGACTAAACATTAATCATAAGGATCAAAATGACCTACAAACAATCCAATCACTCATATTATGGCCTATTGTTGACCTTATCCCTTCTAATATCTATTTTTATGCATTATTGGATCCATACATGGATATAAAAAGTTTTTAATTGTACCATCCTAAATTTTGCAGGTTTCCCACTCACCCCACATAAAAAAGGAATCACCATATCCTCCTATAATCCTGAATATCAAGAAAATTTTACCAGATAATAAATACCAAAATAAATTCATCAATTCCTAATAATCATCCTAGAATCCTTACTTTTGGGCACAAATTCAACAATGTAAGTCCATTGGTGAAATAAAAAGTAGATACCAAAAGAAGTGGAAACATTCTCCAACAAGAATACATATTTTATTTCATTATCCACCGACCTCCAATTATACTTATATCCTAATTATATAATAACCTCATTTCCCCTAATATATTGTTATATTAATGGTATTACCTACACCTTCACACATGTCGTTCAAATGGATTATGAAATCAACATTCATGTGTATAGTAGACCGCCACCTCACGAAATGATGTTGTTTATTTTTTATATTACCACCTATCATAGATGGGAATAATTATGGAAAAATGGATTATATATACAATTTTGTATATTTATAACATTATTAAAAAATCAGGAATCATTATAAAATTTCATGAACCCCTCCCGACAAGGTGTACTCATCCTAGGCCGACAATGTAAGAAGGGAGATAGTGACCCCAGGTCCCGCCTCTACTAGGCCCCGAGTTGGTGACTAGCACTGAGGGTATTGTAAAAACACAATTAGGTAGGATTAAACTCTTATAGAAATCATGTAGTAGAGAGAGATAAGACATACACCAACCAAATCCATCTTAGAATGAAATATAAAATAAATCCCATGTATACATATTTAATGTCATAAAAAAACTACCTCCACTGAGAGAGAACACTACAAGTACCAAAAGAAAAGTAAAAACAATAGCGAACACAAAACCTGAATGGCTCATGTAACAAAAATATATTAGTAACCATCCATACATCTAAAAACATCCTATTGACCTAAAAAAATTTATATATAGGTAGGGTGAATATAACACTATATATAGAAGCATCATCCCCAGAGCCTCTCGTGAAAAAGTAATGAATGCATGCTAAATCACAGTGAACAACAAGTGAAACTAACTCATTAGCTAAACATGTATATAATGTTTTCAGCCTCACCATGTCCACTCTCCCCATATATCACATACAAGAGTATATAATATAATAAATAATTTCAAGGTTACCCCTCTACCACTTCCCTACTGGTTTTCCACTTTTCCCCAAAATTGCATGTTATAAGACTGCCTCTCCAAAAAGGTTTTCCTATAATCAACTAGGAAAAGAACAACAACATGAAACTCATGCATCAAAAACACTAAGTCCACATAACAAAAGAAACCAGGTAATTCTCAGGAGCAACCATAGCTTAGAGAACGTGTATTATATGTTGGGAATTATTCTTTAATCCATTACAACCCATACACAGAGTACCGATTCTCAATCCATCATAGCTTATACACATTAAACCTATATTAGTTCAAAGTGAAATATATCTGTAATATATCTTAATGAATACCCACAATCCATTACACACCTCTACACACATATATGGAAAAAACTAACTGCCATTTCTAATGGAACGTTTTACTACCAAGAGGAGAGAGCAGGGCCAAAGTGGGGTAGTCATCCATGTATCCTCCCACCGAAATGTTGGGTAAAACACCCCCAGGTCTGAGTATCCATGGGGTGTTCATATCCATAACTAATGGGGTGGAGTATTTTAAATAAACACAAAAAGCAAAGAATATAATATATCCCAGAACCACACTAGGTGCATAACTTAGTCTTAGACATAACTGTAGCTAATTTCTCTTAGAATCCCAACTTCCACTCCTAAGACTATGTATCCTATACAAAACAAAAATTAAAAGAGATTTATTTTATTACTTCATTCAATTTTTATTATTTTCACTGTATATTAATTAATTCTTAAAACATTAATTAACCATTATAAATTACACATTATATTTCATTTTCATCACTCCCAAAGTTCACTATTCCATTAAATTGAAACCACTCCATTGCATCCAATCAAGCTCCTACCCCATGGTTTAATCATCATTCATTAAACCATTTATTAAAAGTATTATAAATTTCGTATGTTACCATGGATTCCAGAAAACATTATAAGATATGAAATACAAGCGGATAAACATGGTGAATAGATGAACTATCCATCGAGTCATTGTCACTTATAGATAGTTCATAGACCCACACTCCCTTGAGAATCTAAACACGTAAAGCATGTCGTATACAATGCATATATTCGTCTCTTTTGGTAGGTGGTTCAGCAAGAACAAGTACCTTGAGTAGTGGGGAATGTAATGAAAATAAAAAACCAATATGATTCTGAAAGCATCCAATCATTCACATAAAACTTGTATCATCATCTATGGTGTCCTCCCCTATACCCACATGATAAAACTAATGCATCTCGCCACTCTAAGAATAAACTACTACCACAACCAATGGGCCCCCCTTCCCCCACATATAACAGCAGCCATCCAGAATCACATCACAACACAAGTAGAAGGAAAAAACATCATATCAACTCATCTCCAGGACCTTAATAAAGTCTTCTATCATAAATACATAATGACCAGTCATGGCTCCAAAGCACAAGGCAATCAACCTTACAAATAAGAGGGTAACTCAGAACCCTACCAGGCAATATATTTTATCAAACAACCAGTTCATTAATCCATCTTGAATGAATAGATTTATCATTAGTAGGTTCCAACTATGGGAAACCGAAATAGAATTCTATCATATCTATTAATAATTAATTAATAAATAAATTTTGGATTATATTAAACAAAAAAACCATAATAATTTTCAGTTTTAACAACCAACTGCAATATACATACACATCTACATCAATACGATTAAAATTAAATTACAACAACAACAAAAATGAGATTCATTTACAATTATATTTATATATATCCTATTTATTATAAATTAATTATAGCTTTACAGTATTTTCCAATTTCATAATGAACATGATAATATGAAAAGTATAGATATCACACTATATAAGAAATCAAGAGGAAAACCATTATCACGGTGCACTGAAATAGCATACGGTCAAACCAAATATTTTAATCCAGCTCAATTATATAATTAGGTCAATTAAATTTAAGATACAAATGGATAAATTAGTCTTACCCTTTGATTTCATGCAAAATAAGGGAGAACCAATAAATCCCTTACCTCAAACGGTTTTTGAAATTCTTCACTTGAGAATAGATGAATGAAATAGTTCATGATCACCTTCCCTGTAACGGCCACATCCACCTGAGAATGTTATGGCACAACCACATCAACATAACCCAGAAGAATCTCCTTTAGAACCATGGATATCAAATTCAGTAGCATGGAAAAGTGAAACTAGAGAATACAGATAGAATGAAACCAACGAACGAAGGTAGATCTTACCTTGGATTGAAGATAGATCAATGAAGGAAGTGGGGAACCAATCCAGGATGTACGAATCCCCATGAATTGAAGAGGGAGAAATCTGGGTTATCTAGGGTTGAGAGGGGGTGCAATCAAGCCATAGGGTTTGAAAAAACCCTATTTGATGGGTGTCTTTAGAACACCTAGTAGCAGGGCAGTACACAACGTCTACCTCCACATCATGTTGTATACTGGCTCGAGGAAAAATTCTATGAAAAATGATTTAACTAAGTGATTTGTTTTATTTTTATGAAACCTGAATGGTACACATTCTATACCCCTTAGTCATGTCATGTATCACCCTTTTCTTATCTTCTCATGGCTGGAATCCTCTGGAATTCTTCTCATCCTTCTATGAGTACCTTGATCTTAGAAAACATGAAAAGGGTCGATCCACCCATATATGGGACCATACATAAGATAACTCCCCATGAATTATCATCCTCAAGGATTCAAAAACAACACATAGAGATAACATAAAAGGGGTTGTCCAAACAACCACCTCGTGAAATAGCCCTCAAGGCTCTTGGCACCACATGTGCTAAACCACATTAAATGAACAACGTGACACCAAACGACAACCAAAACCACCTTCTAAACTCTCTATAGTGGGAGATACCTATCATAGGGAGCATTACACTAAAAGAAACAAAATAAAGACATTTCATATATAGGAAGAGTTGACAACCACAAAACATACATCATGTACTCTCTTATATTCGATATTGTATTCATAAGAAACAAACAAATGGGATAGAATGCCCACACAACACCTTCTACTTACTTACCTGAATCTCTATAGGCCCCTCCTTGAAGTGAGCATCATTGTCCTCTTCGATCACCCCCCCAATTGATGGCATGAGAGTCGTCATGAAGATAATGATTGAGCTGTGACACATGAAAAAAATTAGATACCATGCTCATATATGGGGGAAGTGTTGGATGATATGCCACTACTCCAACACGATCCAACACATCAAAAGGCCCAACAAATGGGGAGAAAACATACTCCAATGACCAAACCTTTTCTGCCCACGATGTAGAGTCATATTAAAAAACACGGGATCCCCAACATCAAACTCCTAAGGTCTCCTCCTTTGATTGGTATATGATTTATTATGATCAGGTTCTTCCTTCGTACTCTAACAAATCATCTGACCCATCTGTGTCATATTGTTCCCCAGCTTTGGTTTGAGAATTATTGACTCCTGACCCTAGTTTAGCACAATAGAGAACAGAAAGGTCAGATATAAAATGATTCAAATGGCGTAATACTAATGGTGGTGTAAAACTACTATTCTAGTTGAACCCCACTAAGGTTAATTGCCTCATCCAAGAACCGCCAAAATCCAGGACATAAGAACGTAACATATCTTCAAGGGTTTGGATGGTCGGCTATGTCTGACAATCCGTCAAAGGATGAAAAACAATGTGAAGGAATAGATGAGAACAAAAAGCATTCTGGAGACCTCTCCGCACACTAGAGGTGAAAATATTGATCTCGATCAGAAATGATCATCCTCAGGGCTCTGTGGAGTCTCACCACCTCCTCCAGATACTTCCTCGAAAAAACATCCACTGAACTCAACTCCTTGATCACTATGAAGTGGGATGATTTCAATAAATGATCCACTACCCACAAATTATTGTCACAGCCTCCTTGAGATTGAGGTAAACCAGTAATAAAGTCCATTGATATTTCATCCAACATCCATTGGGGGATATCCAATTGTTGGAGCAAACCACTGGGAAAATGGTGCTCGACCATCACCCTATACCAGACCAAACATCGAGACACAAACTCCACAACTACACGATTCATCCTAGACCCCAAAAACTGAATCCTTAGGGATTGGTACATCTTTTCCACGCCAGGATGCACCGCTAAATCCAAAATTTAGATCCCTCTGATATATGTCTCATGCTTTTACATAGGAAATAAAATCTGTCCCAGATACGGGACTTAGTGTTGTTCATCCTCATATCAATCATTAGAGGCCTCTCCACAAACTACTCAGCCTCTCCAGCCTCCACATCTAGATCACCCAACTGGGACTCTTCCACCTGTTTCACTAGATATGAGTGCCCTATTATCTATAAAAGACAACATGTCCCCCAACCTCTCCCATATTAAGGATTAATTATGAATGTTATTCCATAACTCTTTCGGAGTCACTATATTCATGCACTACAACAGTACGTTACTTCATGCTCTGTGCATAAGCTATAACATTCCCATTTCTAGGTTTATACAATACTTCAATGTCAATTTCATGTAAGAACGATATCTACTAATGTTATCTCTTGTTCAAGTCACGCTAAGAGGAAACATACCTCGGGTTCTTATAATCGGTGAAAACCACAAACCGCTCTATAATGAGGTACTGTATCCACAACTAAATATAAAACACCACTGCTGCTAACTCAGAATCATGGGTGGAATAGTTCATTTTATGTGGAGGCTAATGCTGAGACCCATAAGAAACAACAGATAACTAGTTCATCAGAACACATCATAACCCTAGATTCAAATCATTAAAGAAAACATCAGACCAAACTCCCTCTACTGGAAGAAAAAAAACTAGAGAACTTACTTACTTCTCTTCTAGATACTCCAAATCTTCCTAACACTGATCATTCCACAAGAAAGCCTAATCCATCATGGTCAATGCATTCAATGAAGATGAAAACTGAGTGAAATCAGTTACGAACCTCCTGTAGTAGCCTGTGAGACCCATGAAACTTATCACCTCTACCACTATATTGGGTGCTTCCCAAGACACTACAACTAAAATATTCATTAGATCCAAGTCTACTCCGTGTTGGGAGACCGTATTTCATAGGAAATGAACTTATTGTGCCCAAAACACACACATCAACAACTTTTTGAACATCTATTGTTGATGAAGAAATTTAAAAATGGCATACAAATGCTCTGTATGATCCTCCTCAGATGCTATGTACACAAGGATATCGTCACTGAAAACCACCATGAAATTATCTTCGAACACACGGATCATAGTGTACATCAACCCCATTAACATATATGGATCATTCATGACACTGAACGTCATTAAATCGAACTCGTAATGCCCATGACGACAATGGAAAGCAGTCTTTGGGATATCCTCATCCTTCAGACGCATCTGATGATATCCTAACCACAAGTCAATCTTTGAGAACCAATGTGATCCCTTCATTTGATCTAATAAATCATCAATCCAAAAAATAGGATAGAGTTTCGTCTCTTTCAAATTTTTATGTGATGATAATTGTTATGCAATCTCAAAATTTCATATGCCTTATTCACAAATAAAACTGGTGCGCCCTAGGGTGACATACTCAGCCAATCAAAACCGCACTATAAATGACAATCGAGCTGTATATGAAACTCCTATAACATAGAAGGGGCTATCCTATATGGATACATAGAGATAATAGATTCTCCTCACTATAGATCAATCAAATAATTGATACCTCATCAAGGGGGTAATTCTACATCCTATTCCAGAAAGACATCAGGGTACTCTTCTATGACACTAGGAAATAGCAACAGATGAACCTCTAACTTTTAATTACATCACCCATCATGGATGAAAAGAATGGAACATTCCTCTAACCCATACGAGGGCCTCGCTCACCAAAAAAACTTATTGGATCTCCATCAACATCGAAGAACACCACCTACCTCCAGAAGACATATACAATTTTCTAGACCATATACAACCAATCCATGCAAAAGATGGCATCATATGGTTGTATATGTAAACATAGGAAATCCCCCCAAGATTGGTGCTAGCCCATCACTAGATCACAGTCTCTACATACATCAAACAAGTTAACTCAACCTCCAAATTGCATAGTCAAATCCAAGGGCATTGGAATCATCTCTACCTCAAGCCCCAAATAATGGACAAGGGAAGATGATATGAGGGAGTGTGTCACTCATAAATCAAACAAGGCATAGCCCCATGTATAACACAATAAAACGGGACCTCGAATAATGTCTAGCTCACCTGATGCTGGAAACTCTAAAGCATGAAGCTAACCATGACTTTCTCCATGGCTTATATAACCATGATGACGACCACTAAGATGGCAATGATCTGCTCTCTAATGATGGGGAGCATCGCAAGGTTGTACTCTTCCTACCCCATCAACTCCCTTCTGATTCAAAGCCGGTGCAACATACTACTGCTGCAAGGCTATAACTGCCTCAACAAAGGAACCTAGAGTGGAACACCTGGTACATTATGACCTCTCTAAAAGGTCACTACTGATGAATTCATCCTCTAAAATAAAAACAAGCTCTTCATACCATGGAAAAGTCATGAGAAGCACCTCCCCAGGATAAATGAGATATTGAGGGAGGAGACCTAGCCCCAGCAAAAAATACACCTATTATCTGAAAACTAGGAGCCTCAGACCCTGTCTATGGTTTATGAGGAATTATGATGACTCTACTCGTGTGACGATATGGTTCGGCAAAATGTCCTCTCGATGAATTATTCCCTTGATAGCACCTCAAGATATTTATTTGACATAAACAGGGTGACCTATCACTGGATCTATGGACACAAAGCCTCCTTGAAATACCACTCCCTAGATTATCATCTAGAAATAGGTTTGAATCATATCATAAAAGGTTCCTCAAATGGATTCCAAACACTCACACACTGGAGATCCCATGTTAAAGGGTAACCAGCTCCTGGTGGCTAGAAGTATTCATGGCCAAAGAAGGAATCTTGGCTCTAAACAAGTCTCAGAAATCCTCCCATGAGACACCGAACTCCTTGTGATCCTCTAGGAACATGAACCACCACTGCCTCGTTGTCCCATGCAGTATCATTACAACTAAATACATTCTATTCCCTGTCTAAGAAAAATTGACCTAAAGGCTATCTTGAGCTCCTCTAACCAGTATTGTTTTTACTGCATCTAAAATGGAGCCCTTGTACCTCTTTAGAATTGGGTGTTGAAACTCTCGAAGTGTCTTCCATCAAGTTTAGTCATCATCAACCTCTACCATATGATGATCTAATAGTGTCTCCTACTAGGCATATTATGCACATACCTAAAGAGGACGCCGACCTGAAACCATAATTGCAAATAAAAAATAGTTAGTTATCCTAAACCAAGAATATTGATTGGTGGACATTAATTAATTAATTGTTTTTTTTTCATTTTAGGTTAACTAATCTCATGGTCTACCCCTTCATATATAAGAAAAATAAAAATGATGTATGATCATTCCCTAGGACCGTACCCAACAATGTGTATCAACTCATTTAATATCCAATATAAACATAATGTTCTATGAATGAGATCATAGGAGGGCCTAAATGCCAATGTCTAAGTCGGTCTCTAGTTTTTACCTAACTTACTAAACATACTAACATTGTTCCCCTGCCAACCCATGAAACCTCACTTATGCCTAACACCAAACTCAATCCTATCCCTCAACCTGACATCTAATTTCACTCTATCATGGCCCCTCCCCACAAGGTGTACCCCTCCTGGGTCGTCAATGTGAGAAGGGAGAACATAACCCATGAGTCCTTCCAGCAGTAGGCCCCTAGATGGTGACTAGCACCGGGGGTATAGTAAAGACACATATGGGATGAATTACTCTCTAAGAGACCACATACAGAAGAGATAGGAAATACAAACACAAAAAAACTCCAACTCAGACTGAAATATAAAAAGAAATCCCAGGTACAAATATTTATTGTCATGAAAAACTACTAAAATTGGTATTGAAAACCACAAGTACCAAAACAAATGTAAAAACAACATCAACCACAAAGCCTAAAAAAATCATGTAACCCCCAGCTAGTAGTAACCAGCCTGATCTCTAACCTTCTCAAAGTGACTTGAATCACCTTTATATATACATAGGGTGCATAAAACAGTATACTCAGTAAGATCCTACTTATATCCTCTAATTAAATAGTAAATAAAGAATGCTGAAGCACAATAAACAATAAATAAAACTAACTCATCAGCTAAATAGGTATACTACATTACCTACATCACTATGGATACTGTCACCAAGTATGACATACAATAGTATATAATATAATAAATAATATCAATGGTGCCCCTCTACAATTTCCCCCCTGGTTTTATGCTTTTCCCAAATATCGCACGTCCTAAGCATCTATCTCATAAATGGATTGCACACAGACACCTGGGTGATGCCCCACACTATGACCCTCATCCCACACAACCACTATAGCCATGTAACCAAAGTAACCATTTAGTTTTTCGAAGCCACCACAACTCGTATAAAGTGTATCATATATTGGGAATTATACCTCAAGCCATTATATCCCATACACCAAGTAAGGATCCTCAAGCCATCACATCATATACACATTGTACCTATAATAGTATAAAGGAAACTATATCCATAATATATGTTTTTGAACAAATAGAAGACATTATATCCCTCTACACACATATATGGGGAAAACTAACCACCGTGCCTACTGGAAGAAGTAACTACCCACAGAAGAGAGTGGGCGCCAAAGGGGTTTTTCATTATTCCATCCTACCATAGGAATGTTGCGGAAAAACCCCCCATGGCTCAGAATCCTCATGGTGTTATTTTACCTAACTAATACTGTAGAGTAGCATATTGAAACAAAAAAAGTACAGAATATATGATATCTCACAACTACATTGTGGGAATAATCTAGACGTAGACTCATCTACAGCTAATGTATCTCAGAATCTTAGCTACCACTAGTAAGACTAGGTTTTTTTATTCGCACAAACTTTTCAAGAGCTTTATTTTATTACATAATTCCATTTTTATTAGTTTCACTTTATGTTAATTAATTCTTTAATCATCAATTAACTATTATCAATTAAACATTATATTTCATTAGAATCACACCCAAAGTCCATTGTTCTTTTAAATTACTACATCAACATTGCGTCCTAGTAAACTCCAACCCCATGGGTTAATCATCATCCAATTAATCATATATTAAAAATATTATCACTTTCCCATATTCTTAGGTATTCTAGAAAACATTCTTATTTACTAACACATGGGGCTAAACATGGTGAGTAGCTGAACTACCCATTGAGTCTTTTTCAACAACAGTAACTGAATAGACCTATCCTCCCTTGGGATGCTAAACACGGAAATCCATGGAATACCCCACGTGTCTTCACCTCTTTTAGAGGGATGGTAGGAAAGTAGAGATCCAACGAGTAGTGGGGAATATAAAGTACAAGAACAACCTATAAGATGGATAAAAAATCAAATAATTCACATCCAACACATTTAATAATCAGAGGGGTCCTCCCCAACACCCACATTCATAAACTGATGCATATTACCACTCAAGGTGTCAACTACTACAACAACCACTATGCCACCCTTCCCCCACATATCACAAAAAACCATATAGGCTCACATATAAACACAAGAAGTATGAAAAAAACATCATATAAATTGGTCTCTTGGTCCTTAAACAAGGCATCAAACCTATTGACATAATGAGAACTCACAGATCTAATGCACAAGGCACTCAGCCTAAAAAGAAATAGGGTAACACATAATCCTACCAGACAATATCTTTTATAAAAAAACAATGTCATTAATCCACCATGAATTAAATAATTCATCATTAGTATGTTCCAACTAATTAGAAACCTAAATAGAATGCAATCATAGCTATCAATAATTAGTTAAACAATTAATTTGACATGCCATCAAAAACCAATGACTTGATTCAGGTTTAACAACCAACATGAATATACATGCACATTTGTATCAATTTGACTACCATTAAATTACAACAACAACACCTGGATTCATTTACATGCCTCTTTATCCTTAGGAAATTATTTATCAATAAAATATGGCTTTACATTCTTTTTAAATTTCATCAATACATGATAACGAGGAAGGAATATATATCACACTATCCAGAAAATCAAGTGGAATACAGTTATCATAGTGCAAATAAACAACATTCAATAAAACTAATTCTTTTAATACAATTCAAGTATTTAATTAGGTCAATTACATTACAATACAAATGGATAAATTAGGATAACACTGTAAATTCATATAATATAACAGAGAAGCAATGAATACCCTACCTCAAAAGGGTTTTTAATGTTCTTCACTTGAGAACATATCAAAACATAAAATCTTGATCACCTTCCTACAACAACTACATCCACCTGAGGATGTTGCGACACAACTTCATCAACCAAAACTAACATAAACTCCCTTACAACCATGGAGATCAAAATCCATAGCATAGAAAAGTGAAAAGGAGAATACATATCAATGAAAACCAATGAAAGGAGGTAGATCATACCTTTGATTGAAGACAGATCGAAGAAGGAAGCATGAACTGATCTAGGATGTAGTAATGACCAAACATTGAAGATCAATGTGTTCAGGTCATCTAGGTTCAAGAGGGGGTGTGCTAAATTTGTAGGTTTTGAAAAAGCCAAGCAGTTGGGTGTCTTTAAAACACCTGAAGGTAGGGAAGTACATGAAATATACCTACTCATCACTTTGTGTAGCACCTCAAGGAGACTTAACCTGAAAATTTATTCCCCTTGGTTCTTTGGATTATTTTTCTAAAGCTCTAATGGTAGAAATCCTATACTAATTTTTCACATTGTGTATCCCTCTATTTCCATCTTCTAATGACCTAACTCCTACAGACTTCCTCTAAGACCTCTTCGAGCACCTCGGTCTTCAAAAACATGCAAATGGTCTATCAATGCAGACATGGTCCCTTACATGTCATATATACACTTTTTAAATTTCATTCCATAAGGGATATGATGACATCCCTTATGTGTATGGTGGACTATCACCTCAAAAAGCTATATGAATCGTTTTTCACTTAAGAATTTCATCGAACATAATAATGGAACATTTAATAACTAGATATAATATAAATGAAATAATTTTAATATTAATTTCATAATTAAATTTCATTAAATATATTATTCCATTCCCCTAATTCAATTTCACATATTATAAAAGTGATAACATCGTTCATGGATATGCGGACTACTGCCTCCTCAATGCAATGATATTCTTATTTTTTAATAACAACAACAAAATAGTGATATATATAAATATATATAAATAAATAATATTATATTTAAGATATAATGATCATTCTGGATATGTAAATTTTAAATACCTTACTTCCATAATGATACTTATAAAATTTGAAATGTTACTCACACATATGTATGGCTTACGGGCCCTATGATCCTAACGTAAGTTCATTTTTCATAACCATATTTCATAATTTGTTTTAAAATTAAATTTTTTTATAAATATGGTAATTATTTCATGATTCTTATTCTATATATGTTTAAATAATCACCTCATTGAACTTAGTTGAGCTACCAAATTTAATTGTGACACATATGTTTAATATAGTCAAAATATCCAAAATAAACATACTTGATTATGTATTTTTATATAAATAGTCAATAAGGGAAATAAATTTAATAAAAAACATGAGAAATTTTCTCATAAAACAAATAAATAACATTATTTAATTATTTAGGAAGGTGAATACACATGTGACAAGTCAGACTCAATGTATGAGTCTCTATCTCAATTTCCTTTCATTGTGGCATATTTTGATGTTAAGAACCCATATTCTTTTGTGATGTGTATATAAATTCCATAGACATGTTATATAATGAATTTATGTATTTTTATAATAATAAAAATTTTAATGTTACTATTGAATTTCTTTTTGATTCAATAGTTCCCCAATTGAAAATGTTTTTTTATTTATGAAAATATTCTTTTAACGTTTCCCCCCTCAAAAAAAATATTCTTCCATTTACATGGTTTAAATATTATTTTATTTATGATTATATATATATACATACAAAATTTATTAAATTTCATTTTATATCTCTTTGTAAATTATATAAATGGTTTTCAAAAGGAATATTTTTAGGTGACTTTCAAAAAAAATTGACAAATGAAAACGAGATACTTTATTTTTAACATACCTAGAAATAAGGAACTTTCTTCCACATTGAAAATTATTTTATTTCTTTCTCTATTTGAATTATTTAGTGTTTTCTTCATGAAAAACCATTCCAATTTTTTTTATTTTTTATTGAATGTTTTTACCCAAATAAAAGGGTATTATGTTATAGAAAAGTGGTTTTTAAAAGTAAAGGGTATTTTAATATAAAAAATTATTTACATAAGAGATTAAAAGAGTTTTTAAAATGACTTAAGAGGAAAAATAATTATAATAAAATTGTTTTATTCTTCATTTGGTACATGATCATTACACATGACAAATGGAAGCACCCAAATTTCTCTAGGTAAGCTCTTTAAAGAATTACAGGTGGGGCCCTAGATAGCATTGAGTAATCCTATTACTACTTAAGTTAGGGTGGCTCAGATAAAAATTGGTAAACTCATGACATATTTACTTTGGGTATCTCAGATAACACATTATTAAGCCTATAATTACTTTATAGATTGGTGTTCCTGAATAGAACTCCAATTTATTGACTAACTATAATGTTGGAAGTCTAACGTATGTCTATACCAATTAAAAGGGATATGAAATGGATTGATGTATACGATTATCTATGACATAAAAAAAGGTTTTAACTGATCTTTATGTGTTTTAATGAATTTATTTTAGTAAATTTTGTTTTTTTTCTTTTTCTCCGGATAAAATGTTTTATGTGATATGATAAATGAACGTTCAAGATAAAGATAAATTTTATATGAGTTTTCAAAATTTCACTAAGCTAATGGATTCTATTCTTTTATATCACTTTCAATGAACTTTATGATAATCACACAATTTTTAATTATTTTCAAAGGATAGGTAAGGGAATGGATGAAATCATGATGAAATTCATGAAGATATTTCGTGAATGTAATAATGTTTTGCTTAAATAGGTTTATATTTAGAGAAAAAGTCGTATTGATGGGAAGGGTCCGCATTATAATGTTATGATTTTATAATATATGAGTTATTTACTAATAATATAATACTATAAACATTAAATTATCCTAAAAGACAACTAGTGTAAATTGATGGGTAAAACTAAAGATTGTGTAATTTTTACATTCTAGGACACATAATTTAATCCATTTATTAAATAAAATCCAGAAAATTACAAAAATAAAAAAATATGATAAAAACAAAATATTTTCTCAAAATAGTGGGTTTAAAATCACTAAAAATCATTATATATTGTATAAAAATATTTCCTGATTAGTTACTCATAAATCCACACTAATTTTCAAGACATTCTATCATAGACTAGTCGGAATGAGATGATACACCCATCATATAAACACAATGTGATTTTGAATGATCTATTATGACACATATCATCACACGAGGAGAATTATCTATCTTAATATCATGAAATTGGGTTGAATAATGAATCACTCATAATTTTGTAAAGGTTAATAATATATCAATAACTCATATAAATGGTAATGATATTTTAACATACATAGAAACAACGATTAATGAGACACTATTCTAATTTAGTCATAGTGAATAAGAATCCCAAGGGGATGGAGGTGTTACCACTATTGGATAACAATAAATCTCCAATATTCATTCACTAGAAGATGATATACCAATTATGCATACCTAATGTGGATGATACTCCAGGAAAAAAAATAAATATGTGGATGATGCATCACCAAATTCCGCATGGTTAATGATATATCACATTGTGAATTAAGTATCACTAATGAAATCAAAAACATAGAAAATTATGTATCATTTTGTCACTGATTTATCACTGTACAAAATCTCTAGGTTTGTGTTTTACCCCCACATCAATCTCCATTATAGAGGATTCATCACTAAGCATAACCCTTGGTGGATGATTTACAATCACACAAAATACTCTGAAACATTAAATAATCGATGAATGATGAATCATCAATCAATGAAAATGTAAATAGGGTAACTCTTTTTGAATGAGGAATATTTTAATTTCCTAACCCTAGATATCCAAAGTAATTGCATTATTAAATAACATTGGCATCATCATAGGAGATCATGTCTCAATATACTATCCGTTTTAGTAGCTTTCGATATAGTAGATACATACATATGTTTTACATAAAATTATTAAATGAAAAAAAAACATTGTGTCTCTTTTAAACACACTCACATCCCTCAGAATATCCCTACAGGTCAGTCACAATATACTTCTTCACTTCCAGGAAAAAATAAATCATAAGAATGCGGTGAGCTCAGATTCTCAATAAGGATAATAATATAGCGAAAACTATCGTAAATAAGCATAATCAATTAAGTAAATGTATAAGAATAATACAAAATACATTTAATAATAAACCTCAACATAATATGGAAATGATAAATAAAATAATTCAATTTACTTATTCACCTAGATATTGTACTAATAGAATAATCACAATTAATATCAATATCTAATCTCATAATGATGGAATGCATAATGTCGAACATCATAACCACATAGTCAAGGCTGAGTGACAAGACTAAAAATAAAAAATATTGTGAAGCCCTTGTACCAAGGAACTAGTTTGTCTAATGACACCTATAGATGCATTGGGGGTCTATAGTGGGCTCCACATGTCATTTACTAAGTCAAATGCATTTCTCATATGAAAAAGTTGAATCATAACATAAACATTCATATTAAAACTAACATAAACAAGACAAAACATTATCCATAAAACATTAATGGTATAAAAACTGCACATACACAGTCAAATATATCACAAAACATTCAATTCAATATGGAAAATTGTATCTTAATAAATCAACTTTGTACAAGTGAAAAATCCAATAAAGGATATTGACATAGATGAAATCAATCCAAAAACAATTTGAAAGAAATATCTCTTTATACATTGAAATAATTTTAATGTTTTTTAACTATAAAAGAAAACATTTATTTTCAAAATATACATATAATCTTTTAAGGGAAGTTTCAAAGGTGTTTTACCAGTTGAAAATAGCTGCACCCACCGTATAAGTTAAAAGAACATTCTTTCCTTTGTTTTTTGAATAGGTCATAAAGTACCTTATTTGAAAAACAACAAAATGATTCCTCTCATAAAAAATTATGAAAAGTATAAAAGGGTATAAATGAATTCAAAAAATAGTCTAGGAAATATTAAAAACATTTTGAAATACATTTTTAAAAAACATAGATGTGGATGATAAAAATGTCTCAGTCAATACTTACGTATAAACAACCTCTGATAAAAAAGAGATTGTAAAATTATCCCATAAAATGTACATTCATAGGATGGATAGAATAATGAATATGGTTATACCATATTTATAATAACATATAAGAATGTATAATGTACTCGATTTACTATTTAATTAGGGATGTGACATATAAATGGGAAGTATAAGAAGAAAAGAACTTTGAAATAGGTGATACAATATATACCTCTTCTTCAGGTGCTTCCTTTTTATTTGAACCAAAGGGCTCATTAGGTTATCTTTCTAAACAATGTAAGGACTCTAGGATGAAGCGGTGGTGTTAGGGAGTATATTTCAATAGGTTTTGTCTGATCCAAAATTCATATGAGGTATTAATTATAGAAAAGGGGAAGTACATTTTTATAAGAGAGGTGAGGGTCACTTTAGGAAAGGCTTGAAATATTAATTTATTATAAACTTATTTTCAGATTCTAATAGATACAAATGGATTTATTTTAAGGATAAGATGTATTTTTTGATAGCCTTTTAACCAAGTTTAGGTTACCATATTAACCTTATCTTTTAGATTTAACGCTTAATTAAATACTTTATCTTTTACAACGTCTTCTTGTTTGTTTATACTACATGGTTAATATAGTTACTATAAAATGCCAAGTGAACCACAAGTGGATCATTAATCAAATATATATAATTATCTATGTCATTTTATAGAATATTATTTTTCTAGAACTATTATATAAATTAATAAAAAATGATTTTTCAAAATACTCATTTATGTTAATTTTGACACTATTTAGTATTTGGTTTTTTTAAGTCATAAAATCAAGATTTATTCAAAAAAAATTGGTTAAACGCTAAAATTTCATATTCATCATGAAAATTCGTTTTTGGATTAAAATGTTTCTATTTACATTTATTATAAAATTTATAATATGAATTATTTTAATCATTCATTAATAAGGTAATTATTGCATTGTCATTGTGTCATTAATAAATTTAATTATTTAATTTCTAAAAAATATAAATAAAATACAATGATTTTGTAAGACATATTATATTAATAATGAATATTTATTTTCAGATTTATCTTATTCATAACTCTATATTAAAAGTGGTTATGTTATTAAAATTTTAATTTAACACTTTTATCTCTTCTTTAAATAAAATATAATAAATGTCCTTATCTAATCTATGTTGATCAAACAGGATCATAGTTTTTTCCTAGGGATGATTTTGGTCAGATTATTTTTGCCTATAAATACACTATTTACTATTAATCATGGTAAATAAAATTTTAACATTACTATTTAAAAAATGTTATATTCATCTAATTGAACAAAATTGTATTTACTAATGACAAATTTATCTGTCTTATTACTGAAATTCAATTCACAGAAGTGGTAAAATTACTTTTTATGAATATTTTAAATGTTCGTAGAAGGGGGGTTAAAGCTGCTAAAAAGTTCAATAAAATTTTATATATGAAATATTATTATAAAATGACGGTAATGAATTAAATTGGTCACATGTTGGTGTAATGTATCTATTTTTACATTAAAATAAATTTAAATAATAATAATAATTATTATTTAAATAAAAAGTTGGTTTTAAACAATAAGATAGTGTTTTCACTATTCATAAAAAATTTAATGTTTTTAGAAAAATACCAAAAATTCCCCCAATCTAATTTTTATATTCCAAATCCAAAAAATAAAGTCCATTTTGATAAAAAAATTATACAATTTAAAAAAACTGTGTATTACTATTCATAACATCTTTTTAAATGGCTATTTTGATTTGTCGTGGTGTGCTAGAATATGGAGCTGTGTACAACACAATCTATTGTATTAATCAAATAAAAGCATAATGTGGAATATTGGGGTGTTACATTCATACCATTTCAAATTATTTCATCCTAGTAATTTCTAGAATACTACTACATAAAAATATTTGGTTTCTTCTTCATCATATGTTCCTCAGGTTCCCACATTACCTCTTCCATTATATGGTTTCTCCAAAGAACTTTTTCTAGATGAGTCATCTAGTTTCTCAACACTTGTTGTCTGGTATCAAGAATCATGATAGACACTTTACATTAAGATAGATCTGGTTCCTTTTCTATTTCTTCATAGTTGAGTATATGCATTTGGTCATGCATGTATTTTCCCAATAGTGATATTTGTAACACATCATGAACGTTGGAGTGATGTGGCAGAATTTCCAATCAGTAAGCTACAACTCCAATCCATTCTTGAATTTTGAATTTTCTGATATACGTGGGACTTAATTGAACCTTCTTATCAAATCATATAACACCCTTCCATTGATAAATCTTCAACCAAACACGATCACCCACTTGAAAATCCAAATCCTTCCTTCGTTTATCGGAATATCTCTTTTTCCTATATTGAGGTACCTTGATCATAGTTTGTATAATCTTCACTGTTTTTATTGTTTCCTCAACAAGTTTTGGGCCTAGGAGTTTTCATTCACTAACACCATCCAAAAAAATTGTGGTGGGGAATCTCTTTCCATACAATGATTTATATGGTGCCATATGAATACTTGAATGAAAGCTATTGTTATAGGAAAATTCTACCATAGGTAAATACTAGTCCCACATACATGGAATGTAATGGGATCAAGATCACAATATTTCTTATAAAGTTTGAACAGTCCATTTTGATTTTCCTTCAGTTTGATTGAGTTAGGAAGTCCTAAAACCATGTTCAGTATCCAAGGATTTCTGAAGACTTCCTAATATTTTGATTTAAAACGGGGATCACGGTCAGAAATAGTAGATAAGGGTACACCATGAAGTCTTACAACTGCATTGATATTTGTTATTGATAAATGTTCAAGTGGAAATCTTCTTTTATAGTAAGAAAATGTGCTGACATGGTAAGTTGATCAATAATGAACCATATTGCATAATTCATTCTAAGATTATTTTTTATCACCATGACAAATTCCATCATAATATCACCCCTATTCTGCTCAGGTATTGGAAGAGGTTTTATATCTCCTCTGGGATGTGGTCTTCTAGCCTTTACCTATTGAAAAACCATACATCTTTCCACATAATCAGTAATCTCTATATTCAATTTTTACCACCAAAAATGATCATTGAGATCTCTATACATCATAGTGCTACCAGGGTGTATAGAAAAATTGGTTATATGTGCATCATCCAACAATTCCCTTTGTAGATCTATTTTATCTGGAACAAAAATCCTCTTCCCAAATTTCAAAATTCTATCTTCATATAAAAAGACAATCAATCTCCCCTCATTCACAGCTTTAATTTTCTTTTGAAACTCCTCATCATTAGTCTGAGAACTTTTTATCCTTTCTAGTAAATATGGTTTGGCCACCATTTGTACAAGTATCGATGTTTCACCTTCAATGATTATTCCCAAATCCTTATTTATTAGATCCATCAACATAGGATCCCTTTTAAGTCCCATCTGGTTTAGATCTCTATGATTCTTTTTGGTCAATGAATCTGGCACCATATTTGCCTTCCTCGGGTGTAGTGTATAGTGCTATCATAATCCATGAGTAGTTTGAGGAAATTCCTTTTCCTCATGTTGAGTTATTTTTGTGAGAAAATAGATATAAAACTCTTTTAATTAGCATATATCATGAAGTTTTCACTATATAGATAGTGTCTCCATCCGTCCCCCGGGGCCAATGTCGTGACTACCACAACTTCACCTTCCAAAGTCCAGGGGCTGGCGACTAGCACTTGAAAGGCTTATCCCTAAAATAGGGATAACATTTCCTTTAAAACCTGTAAACCCACAAAACCAAGAACACAAAAAGATACAAGAACAATGTAAACTATATAGTAAATAGGGTGAGTACAGCATATAAGGGGCCAAAATAAAAGCCCAACTGGAATGTTCAAGTACAACAGAAGAATAGCTCCTTTGAACACCTACAATGGATCTTACCTGAAGGGTAGGTACAACTCTCGAATGATTGTCTATGGGGTCTGCCTCCTCTAAGGTCCACCTCTGAGAAGCCACCATGCATAGTACCTTCTTCCTCAGTCAGTGTTTTCCGTCGTCTGCACAACACCAAACAAGGCGGGGGCGTAGCCCGTGTAGGGGTGAGTATAAAAATACTCAGTAAGGACCGCGAGACCCCAAAGGTCTCTCAAAATCCATAAATGATAAACCAGAAAGAATGAATACAATAATAAACCCTACTTAGGTATTTTCCCATACATATACCTATGTTATCAAGTACACCAATATCATTCATGAGGAAACACAAGTCCCAAATCCTTAGACAAAAGCTCAACTATTCAACGATGGAATGAATACCATGAAGGTAACACCACAAAGGTAAGTACCACCAAGGTAATGCCACACAGAAGAATACCACATAGGTATCACCCCAAAGGTAAGTACCCCTAAGGTAATTCCACATAGAAGTATACCACAATGGTATCACCACACAGAAGTTTACCACAAAGGCATAGACTCAATTCTCACCAGGTATAACTTATGTACAGATGTATAGATGATTAGTTACATTGCTAGATCATCTTAAATCATAGAGAAGGTCTGTTGCTGACCCACACTGGTTTGAAGATAACACACGCAGGATCTGAAGATGATCCACATTGGACCGGGATGCACTGACACACACTGGATCACTGAGCGCTGACCCACACATGATCTGGAGATGACCCACACATGATCTGAAGATGACCCACACAAGATCGGTATGCACTGACCTAGAAAGGATTGCTGAGCGCTGACCCACATAGGATTTGATGATGACCCGCAGAGGATCTGAGGTTCACACACACAGGATTTGGAGATGACCCACACAGGATCGGTATGCGCTGACCCACACAAGATCGTTGAGCGCTGACCCACACAGGATCCAAAGATGACCCATATAGAATCTGGAGATTACCCACACAAGATCCAGAGATTACCCACACATGATCAGTATGTGCTGACCCACACAGGATACATGAGCACTTACCAACATAGGATCTAAAGCTGACCCACATAAGATCCGAATACTCCTCAAGTATAGCCAGCAAGAGGGTTCCCTCACTAAGCATTCTTGATTCCAGGTGGTTCTAATCCTCAATCAACCAGTTGATACTTCAACTACCACGAAGTCCCACGAAGAAGTATCCCAAAGTTCTACCATGTTATAAGGGGACTAATGTGAGAGACTACGCGTCAATCAAACACCTGGTCTATATGTTATTAGCGTTTTTATTCCGAGGGCTCGGTTGGATTTGGGTTCGATCCAACCCATCCATACTCCAACTTTATCCAAAACACAAGTGGATTATACCTAAAGGGAAGTCTCGAGCCAAGGATTATGGTTTTGTAGACGGTTCTTCTAATGGACTCCCGAATCTCAAAATATGGCCAAAAGGCGTATTTTGTGTCTAGATGGGTTGGGGTCTGGTGTGGCCCACTAGATGCACCCCACTCGGCCGGGTACAGTCCGTCGTGGAGGGGCCCTCCCTAGACGCAACCCGTAGGGGAGGTTACCTCAGTATTCTGAATAGCCCAAGGGTTGTTTGGTCACCCTACTAGAATGTGGGACCTCTAGAGCGGTCCCTCTTGGCATGACATGGCCGACCTGTTCTCCTCCCAATAGCACGATGGTGCCAATGTCCTCCCCGCTGCCATCTGAGTGCCTGTCACCCTCCGGTGCACTGCCGAGGGTCAGTATTCGTGGCCTCCTACTCAACCATTGGCACCGACACATGCCACCCTACTTCCAAGCATCCAGCCAGCATGCGGGCTGCCGTTCACCTCTGTCTTGGCTAATGGACCGCAGCCTCCTACCGTGGTGTAGTTGCACCACTGCTGCTATCACGGCTGACCAGAGTGTCGGCCACCCCCTTTTTCCCTTATAGTGTCGGTCTCCATCCTCCTTCGCTACAAATAACGCATCAGCAATGAATATATGAAGGGATCAGGTTGTGTTTGTTTGGCCCGTACCGTCCACATTAGACTGGTAGCACACGACTCAAGGAGAAATATTCAACATAAAAAAATTAACGAAGAATAATCATAAATGCACCCCTACCTTGATTTTTCATTAGAGATGGCACAAAGAAGGAGTTGAAAAATTTTAATACATCAAAGTATTTTTTTCCCATAACACGATCCCGATCCGAGGTCAAGCATCGTCTTCATCAGAGTTTCGTTCTTTGTTAGAAGATCTTTCTCCAAAGGCTCTCTCCCATGTTCTATCATTTCCAAAAATCACAAAACAAAAGATAAGAGCCACTTAATTAATTTCAATAAATAATTACTTGATTAATTACAAGTTGGCACATCAATTGGGGTAAGTGCAAGAGTTTTCTCACATTAAATGGAAGTTTGGGTGGTCTCCACCACATAGCATTCAATTGGGAGGTTTGAAATAAAAATAAACATTATTGTTTTATTTTTATTATTTATCTTTTAACTCTCCCACGAGAAAATAAAAAACCAAATTCCACCCTCAACTAATTGTGGTCGAGATGAAGTTCTACTTATGTGAATATCGGCACTGCGAGTTCAACAGTGTCCTCCTATTTCAATTATGAGCACCGGTTCTAATGTTACAAAATTCCACTCGTGCGTTTATTGAACGCACGTAAAAAATGTTCAAAAATTATTTCTACACACACCAGGATTTGGAATAATGCATCATCAATTTTCGTAGACTCGTAATAATTTTATATAGTTAAAAAATATAAAATTTGGGTCATTACAATCTCCCCACCTCCAGAATTTGCATCCCTGAAAGCCACAACACAAACTAGGGAATCAAGTGCGGGTACAGAGGATGAATTTGAGCCTCCCACTCCCATGTTCTCTCATGGAGGATCATTTGCTTCCAATGAACGCGCACTAGAGGTATAAAACCCCCATTAAGGACCTAATCTTGTGGATCCTCAATCTCCACAAGAAAATCTAAAAATCTCTCCCCATCGTCGATGTCCAGCTCTCCCTAGTCCATGATGTGAGAAGGATCATATACGTACCCCCTCAGGTAAGATGTGTGGAAAATGTCATGCACCTAGTTTAATTGTGGGGGAAGAGCTAAGAAGTGTACCTCCTCACCAAGTCTTCTGAGGAACTGAAAGGGTCCGATAAACCTCAGGGATAACTTGCCGCTCTGACCAAATCACCGTAAATCTCATTGAGGTGAGACCCGTAGAAAGACATGGTCACCATCCTTGAACATCGGAGGACTCATATCCTATCAATATAAGATTTTTTCCTCCTCTTTGTAGTCTTCATCCGCTCTTGGATGATTTGAACCTTCTCAGTGGTAGCCCATACCATCTCTTGTCCTACGTGTACTGACTCCCATAGGTCTGTCCAATGCAGAGGTGATCTGTAAGGTCGACTGTACAACGCCACGAATGATGTCATAACAATAGTGGAGTGATAAATATTTTTGAATTCCAACTCCACCAAGGAAAATTGATCCTCCCAGCTATGGATAAAATCTAGGACGCATGCACGAATGAGGCCTTCTAGTGTCTGAATGGTCCACTCTGTCTGAACATCCTTATGATGATGGAAGGCAGTTCTCAACCAAATCTATGTCTCGAACGCCTCCTACAATCCCTTCCATAGTCTGGATGGGAAATGTGCATCATGATTGGAGACAATCTTAGATGGAACACCATGAAGTTGCACAATATTTTGCACATAGAGGCATCCAAAGACTTCAACTGAACCCTTCTCTCTGATTGGTAGGATGTGGGCCAACCTGGTGAGTCGGTCAATGATCACCCTGATAGAATCATGACCCCTGGTCATGCGTGGAAGTCCTATCATGAAGTCCATAGAAATTCCATCCCACTTCCTATCTGGAACCACTAGTAGCCGATCTAATCTTAGTGAAACCTGATGCTCTACCTTCACTTGCTGACAAGTGAGGCACCGAGAGACAAACTCTACTACTACTATCTTTATTCCCATCAACCAATGCTGACACTGAAGTTCCTGGTAAATCTTCACCACTCCTAGATGTAACACTAGAGGGGACATATGAAACTCCCTCAACACTTCCTCTCTTAGTGCCACTGGTACCATAGTACGCCCTATGAAGAGGATGACATGCTCCTAACCTTCAAAAAAATCTATCAGGTGCATGTCCTATGGATATATAAGCAGGTCGAGCCTCACAGCCAGTGTCTCCAATATGTACCTCCTAGACTCACTGAATGAATGGGGGAGTGGCTATCAGAGACTGAAGATATGCTACTCCTTCTTCATCCATGCAAGGTATCCGCAAAGTTCCTAGATGCTCTGTTTCCTCACTCGGTAATTGTATACTATATCTCTTAATGAGTTCATCTGCTACTACATTCCACTTCTCCATAGTATATACTATCTCAAAGTCATTGTCTTGGAAGAACTCAAGTCAACACCACTGTCTCAGGTTATGGTCCTTTTGAGAGAAGATATACCTGATACTGCTGTGATCAGAGTAGACTGTAAAACATTCACCCATAATGTAATGTTGCAAAATATTCAAAGAGGTGACCACTACTTCTAAATCCTGGTCATGGGTAGTTTAGTTCTTCTCATTTTGGCTCAGATGTAGAGGACCATACGTGATCACTTCTCTCTCCTACATTAGTACACATCCTAGACCAGTCCCTGATGCATTGCAGTAGACTACATACCCAATTCCCTCCTCTGGTAGTCTCAATATCGGCGCACTCGTAAGTCTCTTCCATAGATCCTGAAAACTCCTCTAGCATCTCTCCGACCACACAAAAGGATTCCCCTTCTTTTCTAATGCTAATAAGGGTGATATAATTCTGGAAAAGTCAGGCCCATCCCTCTTGTAATAACTAGCCAAACCCATGGAACTTCACAACTCTGTCACACTCCTAGGTGTCTCCCATAAAAGAAAAGTCTCAATCTTCACTGGATCCACTATAACTCCATCCTCTGAGATAATGTTTCCAAGAAAGTGCTCCTCTTGTATCCACAACTGTCACTTTAAGAGCATACTATAATGCTCATGCTCTCAGATTGTGTCCAGAACTATCTATATATGATAGGCATGCTCCTCCTCTACAGCTGAGTATTTGAGGATTTTGTTGAGGAAGACTACCACAAAGAGATCGAGGTATGGCTGGAAGATCCTACTCATGAGTCTCATGAAAACTGCTGCGTAATTGGTCATGCCGAATGGCATAACCAAGAACTCATAGTGGCCATACTGACATTTGAAATTTGTCACTTTCACATCCTCATATCGTACCCTGAGCTATTGTGAGCCTGATCTGAAGTCTATCTTTGAAAACCATCAATCTACCATCAGCTGATCAAAGAGATCCTCAATCCTCGAGAGTGGGTACTTGTTCTTCACGATCACTTGGTTCAGGAGATGATAGTCCACAAAAAGTCTCAAACTCTTATCCACCATCATGGAGAACAAAATTGGGGCTGCCCAATAAAAAACACTAGGCCTAATGATCCCCTTGCTCTTCATGTCCTCCAGCTATAATTTCATCTCTCTAATCTCTATGGGAGTAATCCAATTTGCTGTGGTAGATATCGGTGCCATCCCAGGGTACAAGTCAGTATAAAATTCCACCTCTCTGTGACGAGGTAAACCTAGAACATTGTTTAGAAAAACATCTGTGTAATGGTCCATCCATACAAGATATCCCAGACTCTCAACATTAATTGCTCTGAGGGTAAGGCTATCCAACTGATGTGTGATAATTTTCACCTTCCTTTGGGTAAGTCCATCCTATGCTGTAAAGTTTCTATTCTTGTTGGTGAAGGAAAACCTTGTCCCATCCTCAAAGACATACTGCACTTTGCGCTTAATACAATCGATCTGAGCATGTACTGTAGATAACCAATCCCTACCCATGATGACGTCATAAGTCCCCGACGACACTATAAGAAGATCCCAGCTGAAGCGCTCACCTCCTAGAGTAAGCTCACCCTGCCAGCACCCGTGTGTAATCATAAAATATGCTCCCATAGGTGTCACTAGATATAAGGATCAAGACAATGGCTCCACCATAATCTCTGATCTCCAAACGAGGTCCATAGAAATGAATGAGTGACTTGAACCTGTGTCTATAATTACTATGGCTATAGTAGAGTAGACACAGATCGTACCTCATATCATCTCCAGAGAGTCATGGTTATAGGCCCTAGCTGCCTGAAGCTGAGCTCGTCCCTATACACCTGATCCATGTGGTCGGGGTGGACCACCTAGTGGTGGTGGAGTTAGAACCTCGAATCACCACCCACCGCCTGCTCACGGCCATATCCTCAACCATGTCCACTGCCTGCATGAAAACCTCCTAGATTGAATCTTCACCTCTACTCAGGTGGTCCCTCTACCATCTGTTGGTTTTCTATACGGTGGGTTGGGCAGTCGCGAGCCATGTGACACTACCCCCCTCAAGTGTAACGCTGCCAGCTCCTCTCCTATCCTACTCTGTCTCGAGAGCCCCGTACGACCGACCTTGTATCCTAAGATCATCCACCTATAGGTATGATCCTATTCGACTGCTACACGATCTGTCTGCTTCCAGCAGAAGATAACTCTACTATGTGACATCCAATGGTGGGTCTCGTTGTCGGATACTCCTCAGTAAGAAAACTCTCCACTAAGAGTGTGATCTCTAACCCCCCCCCCCCCACATGTGTCAGGATGCTGAGAGAAATCATCGATGCTCTAATATCCCGTCTCAGACCATCAATGAAGGTTCGAGCCCTGAAGAAAGAATCCCACACCATGTCAATGGAGTAGTGTGATAGGTCGGTGAACCACACTGAATTCTGATCCACGATCATGCTGCCCTGCTATAAGTGGAGAATATCTTGTATACGCACAGAGCATAAGGTTGTTGGGACAAACTCTGACCTAAAAAGGCTCTCAAAGTCCGCCTAGATGAGAGTGACCTTATCATGAACTTGGAGCATCATCCTCCACTGTTTTTCCACTACTTACTGAAGAAAACTGGCTGTAAGAAACACCATAACATTAGCTGGTGTCCCTAGCAGTTGAAAGAATCTAATCATGGACTCCAACTAGTCTTCATCCACTTGTGGATCGGTCTCTCCCCGGGACCTCAGTGGCCTCTAGCGCTGAATCTCGTGAACCATGCTTAAGCGGCGTACACACTCTACTACTATGGCTGGTGGAATAGGTTGTCTAATGGGTAGTGGTGCTGCTGGTTAAACACCCAATGATACAACTGCAGTAAGGGGACCCTACACTGAAGCCTCGTCTCTTGGTGGGATTTCATCACGTAATCTACTTAGAACCCTAATTGGATGTCTGCATGGAGTCATCCTGAAAAGAAACAGGTGCTTCATGTTCAATATGGTATACCTAGTGAACAGACTCAATTATTTCACAAAGGAAACATTTCAGAAACACACACACAATCAGTGCTTTTGTGTACTGAGTCAGAAATTCGAAGTCAGGGTCATGGGGTATGGATACGTCAGCCACCACACCAAAAATGGGTTCCCAAAATTGAGAACCATACTTATCACAATTAAAACTATTTCTACAAATAAAATATCGGATTCTATGTTCTTCAGTAGGACCGAACTCCTCTTATACTAATTTTTCACGAACTGTCCCTCGAGGCCCGTGTCGTGACTACCCCAATCACACCTTCCATAGGACAGGGGCAGGCGACTATCACCAGAAAGTCTTATCCCTAAAACCAGGAAGGTATTTCATTTATGAACTGTAAACTCACAAAACCAAGAACATAGAAAGATACAAGCACAAGGTAAACGATATAGTAAACATAGTGTGTATAGTAAGTAAGTGGCCGGAATACAAGCCCAACAGGAATTTACTAGTAAAATTGAATAATAGCTCGTCTGAAATCTCGCCAAGGACCCTACATGAAGGGTAGATACTACTCTCGAATGGTCATCTCTGCAGTACGCCTCATCTAAGGTCCACCTATGAGCAGCCTCCGGTCTTGGAAACCACTTCCTTAATCAGTAGTGTCTGTCGTCCGCACAAGACACAACAAGGTTCAGTCATAACCTATGCAAGGGTGGGTATAAAAATACTCAATTGGGACATTGAGACCCCTAATGGTGTCTCAAAATCTACAATGATAAAACAAAAATAATGAATAAAAAATTCAACCATACTTAGGTATATGCTCATACATATACCTAAGTTATCAAGTACACCCATCCCATTCATGAGGAAACACAAGGCCCAAATCCTTAGCCCAAAGCTCAATTATTCTCTGAATAAAAGAATACAATGAAGGTAACACCACAATGGTAAGTACCACAATGGTAATGACTCACAGAAGAATAACACACAAGTATCACCCTAAAGGTAAGTACCACAATGATAACGCCACACGTAAGAATACCACAAAGGAATCACCACACAGAAGTGTACCACAAAGGTAATAACTCAGATAAAACAAGTTATAACTTATGTACGGATGTATAGATGATTAGTTGTATTGATTAATCATAATAATTTTTCAAGAAGCTCTACTGTTGACCCACACATGATCAAAGATGACCCACAAAAGATCTGATAATGACCCACATAGGATCAGTATACATTGATCCACACAGAATCGATGTGCGTTGACCCACACATGATTCGAATATGACCCACACAGGATCTGGAGATGACCCGCACAGGATCTGGAGATGACCCACACATGATTGGTTTGTGCTCACCCACACAGGATCATTGAGCACTGACCCACATAGGATCAGTATGCCCTGGCCCACACAGGATCACTGATCGCTGATCCACACAAGATCTGAAGAAGAACCACACAGAGTCTGGAGATGACCCACACATGATTTGGATATGACCCAGACAGAACCAATATGCATCTAACCACACAGGATCACTGAGCGCTAAACCACAAAGGATCCATAGATGACCCAAACAGGATCTAGTGATGGCCCACACAGGATATGGAGATGACCCACGTATGGTTGGTACACGCTGAACCACATAGGATCACTGAGCGGTGACCCACACAGGATCTGATGATGACCCACATAGGATCTAAAGATCCCTAAAGTAATGCCAACTACAGAGTTCCCACACTAAGCATGCTTGATTCCGGGAGGTTCCGCTCCCCAAGCCATCGATCGATACTTCAACTAAAATGAAGTCTCATGATGAAGTATCTCAAAGGTCCTTCATGTAAAAATGGACCCAATGCGATAGACATCGCATCATTCAGACGCTCGGTCTGTAAGTAATTAGCGTTTCCATTCTGAGGGACCAGTTAGAATCAGGTTTGATCCAACCCAGCCTTAATCCATCTTTATCCAAAACACAAGTGGAGTACACCAAGTGGACCATCTCAATCCAAGGATTCTAGGGCCACAGAGAGTTCGTCAAATGGATGCCTGGATCTCATGATATGGCCAAAATGGTGAATCTGGGTCCAGATGGAACTATATCAGGTCCGACCCTGTCAGAACGACCCATCCCGGCCTGGCCTAGGTAGACACAACCCTGTTCGTGCGGCCCAACCCGGTTCGGGCCTCCCCGACCCACAGGGTTGCAATACGGACTACGGGGCGCAGACCGCAGGGCGTGGCTCGCTTGGCTGGGTACGGTCTGTCGTGGCGGGGCCTGCCCATGACACAACCTGGGGGGAGGTGCCCACCGGGATTCCGAACGGCCCAAGGGCCGTTCGGTCGCCCTAATTGCATGCGGGACTGCCAGAGCGTTCCCACTCGACATGATGTGGCCAACCGGTTCTCCTCCCAGCGGCGCGACAGTGCCATTGTCCTTCCTACATCCAATCGAGTGTTTGTCGCCCTCTAGTGCACCACTGGGGCTAAGCAGGCATGACCTCCAGCTCAACCTGTTGCGCAGATGCACGCCACCCTGCCTCCACATAGCTGGTTTATGTGTTGGCCGCCGTTCCCCTCTACCACGGCCGACGGGCCGTGGCCTTGTCTGGCAGCGCAGTTTCACCACCGCCGCCTTGTGCCCTGCCGGCGTCAGCCGCCGTCCTCCTCCATCGCGAAGAACTCGTCAACAATGAAGATGCTGAGGGATCATGCCATGTTTGTTTTTCCCAAACCCTTCGCATTAGACCAGTGGCACATAATATGGGGAAAACACTCTTTTGTGATAGGGAATTTACGACGGGATTAATTCTGTCACAAATAGTCTATCCTAGGGGTTATTTGCGACGTGGGGTTCGTCACATCGCAAATAACTTGTTATTTACGATAGGATTTGGGGTCCTGTCGCCAAAGGTAATGCACGCTTTGGCACGAGATGTGTGCCAAAGTGTGGGAAGGTTATTTTCGATGCAGTGTCCCGCTTTATAATTAGTGTGTTGGTCGGAAGGTATTTTCGACGGGTCCCATTGCAAATATCGGCGGCGATAAATGAGTTTTTGTGACGCGATGTTGTCTTGTCGCAAAAGGTGTGTCGGCAGGTCACTTATTTGCAACTTGACCCACCAAAAATAACCTTTTAACTGCCACCCATAATTAATGTGGCTGAAGGTATTTGCGACGGGTCCCGTTGCAACTATCTAAACTATATATACCCCCCTCCATTTTTCATTCCTTTCCTCTCATTTCTCATTTCCTCTCACTCACTAAACTTGAATTTTAGAGTGAAACATTCTGTTAGTTAATTTTTTTACAAAGAAGTTGTGAAGGTGCTTACACCAATAAGAGATCAAGTTTAAAGGTATTTATATTTTTTTAGTATTTTTTTATTTTTTATGATAATTTTAATTATTGTTGATTTGTTTGTAATTAAATAAGATGTAAATTGTTTTGTTATCTATATTTTAGTAATAAATAGTAATAATTTGGAATAAATAAGAATAAATAGAAATATTTAGGAATAGATACGAATAAATATGAATAATTAATAATAAATAGGAATAATTAGAAATAAATTGGAATAATTAGTTACAAATAGGAATAAATATGAATAAATAAGAATAAATAGGAATACATTGGAATAAATAGGAATTATTTGTAATAAATATGAATAGTTAGTAATAAATATGAATAATTATTAATAAATAAGAATAAATTGGAAAAAATAAGAATAAATAGTAATAAATAGTAATAAATACTAATAAATACTAAAAAATAGTAATAAATATTAAAAAAATAATAATTAATAATAAATATTAATAATTAGCAATAATTAGCAATAATTAGAAATAATTAGCAATAATTAGGAATTATTAGGAATTATTAAGAATAAGTAGAAATTATTAGGAATAAATACCAATAAATTGGAAGAAATAACAATAAATAGCAACAAATAGGAATAAATATGAATAAATAGCAATAAATAGTAATAAATAGTAATAAATAGCAATAAATAGGAATAAATAGGAATAATTAGTAATAATTTTGAATAATTAGGAATAAATAGTAATAATTACGAATAATTAGGAACCAATAAGAATAATTAGTACTAAATAGTAAAAAATAGGAAAAAATAGGTAAAAATAGGAATAATTAGGAATAAATAGGAATAAATAGGAATAAATAGGAAAAAATATGAAAAAAGAGGAAAAAATATGAATAATTAGTAATAATTATTTATAATTAGTAATAATAAGTAATAATTATTAATAAATAGGAATAAATAGAAATAATTAGTAATATTTAGTAATAATTAGTAATAATTAGACTTAATTAGTAATAATTAGTAATAATCAGTAATAATGAGTAATAATGAGTAATAATTTCTAGTAATAAGTAATAATTTGTAATAGTAAGTAACAATTAGTAATAATTAGTAATAATTATTAATAATTGGTAATAAAAATTAATAAATAATAAATAGTAATAAATAGTAATAAATATTAATAAATAGTAATAAATAGTAATAAATAATAATAAATAGTAAAAATAGTACCAATTATGAAAAGTAATAACTTGTAATAACTTTTCATAATTTCTGGTGGATTGACGACAGTCCTTTTACTTGATGACTCTTCTCCTTTTAACTTTCATCGACACCAAATAGTATGAAAAGTATATTTCTATATATTCATGAGTTTGGATATGCATTTGTAAGAAAAAAATTTTCATAATTTGTTCAGGTGGAGATAGTTGCAAGAAGATGATACATCGACGAAAAGGGGGTGCTTTTGTCTGATGGCTCATTTACCTGTAATTTTCTCACACAGAAATCACAATGTATAATTTTCTCAGAGGTATGCTTATACCTTCTAGTATGCATGAGAATGAATATGTATACCTATGAGAAGATTCTTCATTGTGATTTTAGGGAGAGAAATTTGCAGGTAAGTGAGCTGTTGGGCAAAAGAGAAGCCATCAATCCACTAACAAATGTATCTCCCAAAATTAGTATTTGCAATGGGACCTTTTGGGATGGGATCCCGTCACAAATAAACTAGATATAAATTTTTATTAATAGTATTTGAGATGGGCCCGTCGCAAATATTATTTGCAACGAGCCCATCGGAAAAGGTTTTTATATATATAATGTATACAATCGAAGGCTTAGTTGCGATGGGGAAGTTTCTCATCAAACACCCATTCTATAAGTAATTAGCGTTTTTGTTTCGAGGGACCAGTTAGAATCAGGTTTAATCTAACCCGGCCTTAATCCATCATTATCCAAAACTCAAGTTGAGTATACCAAATGAACCATCTCGATCCATGGATTCAGACGCCATAGAAAGTTCAACAAATGGACGACAAGATGTCATGATATGGAAGAAAGGTGTATATGGGTCCAGATGGGCCTGGGTCCAGTCCAGCCTGGTCGGAATGACCCAGCTCCACTCGGCTTGGGCTGAACCGACCTGGTTCACGCGTCCGACCCGGTTTAGGCAACCTAGACCCGCTGGGCCGCGATCCAGACCACGGAGTGTGGTCCTCTGGTCGCAGACCCAAGGGTGTGGCCCACTCAGCTGGGTGTGGTCCACCATGGTGGGACCAGCCAATTCCACAACCTGGGGGAAGTTTCCCCCCTGGTATTTCAAATGTCTTAAGGGCCATTCAGTCTCCCTACTAGCACATGTGACAGCTATAGTGGTCTCTCTTTGCATGACTCGGTCAGCCAATTCTCCTCCCATCGATACGACGGTGCCACTGTCCTCCCTACGACAGTCTGAGTGTCTTCCGCCCTCCGGTGCACCACCGACGCTAAGCATTCACGACATCCTGGTCAACCAGCGGTTCAGACACGTGCCACCCTACCTCCATGCCGCCAGCCAGTGTGCCAGCCACCATTCCCTTCTACCACGACCAACAGATCGTGGCCTCCTCCAGCTGCCCAGTTGCACAGCCGCCGCTCTCGCGGTCAGCCGAAGTCTCAGCCGCTGCCTTGTGCCCTGCTGGTGTTAGTCACCATCCTCATCAGCCATGAATAATTCCTCAAGAATGAAGATATATAGAGATCGTTCCATGTTCATTTTTCCCAAACCGTCTACATTAGTCAGGTAGCACGTGGCTCTAGGTGAAATATTCAACATAAAAAAATAACGAAGAATAATCATAAACACACCGTTACCTTGATTGTTCGTTGGAGATTGTGCGAGGAATGATATGAAAATGTTGAAGACGTCGATGTATTTTGTTCTTGCAAAATGCTCCCTATCCGATCTCAAGTGTCATCCTTGATGAAGGTTCGTTCTTCATTGGTGGATCTTTATCCAAAGGCTCTCCTACAAGTTATCTCTTTTCCAAAAATCCCCAAATAAGAGATGAGGATCCACTTAATAATGTTCAAGAATTAATTACATTATTAATTAAAAATTGGAACATCAATTGGTGGAAACCCATGAGTTTTCTCACATTCGATGGGATTTCAGGTGGTCCCCACCACCAAGCATTCAAATGGGAGGTTTCAAATAAAAATAAATGCTATTTTATTATTATTTTTATTTTAACTCTCCCATGAAAAACTAAAAAACTAACTTCCATCCTCGACCAATTTGTGTTTGAGGTGAAGGTATCCTTAAGAAAATATCGGCATTTCGAGTTCAATGTTGTCCTGAGATTTCAATTCTGATCACTGGTTCAAAAGATACCGAACATCACTCACGTGTTTATGGTACATACCTAAAAAAGGTTCCTAAATTCATTCCAGAACACCAAGCCTCGGAATCACACACCATCAATTTTTTACGGACTCTTAATAATTCTATATAATTAAAAACATTACATAGAAAATCCGGTTCTTCACATTATAGGAAAATATTACAGTTCCTACCTCAATATCATGAGTGGGATAGTTTTTTCATGAATTTTTATCTTTCATGATATATAGGCAATAGCTCTATCATTATGGATAAGAACAAATCCATGGATTTTCTTTGATACAACACAATAAATAACAAACCCATAATTATATGATGGTAGAGTCAATATAGGTGAATTGACTTATCTTCTCTTCAATTATTTAAAACATTCTTCACACTCTTTTTTCTAATCAAATTTAAACCATTTAGGTGTGAGCTGGGTTAATGTGTTTTCCAATCGGGAAACATTCTAGACGAAATGCAAATAGTAACCTTTTAAACTAATAAAACCGAATAACTCTATCACACTCATCATTGATGGCCATTCGTGGATTGCCTTTGTCATTGAAGGTTCGACAAGGATTCCATAATCAGAGAAAATACGGACAAGAATAAAAAATTCCTGAAGAAAAAAATTCACACATTCTAAACATCTCATATAATTCATATCTTCTATTAATTTTCAGAATAGTGATCAAGTGATTTTCATAATCATCGTAGATTTTTATGTATACAAAGATATCATTAATAAATACCACTACAAAGTGATCAAAGTAATCCATGAAAACTCTATTCATTAGTTCCAAAAAAATAGAGGGTGCATTATTCCATCCAAAAGGATTTATTGTAACCTCATAATTCAATACCTGGTTCGAAATGTTGTCTTAGGAATGCCTTCATTATTCATGAACAACTGATGATATTTAGATTGAATGTAAATATTGGAAAGATATTAAGCTCCAAGATTTTGATCCAATAAATCATCAATGCAAGGAAAGTGATACTTGTTCTTTATTGTTATATCATTGATCTCCCTATAGTCAATGCACAAACTCATAGATCTATCCTTCTTCTCAACAAAAAGAACATGGGATCGCCATGGAGAAACACTAGGGGTGAATAAATCAATTCATACTCAATTATACTATTTTTTTCTTAAGTTACACTAATTACAAAGTCCCCATTCTATAAGGGGTCTTCAATATGGGCCTTGAACCAGGAATTAAGTCAATGGAAAAATCAATTTCTCATTCTAGAGGATATCCATGTAAATCCTCTGGAAACACATCAACATATTCATACAAAATATGTGCATCTTTTAATTGAAAATCCCTTTCCTCACCCATAGTAATTTACTCCCTTCCTCCTCAATAATTTAATTTAGTAGAGCTACTAGGGGTGGATCTAGATGAGAATCATATTGTGATGTTTCTTCTCTAAAGATAAAGGATTCAATATCATCATAAAAATTGTAGCCATATTCATCTTATAATAAATTTCTACATCATGTTTTGAAATTAAATCCATACTAAGGATTATATAAAATTCAATCATGGGTATGATAATAATATCAGTACATAAATCACATTTATAGTCCATAATGGTAATTTTTTGAAATAACATTGTAGCAATGATAATTCACTTAAGAGTTTTGACTGACAAGTCCCTTATTAAGTCAAATTGGAAATATCTATTTTTTTTGGAAAAATGAGAAGATATGAAAGAATGGGATAATCCAGAATCAAATAAAGCATATGATAATTTTTAGGAAATTATTAAAGAAACCGCCACCACATCATTTGGAACTTCAATCTCAGTAGTTTGGATCACATAAGATTGGAATTACTACGTTGGACATCTCTGAGAAACGTTTCCTTGAGAGTTACAACATTCATTTTCATAAATCCCCATTTCTCTATAAATAATTAATTGACCATTAACAACCACATTCTTACCCTTGAAATCATGAGTTTTGTGGCCTTTTTCCCTATACATGTAAAAAACTCACATCCCCTTTAAGATTGTACTAGGGTTTTTCATCCCACAATTACTACAGGATAGAAATGTAATATTTCCCTTCTTTCATTTATTTCCTTTTATATAGTGTTCAATAGATCTCTTCTTCTCCTGCTTCACTTTAAATTGATAACACTTAGACAATTACTTTTCGTTCTTGATAGCACATGAGACTATATCTTCGTATGATGGGAAGGATTGTGAGGATAATGACCAATGGAGAAATTGTTTTAACCCATCAATGAATTGATCAATCCTACTTTTTGGGTAACATATATAATATCAAGAATGCCTTGAAAACCATGAAATATTCTGATCATTCTTTGTGACATTCTCATCAAAATTTCCCTTCATTGAGGTGTACATTGGGTTTGATTCAGAGGACCGATAGAAACCCGAACTGTTGTCACTATAATATTTACCCAGACCTGAAACAAAATAACAATGTATACTTACACCAAAAGGTGTATGTTGGGAGTGATTTGAATCCCAGTAGGGTGCCACCACAAAAATATTCCATGTGATAATCATTATAATACCAGAAGCTTGAATGTTCCGTAAACAAGAAATGCTAATAAGAATTTTAAAGATATGTAACATTGAATGAAAACAGTTTTCAAGTGGGATACATTAAAGAGTCATAAAATTTAAATTGAATTCCAATGCTGCTTAATTTTCTATATAAACATACAATATGTCGAGAGTATGTATATTGTATCTCATGAGCACAAGAAATAAGAAATTAATCCTTAGGCACTAGCTCATTGCGGGTCCTAGGTACCTCGTATCTCAATGAAAGTAACTATCACAATATCTGTTCTCGTGCACACGAGCCACTAGTAGGAAGAATACACATATCCTAGTGGTTCCCCAGCATCATCATCTTCATTATCATCATCATAGTTTAGTTACTGTTGTCTCATAAAACATGTTATGTGAAATATGGGTGAAACCCCACCAGATCACTATCATACTAGTACACGTCCCCTAACCCAGATACCTGGGGTTTCCCTCTAGTGCTCAATCATGTTTCACAAGCCATGAAATAAAAGTTGAACACGAAAATACCACTTCTAAGTAACACAAAGAAAAAACATCCAAAACACATGTCACATGATCCCCTTTTCATTAAAATTCATATGGGAAATCATACCCACACAAAACAGCCAAAAAACGCGTTTCACACCTTTATTGGAATTTGATAAATCATTTCATCATTTTATAAAACATTATAAAAATGATTGACATCCTAAATCACTAAATTACCTATCAAAAACCCATTTTATTTGAATACAGTCACCAAAATAGTACAAATACATCTTTTTTCCTGTGTTGTTTAACTTAATAAATAATTTACAATTTTCATAAAACAATCCCAAGCGGTATAACCGTGTTTTTCAAAAAAACCCATATCAAAACATTCTTTCAAGGCCAAAATCACACCAATTCCATTCCAAAAATAGGCTTGACATACCTAGAAATATTTATTAAACCTCTATCATATGTTATAATATTACCTCAAATAATACGACAAAAGATAAACCTGAAAAAAACACATTTTTTATACAAATATGCTACATTGAAACTGAATGCTTAATCAATAAAACCAAAAATGGATCCCACTTTTAATATAATGTAATTAGAATATGATAAAACTATAATTGAAGAAAAACTAACTCATAAAATAATGCTTACACATGGAATCACAAACGATTTCTGCCAAAAACTCCAAAACGTTGTGAGAAACACTCATTGCACCTCCGACGCCCCACAGGGAAGTGAAATCAAGCACTAATTGACAATATATTACCAAAATGACACAAAATAAAACCCTATGTAATAACCATTTCTTTTTTAAATTTTATAACCTCAAAATATTTGAAGAACCCCTAAGAAAATGGGAGGAACATGAGGGGAAACTCACCTAATTGAGAGATCTTGATGAAATCACTCCAAAGACACCAAAATATGAATTTCCATGTAACAAAAATTGGTAGAGAGGAATGAATTATTCTTATGAGGTCATGTGGGGACTGAAATATGGGGAAAAAGTGAAAATTGAAAAGTTTATGAAAAAATTAAATTACATTATCAATTATGGAAAATTTGGGAAACCCTGTGAATTTTTTCCCTAATCTGATATTCAAATGAGGTCGAATGTGGTGAAATAGATAATGGGGGTGAACTTTGGGTTTTTGGATTTGGGTGTGAGGTTGAAGCATTGAAATATAGTACCAAAATAAAGAGATATTGAAAAAATTAAAAAATAATTTAATGTTGGATATGGGATTATGGGTAGGCCCAATACCTTAATCAAACAACCAAAATGCATCAATATTATGGATTTCTAGGTGTTAAAAATTGATATGGTGGTTTTAATATACCAAGGAATGCCAACTATGAAGTGTAATGTTTGTAAAATGTTGAAAAACGAAGGTATTATAAAAATAAAAAAAATTTATTGGTCAATCTAGAAATGGGCTCATGGTTTGAATTTTTAAAACCGACTATTTCCAAAAACATGCATGGGAAACCCAAAAAACAAATCAAGAATGGAAATTAAATGAAAAATACATTTAAAAAATTTCATGGATGTGACAATTCTACCCACTATAAAACTTTCTTCCCTTATAAATCCACAAAAAGGCCAAAAGAAAAAACCAAACCCAACTGAAATGATGAAATGGACTCCTTTACCATGTTTTTCCCACCCCCAAAGTAATAAAACAAATCTAATTGGTTAATAATGTTATGAATAATCTCACCAACCAAACCATACACCACTTAATAAAACTATCAAGCATATTAAAAATAAATCCCAAAACAACACACCTTAAAAACTATCCAAACAAGACTCAAGCAACATACCTTGAACGAACAACAAAACAAAAGAGGTCACCATTGTCTTACTTCAACAAAACTGCTTGGAACACTCCAATACCAATGATTACTCAAGGAGGAAGTGGGAGGTTAAATAACATTGAACGAGAATACCTATTTCTAGACCAACACTAGAAAAAAAACCACGTTACTAATATAGGGAGACACAAAAGTCTCCCCACCATAAGGGGAACTCAATTTTTTCTTGAGATTGAATCAAGTCACTAATAGGGGAGGCATGAACAAACTCCCATAATAAGTGGTATAATGTTATTAGAATTTTACAAAATAACTTACATAAGACTCATAGTGGGTCTCCCCACAATAATAACCTACAATCTTAACTGACCAGCACTAGCAGACATGAAAAGACCCCAAAAATTAAATAGTTGGAATGATTGCACAGTTAGTCTGCACAGTTTGGAAAACCATGTGCTAACCATGCGAAAAATTTTGTACAAATGGGATGCTTTTCATGGTAACAACAGCCAATGCCCATTTTCGTGATGAGACTGTGTGTATGCTACTATCTCTTATCACATGGCTTCCAATGTTGGCGCATGGTTACTACTAACTATGTGAAAACTGTGCTCTTCAATATTCCTTGAAAAAATTTCATCATTTTCTCTAAAAATTAAATGGAATACCAAGGGAATAACATGAAAATATGTTATAACATTGATATGATGTCTTCCTAAATCTACCACCTAATGAGAAAAACTGGAACAAGATGACGACACCAGAGGTTTAAACTATTCCCATCTTTCATAATGAGGACAAGACATTGACCAAATGTTTGAATGACCCCAATATTTCCCCTAACTACATTCTAGGTTCACCCCCAGAACTATGGATTGACCTCAAATAATTGAATCATATTCAGTCTCACAATTAGGCTTTAGAATCACCCCAAATGGAACTTCTACTTTTGGTTCCATGAAATCTATACCCTGACCCCAGATAGGGTTTCCAAGACATAACACATTCCAAAATAACATTACACTAACCCGATATTTTACAGAACCATGTTCTTAGAAGACGCCAAAATATCACCCTTTATTTATTTGGATGAAAAATGGAAATATGAAATGTTATATGGAAACACCGTCCTCTAAACAAGGGATGTCATGATTTCCCTAAAGGAGACACACTTCTGACAAAGAAAGACTCACAAAAGATTGTACAAATTCACCTTTATAGTAAAATGAGCACACGACATCACAAGGAATAACTGAACATGACCATTGTGAATGATATAAACAATATAGGGAGAGTTACCTTATACAATGTCCCCAAAAATCACACAATTCCATAAAGTGGACATAACAACCTCTCATGACCATATTTCCCACACTGCTGGTTTAACATGAACCCCTGCTTCGAAGAGACTACGGAGGACCCAAAGGCCCACTTAGGCACCATCCAAACTAACAAACGAAGACTAATGTCACCTTTAAGGACTCAGGTAACTTAAGAAACTAAGTTATATTTAAACCAACAGATACAAGAGGATCCACAAAACGAAGAGAGGAAATGGTGTAGACTCATTCTCCAATGCTTGAGAAAAATAATTCTTATATTTATCAATTAGAGGATCATCCAGCGATGAAAACAAATGGTTTTTACTTCAGTTATGCACTAACCTTTAATGGGGGAATGACTTATACGACGAGAGAACCTAAGGAACCATCCAATCTAGTCCATTGGTCAATACATACCACAAAATAGAACTGAACACATGAGGGGAACCACTGTAAAAGAATCCCAGAAACATTTCTCATAAGGAGACCACTAACCGGCCCTTCAATGCATTTTACTGACCAAACACCAACCCAAAACACCATTCAAAAAAGAGGGGTTCATGGACTCAAAACATCCCAAAATAACAACATTTCAAAAACACATAAAAACAACATTCCAAACAAGTCATCTAGACATCATATTTTTATTTAAAATCATCTATTAAAAAATGGTTTGAATGTTAGACCATCCACCAATGGTACCCCCCGAGCCTCACACATACATATTTTCATGCCACCATGGGAAACCTCACCATATTCATCCCAACACACATACATTTGTTCCATTAACCATCCAAAATCCCATATAACCCCATGGATGTGATCAATCAAGGAAATGCAAAAGGAAAAAACAAAAATTACTTCCACTTTTCAAAACTTAAATATTAACCGATACTTCGTTTTTCTCAAGAACGATATCCATGAAATCATAACCCAATTTACATCTTATAAATCATTTAAATAGTTCACCAATAATTCATTAAAAACTAACATTCAATTCATGCACATTAATTTCAAAGCATTTTAACCCGTTGTAAAACACTTCAAATTTCATGGAAAACTCCATTTATATTTTTTTTTAAAATTGGTAATTCAAATATTATACATTTAAAAACTTATTTGAAAATTTCATAAAACATTAAAAATGATTTCTATTTAACAAATCTTAATCCATTTCCGTAATCCACACAAGTCCTTCAAAAAATTCCATAAAATTAAAACAAATCTCAATAGTTTATAAAACAAGATTGAAAACACTTTTTCAAAACCAACTTTACCAATGTTTCTACTTTCAAAAGAGGGATAAACACACAATATTCCATTTAAAAAAATTTATAAAATTAACTTCAACCATTTTAGAAATCAATCCACTTATTCTTTACTGAAAAAATCATTTTATAAAAGTTCACATTTCTTAAATCAATCAATTTTTCTTTAATACCAAGTCTAAAGATTCCAACACAAAGAGACACAAGATAATGTGATCGGAAACTAGTTTCAGTGTGTGACATGGAAATATGGTCAGAGGGTATATTCCATACACTTCACCATCTCTAAGAGTGTTCTAGGGAAATATCCATGGATCCACATGGCTTTGCTGGCTCTGAGAGCTCACTGAGATTAGCCCATCTCTATTTTTATTTCTACAAATCATTATCAAACCAAGAAAACCAAAGGGCTCGAATAAATCATAACTTCCTCAGGTGACTTGAATCATGTCATGTGGTGTGATGGATAGGAACACTACTCGTAATTGGAAATTAAATCCCCAACAATCCTAACTCCTGATAATCTAGACTCTTCACCAAATTACACAACAAAAAGAGTGAACCCGCTTTGATACCATGTTGTGACAAACCGAATCAGTTCTCCATAAAAATAGGCACCTGAACAAACCAGTTGCAAGGCCCAAAGGTAATTCATGAACCCCATGGGCAGGAAATGGTTCTTGAGTTTTAAAAAAATGGAATTTGGGAATGATTTACCCTAGTTAATAAACATTAAACAACCAAGAAATCTAATTTAACAAATATGGATTCTTCAAAACAAACCATCGTTTACAAAAAATCATAATTTAATTAAATATTTATAAAAACTCTCAAAGAATATAAAAAATGAAGAAACCCAAACTAGACAACCCAAGAACCACTTTATGGAAAGAGGCACCACCCTTAGAGGCATCTCTAGGACACTGCACCATGAAGGACCGATAGAAACATGAACCATTGGCACTAAAACCTTCACCAAAAAATGCATCAAAATAACCAAGTATACTTACAACCAAAGGTGTAATTAGGGTGTGAACCAACGCCCAATAGGATTCCAAAACTAAAAGATTACATGTGATAATCATTATAAAACAAAAATCATGCATGTTTTGAAAACAATAAATGCTTATATGAATTTTAAAGAGAATAAAATTTAAATTAAAAAAGTTTTAAAGTGGGATACTTTAAAGAATAAATTTTTTTAAATAGATTGACAATGGTACTGAATTTTCCATAAAACATACCATATGTCAATAGAAATTATAAATTATATAATGAGCACATGCAATGGGAAAATAACCCATGAGACTATCTCGTTGTGGGTTCAACATACCTTGTATATTGGTGAATGTAACCATCATAATATCCATTCGCCTGTACTCGATCCACTTGTAGGGAACGTAACCATAACCTAGTGGTTCCCCAAAAATAACAAAAAATCATCATAATAGTTTAGTAAGTGTTGTACAGTAAAAATTTCTATGTTAAACAGGGTCCAAACCCCACCGAATGGCTTGTATACTAGTACATGACTACCCACCTTGATACCCTGGTTTTCACTCTTGTGCTAAATCATGTTCCAGAATCCATGAAATCCAATTTTTACCTGAAAATAACACTACCAAGTCATGAACACACCAAAAATCCCACACACATGCCAGATGATCCCATTTTCATTTAATTTTATTTGGGAAATCATACCCACACTAAACATCCCGCAAACATGTTTCACACTTTTCTTGTAGTTGATAACTAATTTCATAAAATTATAAAACATTATAAAAATATTGGACACCTTAAATCACCACTTTACCTTTCAGGAACCCATCTTATGTGAATAAACCCACAAATATAGTACATATACATCCTTTCCCACCTTTTTTTACTCAATAAATCATTTACAATTTTCTTAAAACAATCACAAGGGGTATAACCTTGTTTTTTCACACAAAACTCATTTCAAAACACTCTTTAAATGCCAAAATCACACCAATTTCATTCCAAAATAGGTTTTATATCCTTATAAACATTTATTTAACCACTATCAAATGTAATAAAATTACCTCAAATAATACCACAAAAGAGACACATGAAAAACAAAAATTTTCAAACAAATAAGAAACATTGAAACTAAATGCTTAATAAATACTACCAAAAATAGCTCCCTCACAAATTATAATGTAAGGGGAACATGATTAAAATATAAATGAAGAAAAAATAACTCATCAAATAATTCTTACACATGGAGTCACATACCATTTGGAGAAAAAACTCAAAACCATTGTGTGAAACATCCGTCGCACCCTCGATGCACAACAAGTATGTAAAATCAAGTAAAAATAGGCCATATATTACCAAAATGACAAAAAATCAACCCATAAGTATTAACTAAATATTATGGACATTTTATAACCTCAAAAAAGTTGAAGAACCCATAAGAAAATGGGAGGAACATGAGAGGAAACTCGCTTAACTGAGATATCGTGATGAATTTTCTCAAAACCCAATAAAATCTAAATCTCCAAGTAAAAAAAACTTGTTGGGAGGCTGGAATTATGTTGAGAAAGTCATGTGGGGATAGAAATGGGGGGGGGGGAAGTGTGAAAATTTAATGTTTTATGAATGAATCAAATTACATTCTCAAATCTGGACGATTTGAGAAACCCTGTGTGAGAACCCGGTTCTTATTCTTGAGGTACAAGTTTCTTATTTTCTCTATTCCTTAAATTTTTTTGAGAAAATAAGGAAAATGTGGACAAATCCTAAATTTTGTGACTACACACCATGTACTTTTCCACACGCTGTGTACTTTGTTCGTGTGGGATGAGTACACAGGGTGTGTAGCGATGTCGATGAGGAAGGGTGTAAAAACCGACTACACACCATGTAGTTTATATTTACACTTCATGTAGCCAGTTGGCAGGAAAATAGTATGGTAGTGGAAGCATCCACCGACTGAGTGTCAGTACAAGCCATGTACTCATGGATTACATGCCGTGTACACATGTCGACTGATGAACAGTGCTGCGGTGGGATAGGTAGTCGCCAGAGGAACAATTAAATGAGAAAAGTACACATCGTGTAGTCAATCGTACATGCCATGTAATTTGTTTTTTTGATTAAAATGTTAAGTAGCCAACTATGTTCACAGGAAATAAATAGAACTAGAGGAGGGCTTGGGAGAGATGGTCGAAACTTTGTCGACCGCCCAATCGAGCATCGGGAATCCGATTCCGCCTCCGTTGATCTCGTTGGAACCGTACCTGTAAGCCTTCCCTTCGCCTTATGTCATTCGTACCAATTCTTTCCCTGGGGGATGTTATTTATGTTTGAACAAGATTTTCATTCACTGCATATCTACATTGTTCTTAGACGATTCAAGGATCTTCGTTCGCGTATACGGATCAGGGGTGATCGAGGTAGGTGGCTTGGTGTTTAAATTCCAACTGATGTGCATTTGTGTGTACCATTGTTCTATGAACACATGTTGGGGTGTCGTGTGGCTGAGGCCTTGGCTGTTTTGAATACCTATAATTGAATAGGTAATTAAATGTGATAATAAAATGTTGTTTGGTATCACTTCTTGGATCCAGGACCACCCTAGGGGCGCGTTCCACTATTTAGCTATTTGGCCAGGATACCTGAGGGTATGCCATTGTAAAAGTGATTATTGAATTTCCTTGAGAGAAATTGTATGTGAATTTCTTGTTTATATGTTGGGAATGGCCCGTTTACTTACTTAGCCTTAGGTCAGTGTTTCCTTTAGCCTAAGGGCAGTTGTTATTTTTTCCTGAGGTAAATATTCGTTATGCCTATGTGCAATAGACTCTGTGCCTGAGGGCGACACTTCGTACGCTTGAGGGAAATATCCGTTATGTCTGAGGATAGTTACCTGAGGGTTTTGTATCCAATTACCTGAGGGTAAGGGTTTACATTTCTGATGACACTGAATATCTACTTAGAACATTCACCGAGGTGATGTCTTATATTAAAAGGATAAAATTAATATTTAAATGGAAATATGACTACTAAATTTAGTTACTTTTGAGTACTTCTTTGTTTATTGAATTTACTACTGCACAGTGTTGTTGTATATTTTCAGACAGTTGGGCATGTGCCTTTGGTGGGTGCCTATTGGGATTTATTTTTCACACCCTGTTTGGGTCATGTCTTTGGCCAAAACAGATTACGTTTCTGCAGGTGTTGATAGGGGCACGGGCCCCTATACATGTACATTATTGAAGAACATGAGTAGGAGAGCATGGGACCGAGATTTGGATTGCGATTCTGCTGTGTTCTGACTACTTTTCTTTGTTTTTATTTACTCTACCTTGTTCCTGGAGGTATATTGTGTTGTACTGTATTTCTTTGTAACATGTTCTGGATGATTTCTTAGAACATGAGACATATTTCATCATTGTCTATATGACTATTGGTTATCTTTTACTGCAGTTGTTCATTTTAAATGTGTATGGTTTATTTCATCCACTGTTGTTATATGTTTGTATATTTTATTCCACTGCACTACACTTTGACAAATGAGGGCATAGTTTCCCCACTATTAGACCTGGGACCTCTCTGCTAGTCAGCAGCCTCTGGTGTTTGGGGAAATGTGCTTGAGGTCATGTGACCAACCGGGTTCGGGGCACCCGTTGAGTGGCACGCGGGTCCGGGACATTACAAAGTGGTATCAGAGGTTTTCTTTTCATTGACTTACTATTTGGAGAATTAGTCTGGTATTGGACGAAAATGGTAGTTTGTAATAAGTTGTGCCCGTGAGTAGCTAACTCGTGTACAGGGAAAAGCGAGTCTACCTCGTATTTTTGCAATTCTTCTAATTTTGAGAATTTTAAAGTTGATTTGATTTCACCGTTGGGTGATGCACATGTGATTGTGATATTTATATTTTATCCAGGGGTTATATTTAATTTAAACCCAATGAGATGAGGGTATGAAATCTCAGGCATCATTTAGGCACATGCTAGAAATCACAAGACATGCATAGTTCCATGTCATTTAGTCGCATTAGAACTTGCATGTTGTTGTGATAGTTGTTGTGCTGGAAAAGCATGATGTTTTGATAGCTGCTTTGATAAATACCTTCTCTGTGATAGGGTATTTTTGGTGTGAGTTTGTTGATAGAATGGACACCAAATTTTTGTTTTTGGGGAGTATGGGCCCTCAATGACCCGCATTTGGTGGATCAGTGACTTTTTATCTTGTTATAACACATATAAGATGCCAAACATTGATTTGTGGGGAGTATGGGCCCTCACGGGTACGAATTTGGCACTTAGGTGTTGTTTTCTGTATTTACTAGGCTCCAGAGTAGTTTCAGAGGCTTACTGTCCGAAAAACCCAGGATATACGCTGTGTAGTTCCTCAGACACACATCGTGTGTTCTTCTGTTCGGGAAGAAAAGAAATTTTTTTAAGTACACACCGTGTAGTCCCTTTCCGTGTCATGGACTGTGTGGGTGAGGACACGGGGTAGGGAAAGGCTTGGTAAAAAACACGTTGTGTATCGGATGTACACGCCATGTAGTGTTGACATGGAGTCCTCCCGTGTAACTAACAACACGGGTAGAGGAGACCTCAAGACATACATGTTGTGTCCACTATGGAACACGCCATATATTCTGGCATGGGGACCCGACCGTGTAACTAACAAACACGGGTTGGCATTACCTCTTCTTGAACACGCCGTGTACCTGAGGGACATGCCGTGTAGTCCCTACCGGTGGGAAACCGTGTGTATTTAGCCGTGTGGCTGGGTAAATGGAGTGGTGTACATGCCATGTGTGAGTGCAACACGCCGTGTGCGAGTGTAACACGCCGTGTAGTTTTAGCCGAGTAGTCGGTCGTGTCCCGAATGACATGAGCAGTTGGAAAATTAAACCATACACGCCGTATAGATAGAATACACGCCGTGTAGTCTTGTTCAAAGGGAGCCATGTGGCTAAGCCATGTAGAAGGACCCGGGCAGGGGAAGAAAAGTCAAGTACATGACTTGTAGTTAATATACATCCCATGTAGTCTTTTTTTGAAAATCTGGAAATTCCTTCTTCCTCCTGTTCCCTTTTTGGTCCCCTCATTTTTCAGTCCTTGATAATCTTTATCTAAGGTGTGCGTTTGACATTGAAGAGTCGTGCTGCCGAGATGACCACACGTTGTTCGCTAGGAGAGAGGAAACAATTATACTCTAGAGATGGGGGGCCATGGGCTACCAGTGGATCCTCTAGCAGAGCCAGATGCGGTGCCAGCCGTTATACCGAACACAGTCGTGGATGCGCAGTTCTGTGAAGGCTTCATGCAGTTCATGCAGACCTTTTAGGGAGCACTGCCGGTTTCCACATCTATGGATGAGCTGACTTGTATCTTCTAGCAGCAACATCCGCCTATGTTTTCAAGGGATGGCAGACAACAGGCTGCACAGTCTTGGATGGGCTATGTGCAGACTATTTTTGAGCATCTTGAGACGGCTCCGGGGCGGAGGGTCAAGCTTGCGACTTATATGCTACGTAATTCCACCATGTTTTGGTGGGATGTTACCACTCAGATAGAGAATCACAGAGACATGGCGTGCGAATATTTTCAGAAATATTTTTATGATTTATTCTTCCCAGAGATGCTGAGGGAAGATAGAGCTCGAGAGTTCATGAATCTGCAGGAGGGCGCTATGTCGGTGATGGATTATTCTGCTCGCTTCACCGAGATTCAGTGTTTTGGAACTGTTCTGGTGGGTGATGAGATGTTGAGGGCCAAACTCTTTGAGGATGGTCTTTGGTAAGAAATTCGAGAAGTGGTTGAATGTTTTTAGGTTGCCTATTGTACATTATATTGTGAACCGGGTGATGATTATAGAGAGGAACCTTCGGGAGGCTAGTGGTGTGGGCTGGGGCGGTTCGACACCAGTTTTCAGTACTATTTCTATGGGTAAGAGGAAGTGACTTATGTGTTTCTCTCACAGTGGCAGTACTTTCCAGGCGATTTCTTCAGGTGGCCCAATCAGGTGATACCAGTGTGGTAAAGAGGGGCACAAGAGACCGTAGTATCTATGTGACCTAGTGGAGTGGCAAGCTTGTGGCAAGATGGTACATCTTCAGCGCTTTTTTAGGGTGTTTCAACCAGTGGCTAGTGAGAGGGGTTCTGTGCAGACTCTGCGAGCAAGAGCAGGACCAGTAGCGTCTGACTAGTTGGAAAACTGAGATACGTCAGGACGTACATGCAGAGGTGGTGGTCATGGCCACGGTAGCCAGACACCAGGATCTTAGAGGCAGCAGGACGAGACAGCTTAGGGTAGCCGGGCTGTGTCGCAGGGCCACGACACTGGGTAGGGATATGTGGTGCAACAAACCCAGTACAAGTAGGATCCGAGACCTTCTACTATCAGAGGTACTATTCTTGTAGCTTTTGTCTTATCATTTGTGCTTTTCGATATGGGTTCTACACATAGTTTCATATCCGTTCCCATTGTGAAGAGCCTTGGGCTTTGTGGTCCTTCTTCTTCATATTCTGCTGTTATGACGCTAGACACTCCGTTGGGAATGAGAACGACATGTGTGTGTCAGTGCAATGAGTTCCCCCTTGAGGTTGGTGGGTGTCACTTTCTATGGGACCTATATGTCTTGGAGATGATGATCTATGATGTCATTCCCCGGATGGACTGGTTGGTACACTTTCAAGCTTTTGTGGACTGATATCATCGCAAGGTGAGTTTCATGTCATTAGAGTGTGGAGATTTTCTATATAAGGGTGAATGGGATGTTCAGGTGAGTCGACCTGGACCAGAGCATCGTGGGCGAGGTGGTGTGAAATCCAATATTGCGAGTTTATATCTGGATGATCAGGGGACTTGTCAGACGGATTTCCCTCCAGTGGTTGATCGTTTCAAGGATGACTTCCCAGACAACTTTTAGGGCCTACCTCTGGAGCGTGAGGTGGATTTCTCTATTGAGCATGTGCCAGGGGGCAGCACCGGTGTCCATTCCTCCTTATAGGATGGCTACACCTGAGTTGGAGGACCTCAAGAGATAGTTAGTGGAGTTACGATCAAAGGGTTTTATCGAACCCAGTACTTCTCCATAGGGTTCTCCTATCCTTTTTGTGAAGAAGGAGGACGCTACCCTCAGACTCTGTTTAGATTATCGGAAGAAGAACCAGTTGACGGTCAAGAACCAATATCCCATACCAAGGATTGATGATCTTTTTGATCAACTTCGAGGTGCACGAGTGTTCTCGAAAATTGACTTGAGATCGGGATATCATCTTCTACGCGTGAGAGAGTTGGACATACCACTTATAGCTTTTAGGAGTAGATATGGTTTGTACAAGTACTTGGTTATGCATTTTGGATTCACGAATGTGCCATCAGTTTTCATGGCTCTGATGAATCGTGTGTTCCATCCTTACCTAGATTCTTTTGTGGTAGTATTCTTGGATGATATCTTGGTGTACTCTTTCCCTCAACACAACCATGCCACCCATCTTGAGATCGTATTGAGTACACTGGGAGTTCATAATCTATATGATATGCTCCCAAAGTGCCACATTTGGATGGACCATATTCACTTCCTGGGTCATATCATCTCAGAGGTAGGAGTTGCAGTAGACCCTGAGTAGATGAGAGTAGTAGATTCATGGGAGCAACCTAAGAGCGTGTTTGAGATATAAAGTTTATTAGGGCTGGCTGGTTACTACAGAAGCTTCATACAGGACTTCTCCTACTTAGCAGCAATGTTGACGGGTTTGACAAAGAAGGGTGTGAAGTTCATTTGGTCAGAAGCTTTTGAGATAGCCTTACAGGAGTTGAATGGAAGGTTAACATCAGCATCAGTCCTAATACTTCTAGAGTAGGGGAAGAGCTATAAATTTTACCTTGATGCATCAGGTATTGGATTGGGAGTAGTGTTGATGCAGGGCGATCGAGTTGTTGTGTACGGTTCTCAGTAGTTGAGTCCACATGAGAGGAGGTACCCAACACATGATCTCGATTTGGCTGTAGTTGTTCATGTGTTGCGCTGTTGGAGAAATTATCTCTTGGGAGAGCATTTTGTGGTTTTCACTGACCACAAAAGCCTCAAATATATATTTACGTAGCGTGACTTGAACTTGGGACAACGAAGTGGGTTCAAATACCATAATTCCTTCAACTTTGATCTTGTCTATACACTTGGTAAAGGTAATGCGGTAGCTGATGCACTGAGTAGGGGGACTCAGATAGAGGCAGTGCAGGAGGCCAGTGGTGAGTGGAAGCTCATGGTTTTGTTCTTTAAGCTGCATTTGGAGGTGAACAATAGTCAGGGGCAAACCTATATTTCTTCTTTAGTTGTGACTTCTAGACTCCTGGATAGAGTGAGGATGAGACAACTATCTAATTTGGAAGGCCCAGTTCTACGGGAGTCAGTGGCCAATGAGGACCATCCTCCTGGTTGAATGATAAGCGATGATGAAGTATTGTGTTTCCATAGATGAGTATGGGTTCTAGGGGATATATGCAAGGATCTGATGTGGGAGTTTCATGCTTCATATTGGGAAGTTCATCCCGGAGTTACCAAAATGTACCATGACTTGAGACGTTAGTATTGGTGGCCAGGTATGAAGAGGGAGATAGCTGTTTTTGTTCCAAGGTGTTCCACCTGTAAGTAGGTGAAGGTGGAGCATCAGAGGCCAGAAAAACTGTTACAGAAGTTACCCATCCTAGAGTGGAAATGGGATGATTTCATGATGGACTTCATGACTGGGTTACCAAGGTCACCTCAAGCCAATGATGTCGTGTGGGTTGTTGTGGACAGACTCACAAAATTAGCTCACCTTTTTCCGATCAAGGATAGCTTCAGTGTTGACGATCTCGGGAAGCTGTATATCCTAGAGTTCATACGTCTTCATGGGGTTCATTGTTCTATCATTTCAGATAGGGACGCCTGCTTTAAATCTCATTTCTGGCAGAGTTTTCAGAGGGCACTGGGTACACAGGTGCTTCTGAGCATATCTTACCAACCTAGGACTGATTTCTAGTCAAAGCATATGATACAAGTGCTTGAGGACATGCTGTGGGCATGTATCCAAGACTTTGGGGGCTCTTGGGAGAAGAACATACCCCTAGTCGAGTTTTCCTATAATAATAGTTTTCAGGAAACTATTTAAATTGCACCTTCTGAGGCCTTATATGGTAGGCCATACTGGTCACCCTTTCTCTGGTTGGAGGTGGGTGAGGCAGCTTTACTGGGACCACGTTTCATGTAGGAGTCCTCAGAGTTGGTCTAGTTGATTCAGAAGTGGATGATTACCGTACAGTCTCATCATAAATCTTATTCTAATCAACGCAGACGACCCTTGGAATTTGTGGTTGGGGATCATGTTTTTTTCATTTTTCACTGAGGATGGGACACAGACAGATCAAGAGAAAGGGTAAACATTCACCAAGGTATGCGGGTCCATTTGAAATTCTGGAGAGAGTTGGGAAGGTTTCCTATTGGTTGTATTTACCATAGAGGTACCAAGCCATGCATGACATCTTCCATGTATCCTAGTAGTGCCGCTATAATTCTGACCCATCTCACGTTTTTCAGCCCGAGGAGGTTGAGCTTCAGACAGATTAATCCTTTGGGGAGTGTCTTATTCGTATCATGGATAGGAGCACGAATGTTCTCCAAGGCCGGTGAATACCCCTCGTACGGGTGTTATGGCATCATGGCCGATTGCAGGATGAAACCTGGGAGTGGGAGACCGATGTACGTGCTCAGTGGCCTGAGTTGTTCACGACGTTATCTTCACCACCCTTGGAAGGGAAATTCGGGGACAAATTTCTTTAAGGGGGTAAGTTTTTAAGAACCCGGTTCTTATTTTTGAGGTATGGGTTTCTTATTTTTCTATTCCTTAAGTGTTTTTTAGAAAATAAGGAAAATGGGGGAAAATTCTAAATTTGATGACTACAGGATGTGTACTTTTCCATGCGTCGTGTAATTTGGTCGTGTGGGATGAGTACAAAGGGCATGTAGCCATATCGGTGAGGAAGGGTGTAAAAACTGACTACACACCGTGTAGTATGTATTTACACTCCATGTAATCAGTCGGCAGGCAAATATTAAGGTGGTGGAAGAAGTTGCCAGGTCAGAATCAGTACATGCTGTGTACTCATGGATTACATTTTTTTTAAAAGGTTGGGGCCGAAGCCTCAATTTATTATTTGAAAGAAAATACCTCTTTAGACTGGGTAGAGGGAGACCCATTACATAGCCCGAAGGCCCAAGACCAAGTGGACTGAATACAAGGCTTGAAAGCCCATTTTTTGGCCCAAAGGCCCCTCAGTGAACAGTACTGCTACAATACCTACTACAGAGCCACCACCGCTACAGTACCTGCTACAGTCCCTCCGTTGCTACAGTGTTGCCGCTGCTACAGTGCCGCCGCTGCAACAGTACCTGCTACAGTACTGCTACAGTACCTGGGAAATTCTCCCCTGCCCAGATTCGATCCTATGTCTTTTGGATGCTAAGCAGGAGCCTGTACCACTAGGGTACAGGATCATTGGCATACTCATGGATTACATGCCATGTACACATGCCGACTAATGAACAGTGTTGCGGTGGGAAAGGTAGCCTCCAGAGGAACTGTTAAATGAGAAAAGTACACACCGTGTAGTCAATAGTACATGCCATGTATCTTTTTTCACTTAAAATGTGCAGTAGCCTCCCCTGTTCACAGGGAAGGCTTAGAAATAGAGGAGGGATTGCAGGAGATGGATGGAACTTTGGAGACTGCCCGATTGAGCACCAGGAATCTGATTCCACCTTCATCGATCTCATTGGAACCGTACGGGTAAGTCATTCCTTCTCCTTAAGTCGTTCTTACCAATTCTTTCCTGAGGGGAATTTATTTATGTTTGAATGGGATTTTATTTCCCCTCAGATCTACATCATTCTTGGAAGATTCAATGAATGTTGTTCACATATATGGATCAGGGGCCATAAAGGTAGGTGGCTTGGTGTTTAAATTCCATATGTTGTGCGTTGGTGTGTACCATTGTGCTACGAAGCCATGTTGGGGTGTCGTGTGGCTAAGGAATTGGATTCTTTGAATACCTATAATTGTATAGATAATTAAAATTTAATAATAAACTATTGTTTGGGATCACTGCTTGGATCGAGGACTACCCCGGGGGTGCGTTCCTTTTTTTAGCTATTTCGCCAGGATACCCAAGGGTATTCCATTGTAATAATGATTATTGAATTTCCTGGAGAGAAATTGTATGCGAATTGTTTGTTTATATGTTAGGCATGGCCCGGTTACTTTCTTAGCCTCAGGGTAGTGTTTCCTTTAGCCTGAGGGTAGTGGATATTTTAGCCTGGGGCAATATTCGTTATGCCTATAGGCAATAGACTCTGTGCCTGAGGGGGACACTTCGTACACCTATGGGAAATATCTATTATGTCTGAGGACAGTTACCTGAGGGTTTTTTCCAATTACCTGAGGTTAAGGGTTTACATGTCTGATGACACAGACTATCTACTTAGAACACCACAGAGGTGATGTCTTATATTAAAAGGATAAAATGAATATTAAAATGTAAATATAATTGGTAATGTTTTTTTACTTTTGAGTACTTCTTAGTTTATTTCATTTACTACTGCACACTGTTTTTGCATATTTTCACACAGTTGGGCACGAGCCTTTGGTGGGTGCCTACTGGGATTTAATTCACACAGCCTATATGGGTCATGTCTTCGGCCCAAACAGATTATATTTTTGTAGTTTTTGATATGGGAAAGGTTCCCTATATAGGTACATGATTGTAGAAGAAGAGTAGGAGATCTTGGGACCTAGCTTCGGCTTACAATGCAGCTACATTCTTCCTACTTTGCTTTGTTTTTCTTTACTGTACCTTGTTCCTTGAGTAGTATTGTATTGTACTGTATGGTTGTGTAACATGTTCTGGCTATTTTCATAGAACTTGAGACATGTTGCATCATTGTCTATATGACTATTGGTTATCTTTTACTACAACTGTTCATTTTAAATGAGTTTGATTTATTGCTTCCGCTATTGTTATATGTTTGTATATTTTATTACGTTGTGCTACACTTTGGAAAATGAGGGCATAGTTTCCCCACTATCACACCTAGTCCCTTGATGCTAGTCTATAGCCTCTGGCATTTGGGGAAATGGGCTTGAGGTCATGTGACCAACCAAGTTCAGGGCACCCGTTGAGTGGCACTCAGATCCGAGATGTTACACCCTTAGAAGTGATTACCTAATCCGAGACAAAAATGAGCTCTAAAGTAGTGAAATAGTTAACAGGGGTGAGCCTAGGGTTTTCATATTTGGGTGGGAGGTGGAATCACAGAAAAAATGTAACCAAATAAAGGGATATTGAATATTTTAAATAAAATAATTTAAATTAGAAAATGGGATTACTGCCTAGACTAATACCTTAACAGAAAACACAAATCCATCATTATTATGGATTACTAAGGGGACCAAATTTATATGGTGGTTTTAATATACCATAGGATTCCAATTGGAAAGTGAAATGGGTGAATTTTTTTCAAAAAATTATGTAGTTAAATAAGAAAAAAAAATTATTTTTAAATCTGGAAATGGGATCACAGTTTGACCCAAATTTTGAAAACCAACCATTTCCGCCAAAATTCCTAGGAAACCCCCAAAACAAAGAATGAATGGAAATTAAAAAAAAATAACTCTATATGAAGTCATGTATGTGATATAAACACACATGAAAAACTCCTAAACAATATTTTATATTGAAATTATAGAAATGAAATTGACCTAATAGATTTAAATGGATAGACATTAATACCAACATCCATAGAAGAAGAATACATAGAATTTCACTATTAAAATAAGTAAAAGAAATTTTAATAAATTCATAACAATATAAATTTTGGTCACTAATAATATTTAATTTATATGACATGTGTATAGGTAGTCCCATCCCACTTTATAGTGTAACCAAATCGGTCGTATGGTCCCACAAAATTTCAATATTTATGGGATTCTGTCCAGTGAATATTGTAACCTGTGATCACATTTAGAAACCTCATAATTTACTAGAATATTCTAATGTACTTTAATTGTTACACTTATATTCAATACGATGACTCATACATTCAATTATATTCTATAAAATAGTGTGAGTAGTGATAGTTGTGTATCATCATCTAAAATCCCAATGCATGTTGTAACATTGATTTATTCACCATCAAGAGAAATAACCAATGGTATTCATGGTTACTAAAAATTATTACATTTGATCCAGCCTATATCCACTATATTTCTGTTTTTGTTTCCATCATCATGCCAAATCGTGTCTTTCATAGCTTCTCTTTCTTGTAAATTAATTAAAACTAGATATCAATCTTCAATAATCATAAAAAATATCCCTCTTCATTGTTATATTCTAAGAAACCATAGATACATATAAAACATAAGAAACAAACCAAACCATCCAGTTTCTATAAAATAAGCAATGATTCCACCACATTCTAATTACCCTATTCCCACTGAGGCATAATATTGCCTCCTTAATTCCTAGACTAAAACATTGATAAACATGTTTGATGGGTTTTATCATCTAGTTATGTTTAAAAAAATTATTTTTACCACTATCAACTAATGGAATAAATGATATTTATTCTAGATTTTTATATCATTGAGTGAAATAGTATGATCAGAGCCAAAGGTATTTCAGTTTAACAATCAAAAAATTTAAATCCACCTTCAGGGACCCTTCTTAGCTCTACTAACATAAGCCCCAGCCTTGATAATTCTACACCTTCATTCATGATGGCCCCAGTCTCTACCTATATTATGGACAATGCTAAAAATTTTAATAGCCTTGACACAATGATATCCATGGATCCTCTGAAATTGAATATAAATTATTTTGTTTCATTAAACAATACAAATATCCTCCAATGTTTGTATCAAAATATCTTTACAATCAGTCTTTTGGAGCATTTATATGCATATTTTTATCCATTGTGACAATATAGAATCCATTTCAACACTTCAAAATTTTCCTAACATGGAATATACATGAATTAGCTGATGGAGCCCACTAAAAATGAATTTTATTTCAAATACATATCATATCATATATCATTATTCCATCCCCCGGTAAAAATAAATCATTCACCATATATATGAACATATCATTATTTTTCATTATTATCCTTACGGATAACATTATGTACCCCAACAATGAGTTTTATATCACCTTACATATAAAAATTCCAAAACGTTTGATTATATTTATGATTTACTCCCTCTGTGAAAAACCAAAAGAGATGTTTTTATCTATCCCTATTTATATACCCAAGAAATTCATGGTCGCCCTAAGATCATTCATCTCAACTAATTTTGATAACTCATTCTTCTCCCTTTGAATCCACCTAATTTATAGACCATATAGGTGTTTATGTTCCACATACAATAGTGGGATTATAAAAATACCCACCTAAATTATTATAGTCCAAATAGTTATCTAATTTTCTCTACATGAATCATTTATTAGATAGAAAAACATTAAAAATCTATATTTATTTCTTTTATTACTTCTTGGAGTCGTAAATACTTATCTCTATCTTATAACAAAAGTCCTTGTTCTTATTTTCATCAAAACCATATTTTTACATAATGTATATTTCTTACTCAAAGTTAAAATGAAAAAATATTGATATATATCAAGATAATTCCTATAAAATCTAGCAGAATAAAAAATAATTTAAAATTTTCTATATGTTAAACCATTTAAATTCTAGAAAAAAATATTTTTGAGAAGTCCACTCATTCTTTCTAATGAAATCCATTCACCCAAAGGCTCCCCATATACCTTTTTCTTCCATAAAAATTTTCTTTAAAATTAGATAGCCATATGTTTTCTATATCATTATTTACATTTGATAATTAATTTAAATAAAAATTTCCATTTTAATATAATTAATCTACCTTATATTACATGTCTAAATTTCAAATTCCAAAAATCTTGAGATTTGATTGTAGTTCTAATTTCACGGTTTCTCTTTTATATTTATTAAGAAAGTAAATAAATTTATATCTATACCTAATAATAATACACATGAATATATTATATCACATTAATTCAACTAAAAAATCCTCTCATTGAAATAGTGTATTTCTAGATATTGGTTTTGGAAGAAAAGAATTTCCTACCAAATAGAAAAGTGATGTCAGATTTTATTAAAAGATATTAGAAAACCATTTTAGGTACTAAAGTGTAGGGAAAATGGAAATATCGTTTGAAAATATAATTAATACCCATTATTGAATAAAATAAAATTATTATATTATCTAATGGTTATATGAATTCTTTTAATTGAAATTCATGCAAAACATTCCGGATTAAAATGATCTTTTAAAAAACCATTATGTAGATCAGGATGTCGACGTGAGAATTAACCAGTGAATCTATTTTGTGTATCCAAATTAAATTATCATTATAAAAGTAGATAAAAATAATATATAGTAAAAATTAATTAAATAAATAATTATAAAATATCCAATATAATGAAGAATTAATATAACCCCATCAAAACCAATTCAGTTATAAAATTCCTTAGCACTATATTACTATTAAGTCTACATCCCACTGAGTAAAATAAATAAAATTTCATATTTCAATACCATTTTTTATCAATTAATCATGATATTATATTTCAAGGTGTCTTTATATTCACCATAAATATAAATTAGTTTCAAAACATTATAATATACCTCAATGAATGGAAATTGAGATGAAGACCCCTTCCTCACCCTTCCTTTTAGATAAACATGAATTGACTTATTATATAATGGTTTTAATAATTTTATTAATTTATAAATAAAATATATAAATATTTATAATATAATATATGATACCCTTATGAAATTTTACCACTCTATTGTTAAACATATTTCATTATTTTCATTTCTCGATTGTTAATTTCCTTGTTTTCTCATGCTTGTTTTTTCATGAATGTTATAGTTATATCTATTACTATATAGTTCCATCGTCTACATAATTATATTTATGTTATAAATTTAATTTTTTTCATTATGCACATTTTTATAATATGATGTTTGGGCATGGAGAATACATCACATCACTTCATAGAGTAGGTAGGTCATATGTGTGCAAGAGTGATGCCATTATTTCCTTTATGCGAAAAGGGTAATGATTTATTTTTATGTTAATTTTACGTAATAATAAAAAATTCATATACATTACACATATCCACTACATATATCATTATTACCTTCCATGAAAATAATTAGTGAAAAATGAATCGCATCACTTTGTGAGGCGTTAGTCTGACGTTCACACGGTCAACATTGTCATATTTTAAAAAGAATGGAACATAAGAAGCTTCATTTGATATTAAAATGAACTAAATATAATAATATAATAAATATCATATAAATGTATTAAATCCATCATTATATACATCCTTGAATGCTGGCTATGGAAATGACATACATTGTTTGGAAATGTGGTAATACATCATATGCACAATCGACCGTTCCATTTCCCATTTGATAGAAGCATAGATGGATATAGAATTTTTAATTAACATATTAACTTCCCATTTTATTGAGGAAACATTCTTTATTACATCCTAATTATTAAATTTAATTTTATGGAGGTGGAAGAATAAATAAAAAATGGTCGTATAAGAATGTTCCAACTTCATTAGAATAATTCTTTATGTTTACAAAAAAATCCATCCTAGGTTATAATTTTTATCAATACAAGGTATATATGATGTTTATAGGGGAGTAAGGAAGTTATTTTGGATGTTATTAGTTGAAACAGTTGTTTTAGATGTGTGATGTTGGGAGGATTTGGGATATCCTTTTTTAGTGCTGGAGTGTCACACCTAGAATTTTAAAAAAGAGTCAATTACACACACATTTTTAACATTAAAATCTTAAAAATGGATTAATATATACCCTTATAGGTGATAATCTCAAATTATGGCCATATAATGGCTCTTGGAAAAGTTTTTAGGTTATTTTAACACCTATATATTTAGCTTCCCCCTTGGTAAACCAGTTTTACCATAATTGTGGTAATTAATTTTTATATATTTAATTATTCAAATTGGTAAAAAATTATGTTCAAAATATTAGGTAATATAAATTATTCTATCTCCAAAACTTTAATCCATTTTTTAAATTTTATTTCAAATAATTCGTGGAATACAATTTAAAATTATACATTAAGACTTGATGAAAAGCGAGTTTTTAAAGAGAATGTTCTCATAACTATATATGTCTATAATAAAAAAAAATTCAATATAAAATTGATCCAAATGACCTAAATTAGTCAATTTTAATAAAATATAACTAAAATTACAATAAAAAAAATATTAAAACATAATTTAATCTTGTTAATAATTTAAAATAAAATGGAGATTTAAATTAAAACCTTATTTTTTATTATTGATCAAAAAACGCATCTCTAAAGAAAAATATAAAAATTTAACCCAAACATAATTTTGATATTGTGATTTCGAAAATTAAGGTAATTTTTAAATAAATTTTTCTTAAAGTAGAAAATTTTATTATAATTTATGTGGGAAAAGTTTAGTTTTTCATAAAACTCATCATTACTTCTAAATTAATCTTATTTTTTATTACAAAAAATAAAAAAAAATCTTAATTTAGTTATTATTATTCATACCCTCAAATTTAACAACTTTTTTATAATAGTATACTATATTAAGACTCAATTAGGCTTGGGGTTTCATGTTCTACAAGTAATCGAAGGGAATAAATTTAAGGAAATATATGTTGAGGGTTGTTTAATCTTAGTGTTACATATAACATAGGCTATTGATGTAACACCCCAATATTTTAGATAATTATTCTTTTTAAATTATTTTACTTATTCAATATATTGTGTTACACACAAAACCATGTTTAAAACAACTGTGATACACTATTAAAATATTATTATTTAAATATGGTCATCATAAAATATTCATTAAATTGGTGAGTATGAATATTAATGACATTATTATGAAATCAAAATAATATTTTTATGAAATAAAAATAAATTATTTATAAATTCAAAAAAATAACCTCTCAATTTTTTAGTAATTTCATTTTAGTCTATAAAATAGGTTTTCTTTAAGAAAAACATTTTTGATTAGTAAATATTAAAAATATATTTATTAAAATTCATATTATTTAATTATAAAATAAAAATAAAAAAGTTTCATTTTTCATTTCAAAAATTTCCTACGCTGAATGTTGGAAAATTCTTTGATAATATTTATTTTCTAGTTAATTGTGAAATATACAGACATTTATAATATTTTCATTTTAAAACTATTAAAAGTTCCCTTTTGACGTGAATTTTATATAAATTTAAACTATGTTCTATTTATTTAAATATAATCTAATTAATTATAATTTAATAATTCTAGTACCCTATTTGGGTAAATGTACTTTTTCAGCATATAAAGAGATTTTTCATGAAAAATGGTTTTTGTAGAGTTTTTTGAGATTGATTTTAAATTAAATTATTTCACTTATATGAATTGAATGTAGATGAATAGATTACACATTTTTAATCTATGGGTAAAACGTTTGTAAATATATCCCTTCTATTTTTTATATAAAAATAAACTATAATAATTATATTACCATGGTAATGGTATATTAGGAAATTTACATTAAAAATAAACTGATACATAATATTTAATTACCCAAAATATTTACAAATTATTATTTTATGGGTTAATTTAATTTCTAATAAACAAATTTTCGGTTATATGAACTTTTGTGGCCATTTAATTGACATTATTACATTAATAGTATTTTATTTCCAAAATCATCAAACATTCCACACTCTTGATTTTAATAACTATATTCCCATTAATATGGGGTAAAAATATATTTTTTTAATATAAATAGTATTATTAAATAAAAATTATTTATCTTCAGTATGATAATTTATTTTACATTTTTATGAAAGAAATAACTTCCATAAATGCTTACACATCACTTACACATTAAATATTCAATTAAAGGAAGTAACAAATAAATGACATTAAAAATAAAAAAATTAATATAATATGAGATATGTAAAGTTATACATAAATTAAATTGACTAATAGGTAATTTTTTATATGTATTAAAATAATTTTTTTGAATTATATGGTTTCTCATGAGGATATCAATTTTAAAGCAATGAATAGTGTCAAAATAAAAAAATAATGATATTTAATGAAAATAATATTTTATTATATTATCAAAAAGTAATAAATATGTTTTATAAGTACAAATATTATAATATATGGTCTAAAATATCTTCCATTGTGCATTTATATTCCATTTTCATTCATTTGGATCAAGTATAGTCTTATTATATTTTAATCTTTTAACAAATTACAAAAGTTCCTCTCACCTCAATTATAAAAGGGAACCACATCCCTCAATTATTTAAATGACATTAATCCATAAAAATGTTCCATAACCTATTAAATTCACTTATAATCTTTTTTAGTCGTATATTAGAGGTTCTTTTAATTCCAAAAGACCAATCCATAGAGCCCTTTTGTGGAGATCTAAGGGAGTCATTTACTATGACAAGAAATTTCCTAAATTGATCTATTTATAATTATAATTATAATTAACTCCTCTAAATATATTATATTTAATATAAACTAATAACATTAGTTTCATAAATATCTTAATTTTTTATTATTATTATGAAATCGAAATAATAAATTATCTTTCATATCTATCAAGAATTGAAATTATTAATCCTGTTTATGTATGTCATACCATGTCTATGTGGTGATAAAATTCATTCTTCATTACCATATTTTAGGGATTGGTATTATGATGAGTTAATTATTATATATGATATTTATTATATCATTTTTTTAATTTATAATTTCATATACACCCTCTTACTTACCAAACCGTAGGGAAATGACAATATCACTCGTGCATACGTGTAGGTTACCACCTCTATAAAGTGATGTGATTTGTTTTTTGTTTTTATTTTAATTGGATTTTATTAAGGATAGATTTATTGATTATATATAATTTATATTATATAATAATTATTATATAAAAGAAAATTATTATTTAAATTTATTCCATTCAATCCATCTAAAAATGAAAACAACATTCATGCGTACATATATTATACCACCTCCCTGATCGATGTAATGGATTATCTATATCTAACTAATATGTACTAATATATATATAAATATATCTATATATATATTGAATTTATTTGATACTTATATAATTATTAACATTATTTAAATGAATTAACTGTGATCAAATTATAATGACCAAAACTACCAAACCAATACATTTCTAAAAAGCAAAGCAGATATCACCCAAAATATGGAATTTAATAAAAAAATCTTTAACAAATGGGTAAAAATTGTATAATTAAGTAATATATTGTATGAAATATATTATTATGGTAATTTAGTTTATTTATAATTAATAAATATTTATTATACATGATTTTCCAATTTTAGTGAATGAGGTTAGATGTATGGTAAGAGATTTTCATCTCACATTTATTTTTATAAAACATATGTCTTATACACTAAATGTTTATTTACTGACATATATATTACTCATGAGTTTATTTTATTATTAATATCATTAAAATTATGTTATATACATGTAATTATACATTTATTAATTTCATGTTCTTATGATTCAATGGTTTCCAAAGTTGTAAGGTTTTATTTCACAATCTCACCATTATAAGAGATTGTTTATGATTATGTCACTACTGAGAAATATTTCTCATTAATTTACTTGTTTTATAAAAATTGAAAAGAGTTTAACTAATATCCTATGATTTATTAAGAATAAATTTTACACATTATTGAATTTTTACATAACAACATGAAATAAATATTTTAATCATTTTACAAATGAGATACTTTGTGACTTTTTTTTAAAAAAATATAGAAGGAACATTTTTTAAGCTTATCTTTTGTGAAATTATTTTCCCTCCATCATGATTACTCAACAAATTGAATATTATTCTAAAATATTACTAGTTAATTTTTAAATAAAATGTTATCATTTACATGTTAAGAGCATTTAAAAAAATAAGTGATTTAAAAATAGAAAATATATTTTCCTCAAGAATTATTAAAAATTATTTCTCAAAATCATTTTTCATCTACAATGACAGCAATTTATTTTAATTGTATTTTTAGGGTTCATTATCCATGTATATTTATTCATTCCATGTATGGTTGATATTTATAATTAAAAATATATTAATGAAACTCATTCCATTTTTCAACTAGTTAAATTAGGATAAAATGTTTATAAAGTCATTTTCATTTAATAAGATTACTAATGATTAATTTTTTATATTCATGTGGAAAAAATACGTATTATTTTCATTATGTGACATTTTGGACATATATGTCCCACCAAGTTATAGGGAAATGATGGATAACTCAAGAGGTAAATATTTTTTGGGTGAACCTTATTTTATTTTCACAATTTTATGCATTGACATATCATTCATGTCCATAAGATCATGTGTGGGCCTAGTTTCATGTGAATTAATTTATGTAAGGGACTATTCACATTCCCTCATCTTGAGGAGTTAACCTGTTTCAATTTATACTCGTTTAAAAAGCTATATTTTTATGTTTTTTCCACTATTCCATATCTTATTTAAATGTTATGATCTCATGGACCATGATCTTTGATTATTTTTTGAATCAATTAATATTAACTATGATGATTTATGTCATAAATCTTGTTTGTAATATAAGATATGAGGGGTGTAAACTTCAAATGTTTATTTGAAGTTCAAATACCCTTATGCTCTCATTTTATTCTTATGTGATAATTGATATCTCACATTTTTACCCCTACAAATCATTTGATTTCACCCATTAATATGTTTCCATCTTTTAATTATGATCAATATTTTCATAAATGATGTTTCTTAGAAGGGCACAAGTTATCAAAAACTTTGTGGCAGATGATATTCATAACTTATGAAATTTTTTATTTTGTTTATATGTTTCCAAAGTCACTATACCTATATGGTTATTTTGTGGATAAAAATGTTAAATAATAAATAATTATATAAATAGATGTGATTTCTAGGTATAAAAAATTGGAGAATTTATATTTTGTATCTGAGTTGGGTTTAGTAATCTTTACAAACTAGGATTAGAAAAATTTACTAAGGACCCTATGGATAATTCAATTTGTCAGATTAAATCCTAAAGTACTTATAATGATCACAAATGAACATAGTTAAACATAATGTCCCATAAATGAATGATTTAATATTTAGAAATATTTTAAATTATTTTTCATGATTCTATTGTCTGTCACTATTATTATTATTCCTCGCACTATGATTTTTTATTTTTTTAATAGATATAACCCAAGGGTAATATTTTAATGTTGAATGTGACAGTCTAAGTAATGAATTTAATCATAAGAAACCAATGGAAACACATGATAAAATTATAATCTTTGCGATAATTCCTAATCATATATCATGGTATATGATTAAAAATATCAACCTTAGTGAGATTTCCAGCACAACAAAAAAGATACAAATATAGTTTCATAAATACCATAGAGGAATGATGATTTAGTTTCCAACATGACTAGAATATGTGAAGAAGCATTAAAATGCATTCCTCAAATCAATGAGAAGACGTTCTGAGTGTGGAAAATAACGAAAAAATTTATGTAATATCTGAGGAAAAAATGAATATTTTTGTTAGTCCAACAGATAAAAATAATTTTATCCCAAAGGTATCCTCGAAGGTATAATGTTTTAAATATATAATTTATTAGAATTAGGAAAAAGTTTTTCCAAGGGGGAGACATATATCAGTAATAATTTTAACGATGATGATGGTGTGATTATAAATTGATTATGAAAGGTGTGGGTATATTTTATAGTATTTCTTAAGTTAAAATTAATAATCATTATAATTGAGTTTCTAATTTGTAAAAATGAATGTGGTCCAAATATAAGGGATTCCATGTCACTTTTATTTTTGTACGACATATGCCTTACACACTACATGTTTCTTTAATGAGGTATTTATACTAAACATTCATATATTTTGTGATTATTATAATGAAAATTATGGTATATTCATATCCATATAAATTTCAGTTTTAATGGGTAATGATTTAAAATTTACCAAAATAGAAAGGGTTTATCTCATAATAGAAACATTATTTTGAATTGTTTATGTTTAGGTCTATATTGTGGAATATTTCTATTACATTTCCATGTTTCAAAAAAATTAAAAATTGTTTTTAAAATTAAAATAAAAAATTATAAAATCACTTTTTCCTATGTTTTACTTTTTACAAAAATTATTTTAAAGGAATAATTTTGTCATTTTCCAAACGAGGTAATTTGTGACTTTTGTAACAAAAATACGGAAGAGATATTTTCTAAAAATATATATAAAGAGTAGTTTTTCCTGATATCACTACTCCTTGATTATTTTTAGAATACATTAATATTTTATAAGTTTATTTTCAATAAAAAAATTCGTTTTTTTTATTTTTTTTTAAAAATAATTGATTACAAAATGAAAATGTTTTTTTCTTGGAAAATTATTCCATGTGGCCTTTCAAAATATTCACCCAAATAAGATGATTTACTTTGACATTAATTATGATTTAATGGTGTTATGATCCAATAATACCATCACTATTATTTCAATTTATGGTTTATTGTAATACTGAAAATATGTTGATGATACGCATTCCATTTTTCCATGAGTTATAATTTGATGAAATGTTTATGAAATTTGTTTATTCTCTTGATTTTTTTGAGAATTAATATTTTATGATCTTGTGTCACAAATATTTAGAAGTTAATTTTTTTAGAGGGTGTGATGTATATCTCCTTTAAATTCATTGTGTAATGATGTATAACTCGTGAGCTATAAATTTTATACATGAACATATTTTCATCCCCAACATTTTATAAATGGATATATACACCATATCCGTAAGATCATGTGTATACCAGGTTTCATTTTCATATATTTATCAAGTTCATAGTTTTAGTTCCTAAATGTAATGAGTGAACCATTTTTTATACATGATCAAAAATTTATAATTTTATTTTATTTTTTTCCACAATTCCATTTCATATTCCACTATTATGATCTAATATATCATGATATCTAATCATTTTGTGATTAATGTCTTCTGAAATTCCATTATTGATGTCCTGACTCAATTTTATGATATACGATATGCATGTTGTATATTTTAAATGTTAATATCATGTTATCATTACCTTATTCTTATTTTATCCTAATATGTTCATTGATATCTCCATTGTTTACCCCTGTTGAGAATATGAGCTCACCCTTCCTTATGATTCCACTCCCAAGGTTATGGAGAAATGTTTTTGAAATTTTGTGACTAAGAAGATGTATAGTCAAGAATAACATAGTGGAAGATAAAATATATCACTTATAAATAATTTTTTCATGTCTTGAAGTATCCAAACAAATTATAAATATATAATTCATGAATTTCATTAAATTTTATGTAATGAATATTAATCTACATAGATAACATATCTATATATGAATATTTTGGGTAATTATAGTTTAATACAATGTTATTCTTTTAAAATATTATGGTGTTACTGTATAACATTGTCATTTTTACTAAATGATTCATCCACATGTTTGAAAACATTAGGATATTTTGGACCCATTCAATGTTTGGAAGTACATTAATACCATTTAATTTTAGTTCTAGAGTTATAGTCCGATTGAAAAAGGACATTAATAATTATCTTTAAGTGATCCAACCATAGAACCATGAATCTAATGTTCTTGTAACAATAAAATTAGTGACTATATATTAATGAAATTGTTATATGAATACATAATAAAATTGTAGTAAATAAAATATAAATGTATAAGGTTACAAATTAAGTAATTAATTAATTTAATTTAATTATTTAAGAAATTAATTGAAAGTGCATAATGATTCTAGAACATAATGTAATAGATCACTATTAACCACCCATTTTCTTTGGGTTATGACCCTTCACACTCTAATTCAATTTTTTATATCTTTCTCATTATAAAATAATTAATAATTATGTATATATTTTACTCAGATATATATATATATATATATATATATATCTTATTCTCCCATCCTTTTAATGGGTCATACATGCCTTATATTAATTTCTCATCTACCTTATTTATGAAATAACCTTTGTGTTTTATGTGTGGATAGATTATGAAACTCATTTATTTCCATGAATAATTATTATGTTTATAAATTTTTATTGATTTACATTGATGCGACACATAATAATTTACAAGTTATGATGTGTTTATTAAAATGGTACTTGAATGCATTGGGCAATACTTTTTCTCACAAGATACTATATATGGTATTATTTATTGAACCAAATAAATGAGGAGTATCTATCAACCATTGAATTTTTTCTTCAAAATTAACTATGAATTATTATTATTTTGTTTTTATATTTCTTCCACATTCGCATATTTCCATGATATTATGATACCATGATTTTTAGGCTACTTTTCCATTTGACTATTCAATAACCTTTTATTTTATGATATCATCATAGGTTTTCTGACTCATATGTTATACATTGTTATCATGGTTATTCCTTTACAGGGATGTTTATATTACCCATTATTTTATGTATTCCCTAGTATATCATGATGAATTTTAGGATTTCAAAGGGATTTAAGAGCTTGTTTTGTATAATAAAACAATGATGTCACATTTTAGTTGTCATTAAATGTACTAAGAACCAGGTCATCCAAATACACTAGTATTGGGTAATATCGTATTTATGTTAAAAACCAAGTAATGATCTGTATAAAATGATTGGGTTGCTATATGATTTGATACCAATTAGGGATCCCCAAGGCCACACAACCAATACAGGGAAGAAATACTTTCTTAAATCATTATATTTGATATAATGTGAGATGTATCATGTGAAAAATATCTTTATCTTACAATATTTCAATATGTAAAACATTAAATATAACAAATACACCTAAAATCCTAAAAATTAAATTTTTATTTTTTTTGGAGAGTACCTATATAAGAAACATTTTTTCCAACACCAGTGAACACTTCTGCATAATCAGACCCCCATTAGGATTCCTTTTAGACTTCTCATCTCTTATACTCATCTTCATAATATGGGGAACATATAAAACAAATGGGTATGATCAAATATTATGTAAGAGAAAAAACTCATCAGCATTTCTTCTAGTGTAGGTTTATAAGAATAAGGGAACATATTATTGTGAGAAATATATTATTAAAAATATCTTGAACCAATAAGAGTTGTCAATATAATAGAAGGAAATGTTATCTAAAATGATCAAAAATATACCATTACATAAGAGTGTAAGATAATAAACCTGATTTGTCATGAATAATCAAAGGAATATAACATTTAAATATTTCAATAATCATTATTATAGAAAATTATAACATTTCAAATAGATCCATTCATAATTAGGATCACACACTCTTTGTGAGCACTACTAACTAAAACTATTGACTTTAAAAATATATGAACATTTATAACTATATTAACAATCATTTGAATTTTGTTTAGTGTAATGTACCGTAATTTCAATTAATTAGATATTTTTTGTGATATGTTTCAACAATTATGCTGACATATATACCTTTTTATCATAAGTTACTACAATTATACATAATAAAAATTCATTATATCATGAGATATAAATTATAAACGAATGCATTAGGGGATAATATAGGAACCAATAAATTAATCATTATAATATATTTGTTCCACTAGAAAACATTCATTCATCAAATAAAAAAAACCCAAAAAAATAAAATAAACTTCATAATATTTGTAAAAGGTATATAAATTTTACTTCATGAAAATAATCAATTCATAACCCAAATTTAATCACATAAAAATAGTATTTTATTAGACCATGTTGACCTCACCTATTTTGATAATCCCAATTATGCTTTTACATACCTTTGATAATCCCAATTAATTTTTATCTATATTCTAATTCGCTCAATCTATGATATTCTATTATCAAGATGATAATAATATTAAAATAATCCTTGATATATGTTAATAAATGTTTATTCATGTTTTTATAAGTGTTGAAGTAATTCTAACCCAATCAGATGTGTTTTTCATAAAACAGATATGTTTTAAGTCACTAATCTGTGTATACCTACTGATAAAGAGCTACCGGTACTCAGTCTATCGATAGACTTAGTCTACCGATAGACAGAGTCACCGATAGACTAAGGTGACTGATATGTACAGAGCTACCAATATGAACAGAGCTACTGGTAAGCATAGAACAAGCCTTTCGATATAATATGATGAAGCTACTGATGTGCATATGTATACTGATATACATAATCTCTGGAATAATGGAGCTACCGATAGAACCAGTATACCAGAAGTTACCTATAATGTAAGTATACTAATACAAGTATATCCAGTCACCAATAACAAGAGATACTGATAGATAGACCTACCGATATCAAGAGGGACCGATACAAGTGCAAAGAGCGACCGATACAAGTGCACAGAGCTACCGATGCATGTTCAATGAGCTACCGATGGAAGGTTACTGTTACACAGTCCACTGTACACATCTACCAATAAAAGGATACTAATGATTGACCAACCAGTCAAGCTTTATACTCTTAATAGAATTTATTTATTAAGTTAACGGTTATATTTGATGGTTTTAATGCAGTTAATGTTATTTAATGAATTCTGTTTTTATGTCATGGAACCGTACCTAGTACCCATGCAAAAAGTAATCATTCTTTTTTTCTGGAGCTGAAAGCTATAAAAATGAAGACAAAGACCTAGCTGAATTGTGTGTCTATGTAATAAAACAAGAGGACCAAGGAACTAATAATGAACATGAAGGTGAAGAAGAAAAAGTCCCATCAACATTCAAACGTGGTGCATTCACTCGAGGCTACATCCATACTACAATAACACTGGACATACACAAAGCCCCTCATTATAGAGAAAACCACAAGCTTCATCATGATAGAAGAACTACAAAAAACCCTTCATGCACTCGGGCTGATAATCTATACCTGGAACCAAGGAAGAAAACCATACTCTGTTTTTCAGAACAAAAACCAGAGAAGGACTCAGAAGCTTTCCTGACCAACCAAATGAGTCCATAGCTGCACTGACAATCACTAAAGCTCTTCTAAACTCATACTCACCTTCTTTAGTGATTATTTTATTTACATTTCGAGAAGTGTGTGTATCCTATTTATTTTACACACACTGTCTCCCGAGATAAGCTAGAGGATTCTCAAATCCTTATTCAAACTCTATAACTCTCTTGTTTCCCACTGTGGTTAGTGTTAGAGGTCAAGTAAGACCTGGATAGCTGTGAGATGTTGTTTGTTTTCCCACGTAGAACTACGGTAGAGGTATTTGGGCCTACATAGTATTGTACTGTTGTTAACTCCAATCCAGGGTGTGGATTAATTTATATAAATTGGTTGAGATGACTAAGTCTTGGCTTGAGACAGAACCTCTTGGTTACATATGCTGTTCATTTTAGTTTAAGCCATGAGTATACTATAAATATATTTCATATTCCGCTTCTAACTACTTTTAAATATAAATTTTTTGATGTTAATTTGATATTTTAATTAGAAAGTGTTTATACTTATTGTAAACCAGTAAGTTTGTTTCAAAAGTCAATTTAATTTTCAGATTAAATTAACTAAGACCTAATCAGTTTATGAGAAACTAATTGAAAATTTACACTCTGTATAAATTCACTACATTTTAAATTTGTTTTTAAATTGGGGAATTTTAAGAGAAATATTTTTAATAGAAATTTTAATGGGAACTCAATTCACCCCCCTCTTGAGTATCCACTCCGGCCAACATTTGGTATCAGAGGTTTTTTTTTGTTAAAGTATTTTTGAAATACTATATTTTTCAACTCTGATTTTAGTTGAATCTTTAAAGATCTTAAATTTATGTTATTTCTATATTTTATCTCTTTAAATTCATTTTCTAAAATCTAATTATGGATAATAGACTAGAGGGTGCTGCTACTAACCGGCCACCTTTATTTAATGGTACAAACTATGCCCAGTCGAAACTTAAGATGAAAATTCATTTAGAAAGTATGGTTTTTGATATCTGGACTGCTATAGAGTCTCAATATAAAATTCTAGAAACTGAAAGAACTACTTGGGATGAACCTACAAAGACTTCTTACAATAATAATTGTAAAGATAGGAATGCCCTGTATTGTGTTTTAGGAGATGAAGAGTTCAACAGAATATCTGCATACAAAACTGCTTATGAAATTTGGGACACTTTGGGTGTTTCTCATGAAGGAACAACCAATGTTAAATAAATGAGATTTTATACTTATAATATTAAATATGATCATTTTAAAATGAAAAATGATGAACCTATTTCTGATAGGTATCTCAGGTTCAATGAGGTAGTCAATATAATGACTTCACTCATAAAGGTTGTTACATCAAAGGAACAAATCATGAGAATCTTGAGATGTCTGCCAGACCGATGGAGGGGAACTTTTATTTCAATAAGATAATCATGTGACATTGTAGATCTCCCGGTAAATGAGCTTATTGGTAAACTAAGGATGTATGAGGAAGAATTCAAGGTGAATAAGGAGGAATATGATGAATCCAAAAGAAAATACGTAGCTTTTAAGTCTACTGCTTCTAAGAGCAAAGACAAGAAGAAAATGTAAATACAAACTGAAAGTTAAACCAGTGAAGATTCAAACTCTGATAGTGATGCTGATATGGCTTAAATAGCCAGGAGATTCAAGAAGATCTATAGGAAAAAGAAATTCTCCAGAAAATCAAACTACAAAGGAATGTATGACAACAAGGGACATTGGAAAAATGATTGGAAAAATCCAGACAAGGAGGATGATATAGTCTGCTATGAATACAAAAGGAGAGGGAATATCAAGGCAGACCATCCAAAAATAAAATTCAAAAATAATTATGATTATAAGGAAAAGAAGTACAAGAATGCTATGAAAGCTACTTGGAGTGCTTCTGAGTAAAACACAAGTGAATCTGATGTTTTTGATTTTGAAAAGAATCATGCCAACATGTGCTTCATGACCTATATCTCTGAGGTACCTGTTTCCCCTATACTGAATGATTATTATTTTGGAAATAACAGTGATTCAGATAATGATGAAAAAATATCTAAGGATGATCTGTTTGAATATTGTAATATACTAGAAGAAAAATGTAATGAACTAAAGGACAAATATAAGTCATTAAAGAAACATCATTCTCTTACTTCCAATGTTAAATCTGCCTTTGATTTTAAAAAAGAAAATAATGCTCAACTAATAAAGGAAAATAAAGAATTGAAAATTTCTAATGAACAACTTAGAAAGGACATAGAAAAATTCACAAATGGAAGGATAAACTTACTCAAATGTTTGGAAAAAAATGTTTCACCAAAATAAACTACTGGTTTAGGATACCAACCTGGATAGAGATAGAACACTAAAACTCGAATTATTCCTAAATCTGGACAAAATTACGCTTATTCCAGTTCTAGAAATTCATATGCTTCAACTAGCTATTCATATGGTTATAGATCAAATAAAGTTTATTTTTTAAAATCTACTTATTCTGTAAATTATATGAAACCCATAAGACAAATATGGGTACCCAAAGCTTTGATTAATAACCTTTCTGGACCCAATAAAATCTGGGTACCAAAATCATTTTTTATCTAAATCTGTTTTGTAGGAAACATGTTTGAAGAGTTCTCACAAGAAGGTATGGTACTTGGACAGTGGATGTTCAAGACATATGTCTGGGGATTACTCTTGTTTCAAGAGCCTAATAAAGGTTGATGGAGGTCATGTCACCTTTGGTGATAACACTAAAGGAAAAATCATCGGTCGAGGCCATATTGGTAACACTGATTCAATTTTAATTTCTAAAATTGTATTTTTTTGATGGACATAAGTACAATCTGTTAAGTATTTATCAATTATGTGATAATGGCTTTAATGTTAAGTTTTAAAATTATTCCTGTGATGATTTTATTTCTAAGAATGTTTTAGTATTTTCTGCCTTAAGAAATGAAAATGTTTATGTTGTTGATTTAAATTCTTTATCCAAACAAAATGTTACATGTTTAAATGATTTTCATAAAGAATCTTGTCATTGGAACAGGATATTAGGAAACTTAAATATACACTCTCTTATAAAATTAACTAGGAATAACTTAGTTAGAGACCAACCTAAACTTAAATTCCCAAATGAAAATTTTTTAATCCTTGACAAAAGGGAATGAAACATAATGTTTCTTTTAAATCATTGAAAGAAGTTTCAGCTTCTCAACCTCTTGAGTTGGTTCACATTGGCTTGTTTGGACCTTCAAGATATTCTAGTTTAAATGGGAAGCACTATGTCTATGTCTTAGTAGATGAATTTTCTAGATATACATGGGTATACTTATTAGCTCACAAAAGTGAAGTTTGTTCTTACTTTATTAAATACTCCAAATATGTAGAAAACCATAGTGGACTTAAGATTAAAACTCTAAGAAGTGATAGTGGCCATGAGTTTGAAAATCAAGAGTTTGTATCTTATTGCTCACACAATGGCTATAATCACAACTTTTCTACTCCTAGGACAGCTCAGCAGAATGGTGTTGTAGAAAGAAGGAATAGAACCCTTTAGGAAATTGCCAGAACCATGCTTAATGAGTATGACCTGCCTATTTACTTTTGTGTTGAAGATGTAAATACAGATTGTTATATTATTAATAGAGTCTTGATAAGACCAATTCTTAAGAAGACCCCATATGAGTTATGGAACAATAGAAGACCCAATGTTAGTTACCTCACAGTCTTTGGATGCAAAGTTTTTATTCTTAATACAAAGGATAATCTAGACAAGTTTGCTTTTAAGAGTGATGAAGGAATTTTTCTTGGTTATTCTTTAACTAAAAAAGCCTATAGAGTCTTTAATAAAAGAAAAAAATGTGTGGAAGACTCTATTCACATCATGTTTGATGAAACTGATCCACATGAGCCTAAAACCTCTCTTGAAAATATTGAATAAGATTTGAGTGTTCTAAACCTTAATGATAAATCTGAAGAATTTGCTGTAAAAACATACAGTTATGGACATATTCCAGAATCTACTTCTGTTGAACCCGAACCTATAGATAAACCTAAAATTTCTTGACCTACCTTTAATATATCAACGAGGATTCTAAAGAATCATACTTTGGATGCTGTTGTTGGTAATATTGATAGAGGGACACAGACTAGATCTTCTCTAAGAAACAAGGTTGAACATCGAGCATTTCATTCATAGCAAGAACCTATAAATTTCAATGATGATATCAATGATGAATTTTGGGTAATGTCTATGTAAGAAGAGTTAAATCAATTTGAAGGAAACTAAGTCTGAGAATTAGTTGAAAGACCCAAGGACACTTTAACAATAGGCACTAAATGGGTTTTTAGAAACAAAGTTGATGAATCGGGAAATATAGTTAGAAACAAAGCTAGACTAGTTGGCAAAGGATATAGTTAAGAGGAAGGTATATACTATGATAAAACCTTTGCACCTATTACTATATTAGAAGAAATTAGGATCTAACTTGCCTATGCTGCTCATCTGAATTTCATGTTATATCAAATGGATGTAAAAAGTGATTTTCTAAATGGTTTCATAATTGAAGATGTTTTTGTTGATCAACCACCTGGATTTACTAACCCTCTTTTTCCAAATCAAGTTTTCAAAATTTCTATAGCTTTATATGGCTTAAACCAAGCTCCAATATCTTGGTATGATTGACTTAGTAATTTTATTATTTCAAAAAGTTTTACTAAAGGGATTTCTGATCCCAGTATTTTTATAAAAATAATTTCTAAAGATGTTTTAATAGTGCAAATCTATGTTGATGATATTATTTTTGGATCTTCCAAAAATTCTTTATGTACCTATTTTTCAACGATTATGCAAAATGAATTTGAAATGAGTTTAATGGAAGAATATAAATATTTTCTTGGATTTCAAGTTTTTAAAAATGAAAATGGTATTATTTTGAATCAAAGAAAATATACAAAGGATCTTTTAAAACGTATTGGTTTGGATAGTATTAAAGAAATTGATACTCCTATGAGTACAGTCTGTAAATTGGAAGCAGATGAAACTGGGAAACCAGTGGATCAAATCAATTACAGAGGTATGATTGGAAGCATACTTTACCTTACTGCTAGCTGAACAGGTATTATGTTTAGTGTGTGTACGTGTGAAATATTTCATGCTAATCCTAAGAAATCTCATTTATTTGCTGTTAAAAGAATTTCTATGTATCTTAAATACACTATAATCTTAGGTTTATTTTATCCAAAAAGAAAATATTTTGAGCTAATGAGTTATTCATATGCTGACATTGCTGGTTTCAAGCTAGATAGAAGAAGCACATCAGGAACATGTCATTTATTTGAAAAATCCTTAGTATCTTGGTGTATTAAAAAATAGAATTCTGAATCTTTTTCCACTGTAGAAGTAGAATATTTAACTGCCGGTAGTTGCTGTGCACAAATTATGTGGATGAAAAACACTCTCTTGGACTATGGATATGATTTTAAGCATGTCTCTATCAATTGTGACAACACTAGTGCAATTAACATCTCAAAGAACCCTGTATCTCACTCTAGGACCAAACACATTGATGTAAGGCACCATTTCTTGAGAGATCATTATCAAAAGGATGATATTACTCTTGAATTTATTGGTACTGAACATCAATTAGCAGAAATTTTCACTAAAACTTTTGAGTTTGGATCGGTTAAGTTACATTAGGCATGTGTTAGGTATGTTTAACCTTGATTGGTAGCTACCTCACCGATGTAAATTCTCACTGATGTATCCTCACCGATGTAACCTCACCAATGTAAATTCTCACCGATGTATCTTCACCGATGTAACCTCACCGACGTGAATTCTCACCGATGTATACTCACCGATGTAACCTTGCCGATGTGAATCCTTTTTGATGTGATACCTCACCGATGGACCTCACGAATAGGAACTCTCACCGATAAACCCTACTGATGAGTGCACTGTTTTAAAACTTATGTGCCGCCAGAATCTGAATTGTTTTTACTTTATTTCATTTCATTCATATATTTTATGATTCCTAAATGATAAAAACTTGGTCATAGATACTTCTCAATCCACTGAGCCTGAAACCCTTTACCCTCAAACCTTATCTCCATAATCTCTCGAGAACCCTAAATCCCTCGAACCAGCGATGGCCAAAACCAAACTTCCTACCATTAGAGATGAAACTGGTGAGCCTAAAGTGAAGAAGAAGACGTTCATGCAAGAAGCAAGTGGTAGGGTTGGTAGAACTATGTCGGGGAGGTGACCAGTGAATCATCATTTGCAGAATAGAGTCATTGTGATTGAAAAAGAGATCTGCGTGGAATGACTGCTACCAAGAAAGTCGTTAGTGCTCGAAGTTCTTGATGATCAAAAATGGGTAGATTGTTTTTTGAACAACAATTTTCCCTACTATCAGAATCTAGTGAAGCAATTTTATGAGTTTTTAAGCTTTGAGAAATATGAAAATGAGAACCGGGTGTCTTCTTATATGAATGGAAATGAGATATCATTCTCATCCGTTGAGTGGGCTGAATGTTTAAATGTTTCGCATGAAGGTTTATCTAGATATGTATCGAAATCTATGCCACCTACAAGTGATATATTCAATTATGAGACTACTTTGGAGGAGCTTACTGGTGATGGAAATATAATACAATTAGTAGCTACAAAAATGGATGGAGAGAATAGATTGCTGTTAATATTTTTTTAGCATGTCTTAATACCGAGGAGAGGAGACTTTGCGAATGTGAGGCATCAAGATATCTATCTTCTACATCTCCTGAGACATTGTGTGAAAGTGAATCTATGCAGATTGCTGATGATCCAATTGGAAGACATGACAAGGATGAAATCAATGAACAATGCCCTATTCTTTTCTAAGTTGATCTCTGTGGTGATCAAAGTAAAAGGGGTAGCTGAGTCTCAAGATGAGACAGTGGTAGTAAGGAATAATTTTTGTATCACATCCACAGTTTACAAATACATGAAGATAAATTGGAACCCATGGAGAGGATAGTGGGTTAATGATGACCAGAAGGTATATGATAAACTTAATCCTATGGATCATCCTTCAAGACCTAAGGATGTGAGGGATCCTGGTATAGGACCTGATGAAGAAGAACCTGAATACAGTGATGATACTGAAGAAGAAAAAACTCCTATGGATGATGGGAGAGATCCGGACTTCCCTCCAAGTCCTACTGATGAAATTGTATCTTCAGAAAAGGATGCCTTAGTAGAAGAAGAGACACCTGCTGATAAGAAAGACCAGCCAGCCCCTAAGCATAAAGAAGAAAAGAAGAATGAATCAGAAGCATCTGATTCTGTGAGTTTAAGTCTGAGTCCATTAATTGGAAGCTCAGTTGTTCCTACTGAGGATTTAGTATGAGAAAGGGAAGAAGTTGTACCTAATCAGGATGACCCTCCTGCTATTGCAGAGAAGGAAATGATAGTATAATATTCTTATAAGGAATAAAGACACATTGAAAATGCCCATGCTATAAAAGAAAATGCACCCATTGAGGTGGAGCATCAAACCATGTTTGGAAGTGTTATAGTGGCTGTTGATATTGAGGATTGGGCAGAAGACCCTGGTTTTCTGGTTTTTCGTTTAGACTATCCTGATTCGGATAATGAGGCATCTCTAAATAGACCAACAATCATTTATGATGTGGAGTCTGAGTTGTTTCCTGAAGATGTGGTCAGAATGCATGACCTAAATAAGTTAAAGAAAAATCTTAAGGACAGTTTTGTGGAAGAGGTAAAGAAGATGGAATTTTCTGTAGTATCTTCAATTCAATCGATTATGACTGACTCAGTATCCAGTATAGCCTCTGAAATATTTTCTGTTGCAGTTGCACCTGCTTATTTGATCACCAAGGCTGACCTTCAATCCTTAAAGGATGAGATGAAAGAATTCTTTATTGTTTTTGTTTCTGAGTTGAAGCACTATTTTGTTGAAGAGATGAGTATGTTGGAAAGATATTATGAACTCTCTCTCAGTTGTAATTTTTGATCCTTATTGGCAGAAATAGTGGAAGAAGCTAGTGATTTTCAGACTCATGTGTCTAGACTGGAAGAAGATCTTGAAGATCTAAAGAAATCAGTTATCTCTTTGGAATCATACATGAGCTCAAAATCCCAAGCAGAAATGGATTTAGCCTATGTCAAAAGTGTTGTAATCCAGATGGATTCAGTATTTGAAGGTTTTAAAACATCCGTGAAAGATCATGTTAAAACCCAGGAATCCCAAGTTCAAAATCTTATTAGTGGGTTGACCAAAAACATCAAGGAAATAGTAACCTTCTCTATTGGTTCTATTTTATCTAAACCCTCAGTGGATTTGAATAAAATTCGAGTTGTGATGAAGGAGGAGCTTGGATCAGCATCAACAAGTGGCTCTGTGGACTCATCTGACCTTAGAAAAATTGGGCTTTCTACTAGATAATCTGTTAGATAAATAATGAAGATAGTCCAAGACTATTTGAGAGAAGCTTCTTCCTCTCCAAAAGAAGTGAAAGATAAGGTGGATTCCTATTTCCAAAATATTTACATGAAGAACAAAATGACCAACCACTTCAAGCTTCTGATAGAGAATATAAAGCTGCCTCCTATAAATCAAGCCTTCAGAGAACAAGTTAGCAAGCTAAGGGAATTGACTCCAGTGTTGGACAAATTTATGGAGAACAAGGATGTCTTCATATTTTCTATGGAGAGAGGAGGAGGAATAATTGTGGATTTCAGAAATCTTTTGATGCATTTTCTGCATGTTGATACTAGGCTAGTGATTGTACCTCTAGACTTACCAATTCAAATGACTCCTGCTCATGCCATCCGAAGCCTCACACATATGATCACTCAAATAACTCCTCAGTACAGGCCGGGTACAGTTTCTGTGGCTCAGCCTCTTATCATCATTTCCAGAATTCCTAAGCCTTCACCAGTATCCACACAGTCTGAATCCTATTCTGAAACTAAGGGAAAATCTCACATTGAGGATATGGATTGAACAAATGGATAGTATGTTTGATAGGTATCCCTTGTATTTTTTTCTGTCTATGTACCTTTTTTAAACATCTAATACAATTTGATTTCTTTTATTTTGAATTGTGTTACTTTTATATTTATTGTTTCCCACTTTTTGATTATCAAAAAGGGGGAGAAATATTATCAGAGTATCAAAGAGGGAGAAACATTTTCAAAGGAGGAGAAATATTATCTAAGGAAGAGCTAATATGATTTTCCCTTCTCCTATCATTATATTTAATTCCACCTCTGATCCATTATGTTCTATAACATACTATTTCTCTGAGATAATTGCAGAGTATCAAAGAGGGATAAATATTTTCAAAGAAGGAGAAATATTATTTAAGGAAGAGCTACTATGCTTTTCCCTTCTACTATCATTATATTTAATTCCACCTCTGATCCATTGTGTTCTATAACATACTTTTTTTCTGAGATAATTTCATTTAATGATATATCCTCTGATACAACTACTCATTTTTTTAAAAACTATAATATCATAAGTTTTGATTATCAAAAAGGGGGAAATTGTTGACCTCACTAGTTTTGATAATCCCAATTATGCTTTTACAAACCTTTGATAATCCCAATTAATGTTTATCTATATATTAATTACCTCAATCTATGATATTATATTATCAAGATGATAATAATATTAAAATAATCCTTGAGATATATTAATCAATGTTTATTCATGTTTGTATAAGTTATGAATTAATTCTAACCCAATCGGTTGTGTTTTGCATAAAATAGATAAGTGTTAAGTCACTGATCTGTGTATAGTTGTTGATAAAGAGCTACCGGTACTCCGTCTATTGATAGACTTAGTCTACCAATAGACATAGTCACCGATACACTAAGGTAACTGATATGTAAAGAGCTATCAATATGAACAGAGCTACCGGTAAGCATAGAACAAGTCTTTCGATAGAATAGAATGGAGCTTCCGATGTGCATAAGTCTACCGATATACATAATATTGGGAACAAAGGAGCTACCGATAGAACAAATCTATAGGCAGTTACAGATAGAGTAAGTCTAAAGATACAAGTACAAACAGTCACCAATAACAAGAGATACTGATATCAAGAGCTACAGATACAAGTTCAAAGAGCTACCGATACAAGTGCAAAGAGCTACCGATGCAAGTTCAGAGAGATACCAATAGAAGGTTACTGTAACACAGTCCAGCGTACAAATATACCAATAGAAGGCTACTAATGATTGACCAACCAGTCAAACTCTATACTATCAATAATATTTATTTATTATGCTAACAGTTATATTTGATGGTTTTAATGCTGTTAATGTTATTTAATGAATTCTGTTTCCATGTCAAGGAACCATACCTAGTACCCATGCAAAAAGTAATCATTCCTTTTTGCCGGAGCTGAAAGCTATAAAATGGAATATAAAGACCCAGCTGAAGTGTGTGTCGATGTAATTAAATAGAGAGAACCAAGGAACTAAGAAGTCACACAAAAGTGAATAAGAAAAAGACCCAACAACATTCAAATGTGGTGCATTCACTCAAGGATACATCCATACTCCAAGAACACTGGACATACACAAATCCCCTCATTCTAGAGGAAACCACAAGGTGCATCATGAGTGAAGAACTACAACAAACACTTCATGCACTTGGTCTGATAAGATAAACCTAGAACCAAGGAAGAAAATGATACTCTTCTTTTCAGAAAAAAACCAGAGAAGGACTCAGAAGCTTTTCTGACCAACCAAACAAGTCCAGAGCTGCACTTCCAATCACTAAAGCTCCTCTAAATTCATACTCAATTTCTTTAGTTATTCTTTTATTTAAATTTCGAGAAGTGTCTGTATCCTGTTTATTTTACACACACACTATCTCCTGAGCTAAGCTGGAGGATTCTCAAATCCTCATTCAAACTCTATAACTATCTTGTTTCCCACTATGGTGAGTCGAAGTGGTCGAGTAAGACCTGGACAGTTGTGAGATATTGTTTGTTTTCCCACGTAGAAATGTGGTAGAGGTCTTTGGACCAAGACAGTATTGTAATGTTGTTAACCCCAATCTAGGGTGTTGATCAATTTATATAAATTGGTTGAGAGGACTAAGTTTTTGCTTGAGACTGAACCTCTTGGTTACATCTGCTATGTATTTTAGTTTAAGTCATAAGTATACTATATATATTTCATATTATACTTCTAAATACTTTGAAATATAATTTTTTTAAGTTACTTTGATAGTTAAATTAGCAAGTGTTTATTCTTATTGTAAACCAGTAAGTTAGTTTCAAAAGTCAATTTAATCTTCAGATTAAATTAACTGAGACCTAATCAGTCTTCGAGAAACTAATTGAAAATTTACAATCTGTATAGATTCAATGAAGTTTTACTTTTTTTAAATAGGGGGATTTTAAGAAAAATATTTTTTAATAGAAATTTTAATTGGAACTCAATTCACCCCCCCCCCCCTCTTGAGTACCCACTCAGACCAACATACCATTTAAGGGGTGGATCATTAAAAATAACATCCACATAAAATATATACTCTAGAGACAAATAGGAAAAAATAATTGAAACTATAAAATATTTTTTACATTTTTATTTTGATATTTTTATAAAATAAAATGTAAAAAATAACAGTTAAAGTACATTTTTAAAAAGAGTCACGAAAAAACATTGGCCAAAATTTACATCAAATGAATAATCAATAATAGAACCTATAAAATACCTAGAACTGCTATGAAATTAATGTGGAGTGGATAAAGAAATTTTTTATTTTTATTGGTTGGGAAATCAATTTTAATATTTTGAAATACCTTTCTAAAAAACCCACATTATAAAAATACGAACAAAAATAAAATTTTAAAAGTGGATATGAGAAGTATGACTGTCCAATGAGATAATATAAAATTGGGTTTCAAAATATAAATTTGAAGACTTGTCAGAATATAAAACAATGTTATATATAGTATAGATCCTGCCTGAGAATCATTTGAATTATTTATAAAAATTTTATACATTTTTAGAATGAAATTATTCATGGAATGAAATTTTAATTAAAATTTCATTTTAGTTAAAGAGGATTAGAAGATATAATGAAATAAAATTTATTTAATGATGACCATATAATGGAAGTTTTATGTTCAAGAATAAATTTCATAAAATAAATAAAATAGTATTTAGTTATTAATATACATTATGACTTAATTTTTTTTTAAAACAGATTGAAAAGGAGGGATTTCAATTGACCATAAAATACCTTGAATAAAATATTATTCATGATATGTTATGATATATATATATATATATAATATAATGTTCACCCTATTTAAATTAATCTATATTCATAAAAAATATTTTATGAATGAAAAAAAAATTGAGATGAAACACCAATAACATTAATCAGGTTTCACCAAATGTTATCTATTATCCTCACCCTTTGGATTTTCACCCTTTTTTAAAGTATAATGATGCATTTATTTTCATTTTGGAAATATTATGTCTTCTATGAAATGTGGAGATAAAATATAAAATATTAGTAAAGATTTTTAGTTGATCTAATGCATCACAATCATTTGAAAATGTTGTGGATGTGATCTTATTTTATCAGTGATGAGAATTGAATATTAATATATTTATATTAATTTTTTATTGATTCAATGACATTATTCGAGGTTAAATGGCTCTCAAATTTGTAAATAATTAAGTTTGGTATGGACTAATGTTAATAAATCTTCTACCATTCATTTTCCCACATGTTTAAGACATGTTTGAAGTAAATTTTCACTATATATTTATATTTTACAATTTAGTTTTCTACAATAGTAACTAGTTTTTAACTACATAATTTATTTTTACAAAAACCATTATGTATAAAATATTACAAGATTTTAATGTTTTGAACCAAAATTTAATCTCTACATATTATAATTCAATTTCTGAATGAAATTAAATGAAATTCCAAATTAAAAATATTAATATATAAGATGAATATTTTTATAAAAATATTTTCAACTTTTATGATATCCTAATACTATAAAAAATTAATTAAAATATAAATTTGGTTTAATATATTTATTATTTTGAACATAACCTTAAAGTCATTATATAAAATTAATCCATTTAAAAAACTGATTAAAAATTAAAAATATTTTTAAAATATTTTTTCGAAAATGACCCTTTCAATATTATTAGGTACATTACCTTTAATATGAGTAATCATACTATTTTTCATAAAAATTAAATTTTACTTGTTATATAATATTAAAATTCTTATTTGAAATATGAATTATTTTTTTATTTAATTTCTATAATTCACAAAAAAATAATATTTGAAATATATGTGGTTAAAAATAGCGTTTGGATTCAAAAATTACATAAATATTATGAACCTTTAATATATGTTTTATAAATTCAACATATTATTTTTTTAATTATTTATTTACTTTTTAAATATATATTTTTTATATATAATTTCAAACTTCCCTAAAATCCCATATATCATAAACTTAGGGAAAAATATCTCCCCGAGCCTCAAGTGCTGTACCCTTGAGGGAATACTCATGACTAAGGATATCATTTAAAATACATTTAGGGGAATAGAGGAATTCCATGAAACTATCAAACTATATCAAGGGTAATAATTCCAATCCCATTACATCATTATATAAAATAGGGTGGATGGTTCTAGACATATAAACATTTTAGATAAAATTGGTGTCATGATGTCTCCAAACATAAAAATTAAATCATATAACATATTAAGGGGAATGAAGTCCTCCCAATGACAAAATCAGATAGAATCAGCGAGAATGTGGTCCTATAAAGAAATAATATAATATATCATATTAGGGTAATGGATCAAACCATATAATACTACCATATAACATCATGGGGAATGATTCCGCGCATTGAAATTAAATCATTTATAATCTTGGGGGTGTGATCCTTACCTAAACCCATATATAGTTTCTTGGTTTTCCAATCAATAAGACAACCTAGGGCCATCACTACATTCATACTAAGATACGACATTCGTAAGCTACTAATAATAATCTTTATTTGGTTAATTAACTATCAAGGAACATGTTATTATCCATTGAGTAACATCGAGGTCAAAAAACAACACATTATTTATGTTATCACATAAAATTGGGATTAAAGGAAAAATTTTACAGTGTATATTGGCTAGACAATGGCATCTAGTGGGTAGAAAATTTTTCCATTCCATAATATTTTAGGTTATGTTAAATATAGTCTAAAATAATCCAAATTAGTTATTAATGGCTTATCTTGACCACTAAGACCCCAAACACCTATAGAGTCTATGAAATATGGAATTGCGAGGCTTAGAACATCATTCGAATCAATTACGATAAGAGTGAAACACTCTCTGATATCCAATGATCAAGAATTCTACCTATATCTTCAAATATATCCACTTTTATGATCATTCTAATCATTTAAAAAATAATATCAACAGCACATCATTTATTAGAATATATAACGTAATAGGGAACAATCAAAATTCATGATTTATATCGAATTATTGAAATCAGCTTCAAGAATAATTGATCTATTTCCTATTTTGGGCCACTTTAATATTCTTCATCAGTAGAATTTTTACTATCCTATGCATCCCCTTGGATATCTCTTTTTAAAATACAACATCTATGTATGTCACAATAATTATCTTGTTATCTTTTTGTGAGTGTTGAGACGAAGTTGTAACTATATTTTCAAAAGGAAATGTATATTTTTTTTAAAATTTTACCATTGGTTTCATGATTTTTCTACTCAAAATAAAGTTCACTCTTGTTTTTGTACATCTTAATTAAAATGTAAGGGATTCATTTTTCTCTTAGTTCCTATTAAATCTACGTTACTTTTTTCCTTTAGTTATTTTTTTTCTTAAAACCAAGGTTTTATAAAAACCAATAATGCCTTACTTATGGGGGGAATCATATGGGAAACAATTATAATACTTTTTGACACTCTTATAATAGAGTTGATTTTATTTTGTATCTTTTTAATTCACTTTTCTTCTACGCTTGGGCTTAATTATTTTATTTTATTTACTAATATTATTTGCATTTATTATTTTGGATGGTTTCATTATATTTAAATAAATTTTCAATTATTATTTTTAACCTATTGAATTTTATATTTTCTAATTTTTAATGATTTATTTTGAAAACATAAATTCACTTCACCCCTATATTTCCATATTCTCCGACCAAAATGTAAATAATTCTTAAAATCGGATAAACAAACCACTATGTAGATGTAAATCTTCCAAAACTACCTTCGTCAATGATAAAGGGACCAAAACATGCCTCTAAAGTAGAGGGATCTTTTGTAGATAGAGAAAATTTAATGAAGGCCTCACCAATATATACTTCTTATTTAAGGCATTTTTATTCATTATCTCTTGTCTAATATTTGAAATAATATTATAAAAATAATAGGTAAGGTGCATGATTTTAAGAAATTTATCATCCTTCTATTACATAACCTCCATAAGTAGCTCAAATATAAGAATCAAGACATTCAACTCTCACCTGGACTACCTAAAAGCTTTAGATGGTAATTTTCTACTCGAAAAATTAGATACTATATTACCTTTTTCTTATTTTAAAAAATGTTAAAAATTAGACGTATTATGGAATTCAATCAATAATATCTACCTAAGGATAAATCCATTCCATGTAAAAATATAACTCATAATTTTTTGTTTGTGATTTCTAATTTTACAATAAATAGTTAATTACACAAATATATAAAGTGAAAGTATGACGATAACCAATTCTACATCATGAGTAGGGTAGTTTCATTCAGGTGGTATGAGATATCTAGATAAGTAAGATAGCATGTGGTTACACATTAATAGAACACAATCAAATAAAATTACTAACTTATTAAAATAAACTAGATATCCATGGACAACTATATGAGTCATCAAAATTTTAGCCCAAAGACAAACATTGTGTTAGCTCATCAAAAAATATATTCCCATGGAGTGATAGTATAAATTTTACCCATCTAAAGTGAGGGTATTCATGGGATACTCAATCTTTTAGAAATAATTTAATAAACACAAATAATATCCTATTATCCCCCATAAAATATGAATCTAAAGACATTATTGGTACCTTTCCAATATTTAATGACTTGTATCTTCCCATTATTGACTGACAAAACATATTCAATCACAACATTCCCTATTAGCTTCATATACAAGACCAAAAAGTTATACTTTGATAGTATGGAACCGAGATAGTTGAAATGATGAATTCCCATGATGATATTTTATTAATTCCCATTCCCCTCTTAGGATTCATAATATGCTACAATATCATCTGTTAACACTGTCAAAAATAGATCAATGTACAAGGTAGAAGCCTTGTTGTTCAAATACATAAAGACCATGGGGGTGTTTAATAATCCAAATGAAATCAAAAGGAGATGTTAGTGACCATTAATATTATATAAATCCTTCATATTAATTTCTTCCAATCCTACCCTGAAATGGGGGTTCCAAAACCTATGGTTGATCGTTGGAAACCATTTTTCTCCCATAAATTTATTAAATAGATCATCAATTTGAGGAATATTAACTTTATTTTCTACCATAATCAAATTCAAAATTTGGAAGTTGATACATATTTGTACAAAATAATAATCCCTCTGATAAAAAATCTTTGGGTTTAACCAAGGGTACACTCACGGTTGAATAAACTATTTGAATATTTAGTCATTAAGCAAGATTTTCTACTCTATAAATTTAGGTTGATCATTATAGCATGATGAAAAAGATATGGATTTCATTCCTGAAACTATTCCAATTGAAAAATAATCCTCATTCATGAGAGTAAAACCTAAAAAATTCTTTTCGAAATAGTTCAAGAAAATATTTGACTATCACTGTTAACAAACTCCCAGGATTCCCTTCGCTCACATCACAAAACAAGGATGAGACCTGGCTCAAATTTCTTCCTACTTCAGTGATTGGAGGTCCCACTCTTCTTGATAAAGGATCCCACTCATCATTGAATAATCAAATTTTTCCAATGATATTCATAATGTTAAAACATCAATTATAGTGTTCATTGTGAACCATGAAGGTCATCAACTATCCAAACTCGAAGGTAATGTAAAAAAATATATTTATATAATTAAGATATACATGTCCCAACTACTATTGAGTATGTATTGATGTAACAGGGTTATTTAATTATATTCCCTTTATTATTCCACAAAGGAATTGAATTTTATATCATTTAGAGCATGACAATTGATAAAAAAAATTCTCATGCATGGTTTGAGAATAAATAAAGTAGTGATTGTAACTAGTGTATAGTAAAAACAGTTTCCATATATGATGATATAATATTCATACAACCCACTATACCATGACCCAACTTATACTCAATGAAGGCCCGATCCACTGCATGAACTCGTCTAATCTCTATTCATTCATGATGTTCCTCTCTCAACTAGTTCTATCACTAAGATAATCCACTTTTACATTTGAAACCATTTGTGTAAAATGAATATTCCCATAGTCTTTCAGACTAATTATGACATCCAATAGGGGTAAAGGAACTCCCTATACTTTTTCCATATAATTCACTTTACAAGGCCTATATATTTGATCCATTTTCCCACATAAATGAAAATAATTATATTTCTATAAATATGTATGATAAATATATCACGTCGTTACACACTAATGATTAATGGGGAACATACTCTTGAATGAAGAAGAAGAGTCCAAGACCAAAATCTCCCACTAATATCTCAATATATATCTCCCTATATACACTTATTCTAATAAAATCTAGCTTCACTCCCTCTCAAAAGAAAAAAATTCTCCGTAATACCTTACATAAAATATTTATAATGAAAATAATGATGGATCAATCCAATTCTCACTAGCAAAAAAAAAGGATTCTCATAATGTGTTTTTGTTAGTTTGTTAATAACCAACATTTAAATACATTGATTTTGACCATTAACAAAGGGTAATAAAAAAATAATGTTAAAATACCTCCTATAAAAATTTTAATGTTTTCTCATCATAAACAACTTTTAAATATCATTTAAGGGTACTTTTAATTTTTTTATTTAGAAAAAATGTTAAGTTCACTTTTAACATTTTATCTAGAAAAACCAATATAAAATAAAACCAATGAGGTATTTTATTATCTATTTCTAAATAAATGAGGCTAAAATCATCTTTTAACATCACCTCGTAATTAATTATTGTTAAAAAGGGCTATAAGTCAAATTTTACCTTCAAAATATAAATGTGTGATTTCAATATTAATTATTTTTGGGTTTATTAAAAATGATATTAAAATTCCCATGTGAAACAAATTAATGATAAATCATTAAAAACCCAACATTAAAAGTCTATTTTTAATTTCTTTTTTTTAATATATGTTCAAAAATAATAGTTAACTTTATTTTAAACTAAGGAATATGTGATTTTTAATTAATTCAAAATTCCTACATTTGATTATTTCCTTTCCTCTTAATTAATAATCACATGATTGGGAATATTAAGTTCCAACTTATAAAAACATCTAACAAAACAATATTTTTCATTTTGATGAAATCTTAAATTTCACATTATTTTTTATCTTCTCATTCTACTGTCATTTAAAAATATTTATATCCACAATTAGAAATAAATCATTATTCTAAATATTTTTTTAAAAAAAATTCAATATATATATATATATATTTGACTATTTTATATTACTTTTTTACCATAAAATTATTTTGGTAAATCATTATACTTCCTAATGAGATATAAAAAACCATAAACATTAACAATAAGTTTTTAATTGGGAAAAAATTTATGTTAAAAATTCTTTAATATTATTTAATCTTGAAAAAAATGAATATCAAGAAACAATTTGAATTGTTGGAGAAAATAATCTCTTCAACGAGGAATAAGGAAAAACATTAACTCCTATTTTTTAAATTTCTTTCTATTATTTCTATTTTTTAAATATATTATCAATTTTATGTTATGTATATTTACTTTTAATTTCATCATTAAGTCTATAAAATAATTTTTTTATTTTATGGTTTCAATCTCATTATTTTTAAGAAAATATATTTTTAACATAATTATTTTAAAAAAACAATGTGAAAAAAGGCCTTATATAAACATTATTGGATTAACTAATGATAAAATAATAATTTAACTTTTTTATTCATATAAATAATCAATTTTTTTTCATGATGACAATTATTCTATTTTACATCTATTATTTGAATTGATGATGTTAAAGGACGCTTTTAATATTGGTTATTAAAACGTATAACCTAACATGTTATATGATATTATATTTTATATTCATTTACCACAATAGAATAAATTAAAAAAAATAACTTTGGTTTTAAATATTTATGTTAAACAAATATTTAAATTGTCACTTTTAAAAACGTCACTTCAAAAACTGACATTAAAGGAACATTTCTATTAGTGTCATCTATAAAAGTCTGGAGTTTGAGGTGGAAGGCCTTTTATATTATGTAATTTTTATGTTCAATTTCAAACCATATATATTTTGGGATATCATTTGAAACTATGTTATAAAAAAAATGAGATTATCTCAACAAATTTATTAGCATGCACCATGAAACTCTGGTCACCCTAATGAAGGCATAATGCACTTTTTATATTTTCTCAAATCAATCATTTTGTTATATTAATATAGGAAAAAAGAAAACTATTATGTCATCATATTATATATTATGGGGGAAATTGATCAAATCCACTATGCTAGAGCCTCTACATGATGATTTTCTCCCCCACTTACGTTATAGGGATTCCCCTCAGATCTGATCTTGAGGGGGGAGGTTCGCTGGTACAATGTTGAGATAGAAGCCCAAGTGATCCATCCCCTTACTTGTGTTCCTACTTCTATATTTTTCATGTTTGGATTTGGCGGTCTTCAGGATGCAGGTGGATCACTTTGTTGATTGGATTTAAGATTTTAGGAGGCTTTTTGTGAGGTGTAAAAGTCATTGGTGCTCCTCTGCCCCACATAGAAGGATTCTTAGACCTCATATGGTTGCCTCAATTTGGACCTCGGTGTTGATCTTACCATGGTTCGTATCTACCACGACTAATTCATAGAGTGGCATTTCTGGGTTAGATCAATTCTGATATCTCTATTAGCGATGAAATCTCAGTTCAGTGTTGGTCCACTCAGTCTTGGGTGACTGAGGTTTGGCTTTGTGAACTTGTTTTTCCTTCTTATTTGTGTTGCTTCCAAAGTTGTGAGGTTTGAAGAGATCCTGTGGATGGTGTTATGGTTCTTATGATGGGTCTAGAAACTGGGATGCTATGACGGTGGAGCTCTTTCGATGGGTTGAAATTGGTTTATTTAGGTTCATATTGTCTAGAAATATGGATGATTGAGTTGGTATTTTGTTTTATTTTTTCTGATGTGTGATGTTGAGATTGATATGTTGCAAGAAATGGAGCTACAATCTATCTGGTTCTTTGGATTGATATTATGATTGAGATTGTGATTTATCGGGTGATGGAGCTGCAATCTGGGAAGGTTTGATTCAGTTCTCTGGTTGGGTGTAGGTGGATTTATGGTTGGAGTGTGAATAAATTATTTGGTGGTTTTGTGTTTTAGATGATAGATAGAACCAAATATTATACAAGTAAATTCTCCAGACAATGACTTAGATCACGTAGATTTCACTGTGAATGGATTTTCAGATTCAAAAGTCTGATAGGGTATGGCCTAGCCATCATTACCATGTCCATGCATTTTTACATGGGACGACTCACGGAGTAGGCACACATTGGTCGAGGCTTTCCATAATGTTGTTGATGCTAGGAAAAAGTACTTCTATGTAGTCCTTCTCGAGGTTGATTATGGATTTTATGACATCAAGGTTATGTTTTTGACCCTACGTCTTTGAATTCATGTAAGGTTTTCCCCATTATCTTGATGTGGGGTTTTATACATAAATAAGTAAAAATTTAATCTTTTGGGCCATTCAGTTAGAAAATTTTATATTATGGTCTTTCTTATATTGAAAAATGGAACCCCACCAACTCCTTCTATATCCTTTAAGGAAAAATTTAGTTCATTTTATCATGAATGTGTTGTGAGTTTCCATTAACTTGAACATACATAGTCTTTTCTAATCTATATTCAGATTCTTGTTACTTATTCACTCATCCCAAGAAAATATATTTTTACTAAAGACACTCCTTTACCATATCTATATTTATACTCATTCCCACCTTCATAGCATGAGTAGCACTATGAATTTATCTATGGTCCATGGATTGAACAATTTTCGCAACTACCCCTATCATGTTCATGTCATCCTGAGGAGTTTCATGGGAAATCACACAAGCCACTCCCTCTTAGGTATGTGTTGGGGAATGTTTGAGGAATAATACTATAAAAAAATAAAAAATTAGAAACCATAAATATAGATAACCTAATAATAATAAAAATTAATAAATATTTTATTTTTAATTAGGTATAGCATAAATAAGTGTAAAAAATGATTCACACCCTTCCATAAACATTGAAAAACTGTATAGTTGGAAATTCATGCAGTTAAAATCATAGGAATATTGGATCAAATTTGGAATTATAAAAATCACATTCATGAAATCCCATAAAAACTAAATTTTATTAAGTAATATTTTTATCTAGTAAACACTTTGCACCATCAGTCCCCAAGTCCCTGAAATTGAAGATTAAGTCTACCATAACACACTAGATATCATATACCAAAATTATAGGTCTCTTATATAATTTTTTAAAAGCCTACTCTGGGCTACCCATGAAATAATAACCCAAGATACCCCATCATATCCAAATAGGAAATTAAAATACCCAATGAATGGAACAATTTCATATTAATATACGAGTAAGCACTTCAATACATTATTCATTATAGTTCAATCAATCATATGGTTTAAACTAAGAACTAACAGTACCCCACCATACTTGGGAAAATCATTCCCTCAATACATATAAAAATCATCACACACAACATAAATAATAAGTAATAGTAAATAAACAGAACAACTTGGGGTGAAAAACATGACTTATAAGATACACTTCAATGGTATGTTGAAGGGAATAAAAGAAATGGGATGAGATTTCATGATGGCACTACATTATATGACCAAATAGTTACACAATATACCCTAAATAAAAATTCTAAAACATATATTCTTGTGACATAAAGTATCATTCAACTCTCATATCTCCAACATCAAACCCACATTGGTCCAGAAAGAGTACCCATCACCTCCCAGAAGTTCCTCCCCCATTCCAATATCGGAATAAACATTATCTGCAAAAAATTAGCAGTGTATATATTGTGTGATAAAAGAGAGCAGTATGATATAACAATTTTTTCTATATATAAACTATGTTATTGAGACTATATATTCTAGTTTTAAATTAATATGTAAAATTTACCTTGATCCTTTTTATTGAAAACATTTAATGAGATTCGTGTGACTATAAGAAATAATAAATGAAAAAAATAATCTTTAAATAGAATTTTTTAAATAATCTAATCGGATTCTACACTATGATTACCATATAAAATATTACATAAAATGTACATCTCTAGAGTCTAGTGAAAAAACATATAAGAACATCATATGCTAGTTTAAAAGAAAACAAATCACTAGTATATCATGTAGAAAGGGAACCAATAAAGTATAAGTTCTCTTACCCAATCTCTTATATATCCCATGATTTTTTCCAATCCCAAATTATTATGTAATAAAATATATTCATCATCCATTTCCAAAAAATCCCTTTTTGTTTTGAAACATAAATTTTTATTTACACACTATTGTGTAAAAAATATCATGGAATTAGTTCCATAAATTAATTTATAAATAAATATTTATGACACCCTAGTAGTACTTTACAAAAAAGAAATAAAATGGGGAAATCCTCCATAATCATTCTATCTAGGAAATTAATGTGGATCCACCTACTAACACTATTTAAAATTAGTATAAATCACTCACTTCCAATGAAAACCCACCTAGAATTATAAAATGGATCCTATAGGAGTTGAAACAACCCATAGATATCGAAACCCAAACATTCAAAATGAATAAACAGAATCCCCATTCCATCATGGATTTGGGGAGATGTCACAACAAATAAATAGGGAAGGAGGATTTTAAAGGGAGATATAGGAGGAGATTTCATGGTGTTTAACAAAAAAACATGATGGATATAACTATGAATTAATGTTAGTGGTTAATTGGGGCATAGATTATAGATAAGGGATTCTGGATGTTTAGTGGAGTGAAAATGTGGGAAACTAATTTTAAATTCAAGTGAGGGGAAATTTTAGTTATTAATTTTGATTTCTAGGAATACCACATTGTTTGGAAATACAGTTTGAATAAAGTATGAACTAATAATATGATCCATGTTCTCTATGCTTGGGAATATGAAAAACTAGTTAAAATTATTTGATAAACCATTAACCAACCATGAAAACTCTGTGGTTAAATACATAAGAATTCTTTTCATGGTTTCTACATATTTTTCACTAAACATACCCCCCCAACCATGCAACAACTAATGTTTACCAGAAATTAAATTATTTCAAATAAAATATCCAGAGAATAAAGGATAATATCCAAAAATATAATATATAATATAAGTAAAATGAGTTCATGGTTTGAAATATTCACTAAATTTTTTGAACTTTATTCATTTGAATTAATTCATAAGAAAAATTTAGTTGGAATTTGATTGTGTCGATTATCTCATCAAAATTTTTAATAAAATTTTATGGTGTGTTATCACTGTGATAGAGTTTCTCATTACTTATTACATGAGATCATAAATTCTAGTGTTTTCATTATAAATTAATCATAATGATCCAGAAAATAATTTCCCTTAACATTGTTATGTTTTAAGTAATTTATTAAAATAAATTTGAACATCCTTTTGGTTTATGGCTTATAACCAACCATTATTGATTGTTTTTAATGTTGTTAATACCATATTTTTTTAATAAATACATAATTTTAAACATTATTTAATTTATTAATTTATACAACAATTACACATGAGTATAATATTAAACCAGTCATATAGGGGGTGATGAACATTTAAATATATCATCCATGATAGTGGTGAACCATCCGTAGTATAGTCAATGTTTTTATTTTTAGAATAAATTATATGCAATATTATAATATATATTCCATTCATACAATAAAATTTTTATAAATATCATACTGATTTATTTATATCAGGATGGTTATAGGAGATTCAGATGAGGTATTTGAAAAAGATTACAGAAAATACATGGATTGGCATAATTTACCTCTTCTTTTGGACGTTATACATAGATATGAAACTTTTTCTTTACAAAATGGTATTTTGTGATGAAAATAACCTTAATGACATGTACAAGGAAATTAGGAAGTTATTTTCATGGGTATTTATTAATGGAATAAGTTATAAGTGACAATAAATGGGGTGGAAGATAGGGGTAATTATAATATGAGTGTGGTGTTTATACTAAAATACTGATTCATTTTTTCTCAAGACTACGAATAATATTTATTATTATGAATATATATATTAATTTATACATGTGGGGAAAATATTATTTTATCTTACATCATATTTGATGTAATTGATCATTTACTAATGTCTGAGGAAATATAATGTATTTTTCATATTTAACTACTCACCACTGTACTTTAAAATTTATGGAAATGAAGAAAAAATCACCCCCAACTAATTTGAACATAGTGATTACAAAAATGAAATCCATTTCTTAAAAATAAATTTCTAAGTTGTTGTATTTTAAATTTAATTTTAGTTAAAAATTTATATTGTTATTTAATAATGTGATAGATGATTTAGTAAAAATGTATACATTCACTTATATTATGTTAAATTGACTAGGTGATTATTTAATTGTATTTTTATTATTATATTAATTACTTAATTGATATAAAACATTGTATAGAATTATTCCTCATTATATAACCTTTTCACATTCAAAAAATATATTCTATTTGTATAATAATTTATTCACTAAATATTATCTCAATGTTATCTAAAAATAATTAATGAAATTATGATCATATTTTTAATGATTTGATTCGTTTTTATTGTTCTATTCATTGGTATGATAATTATAGAATATCGCAACTCAATTGAAATTGAAAATCTAGTTACTTATTTACTTGTGTTTATTTTACCACTGTATGTTTTTTGAATTTTATAGAGTATACATTTTTACTTATATATAATTTTCTATTTTCAGAAAATAAAATAGTTATTGTATATTTATTTGTTTCAATAAATTTATTTATAGAAATTTGTAATTTACATCGATACATATTTTTTATATAAAAATGAATTTAATAATATCTTGGAAAATAAATAATTATTAATGATTATAAATTCATATCATTAAAAATTTTAATTCATGTAACATTTATATTTATAATTAAAGGATGAAACATTAAAAAATAATCATTAAAAATATAATATTTTAAAAAATGACAATATTGACAACTAAAAACTGTGTTACAGGTCTAATGGTGCCTTAAACATGGTAAAATCTTTTAGGACATATTATCTACAATAAAATGAGGGAATAATCATCATTCGGAGGGGATATTAGTTTCTCATCTTCGTTTTCATCCATTTATGATATTAAATGCTCACCCATGCACTACCAGTAACATATATCACAACCAAAACTAAAACATTTCAAAGAGATGTATTGGGTTGGATAAAACACTATAAAAGTTTATCATTCATCATAATCTGACACTCCCATAGCTATAATGGGTTTATCCTATTAAGAAGAATAAAAATAAAACAATCTTCAGTTTTTTACACTATCCTAGTATTTATATCATGAAGAGGGGTACCTTTAAAACCTCTTCATGGAAAAAATTAGATAACAACTATATAAATCATGGAAACAACACTATATTAACTTAAACTTAACCAAACATCAACTCTTAGTTCAGAGACATAAGATGCTCCAATAATATTTGATCTGATATATTATCATGATTGACTACGTACACTTCAGACTGTCCATTAACTATAAATATAAAAACACTATTATAAAATCAATACATAATATCTTATAGTTAATAAATTTTCTTTTACAAGGATGAAACTCTATGGAATTATCTCGAATATGGAAAACTAATCTATCAACTAATTTTCCTCATCATCAACTCACATCTGTGACACACATAAAACATTGTAGAACAACCACTAACTGGAATAGTTAACACCCAATCAATTATAATTTTATCCATATTGAGTCCTAATTCTCATATTATAATATGAAACAAATAACAATTTTTCAAGCTCACATAACAAAAAATTTATAAACTATAGTAAAATAGAGACAAACAGTACCTCAAAAAATATATAAACCCCTTGGCACTGGAAACTCAAAAATATAAAACATTACATTCCCTATGTCTCTTACTTGATTCTCTAAATAACATCAACATAGACAAACATTCATATCCCTAAGACCCTAATGGATTTTAATTTATTATTATTATCTGTTGTAATTCCCTGAACATAGATACCCAGAGTCGATGAATTATTACATTACATTGGCATGATCACAAGAAAGATAAAGTCTCGAAAGACCGATTAGTTTAGTAGCCTTGGAATAACTAGATGCACTAATAAAGTTTACATTACATCATAAAATTAAAACTAGAACAATATAGTCTCCATAGTCCACACTCTAATCCCCTCATACTATCCCTGCAGGTCATTCATAAATTACTTTTTCACATCCTAGGAAAAATAAAACATAGAAAAGGGGTGAGCTCAAATGCTTAGTAAGGATAATAATATAGTGGAAACATTCATAAATAAGAATAAACATTTAAGGAAATGTATAACTAAAACAAAAACCTTTTAAACTTGAAATTAAACATAGTATGGAAAAAATAAAATGAAATAATTCCATTTACTTATTCACATGGATATTATACTAATCGAATAATCACATACAATATCAATAACCACTTTCATAATGATAGAATGCATAATGCCAGACTATCATAACCACATAGCCAAGGACTCGTGCCAAGATTACAAATAAGATTTTTCTATGGCCTTGTTCCAAGACACTAGTTTGTCTTATGAGACATACTGATGCATCGAGGAGCTATAGCGGGCTCCACCCGTCACTTATTAAGTCCAATGCATTCCCCATATGAACAGGTTTAAACAGAACATAAACATTCGTATTAAAACTAGCATATGAAATGTAAATACTTTCTTAATAAACCATGAATGGTATAAAAATAACACATCTACAGTCAAACATATCACAAAACCATCAATAAAATATAGAAGTTTGTATCATAATAAATCAACTTCAAATAAACTTAAAATCCAGTAAAGGATGTTGACATAGATGAAATCAAAAATCTTTTTAGATAAATATCTCTTCATATTTTGAAATAATTTAAGAGCCACATAATTATAAAATAAAACATTAGCTTTGAAAATTTTCTTATAAGCTTGTAAGGGATGCTTTGAAGATTTTATAATGGCAGAAAATAGTATCACCCGCCGTGTATGTTAAAAAAACATTCTTACCTTAATTCTGTCGAAAAGGTTAAAAAGCAACTTGTTTGGAAAACGACAGAAATATTCCTTTATAATCCTCTTAAAAAAATTCAAAAAAGGGTATAAATGACTTTATCCCATATTCATGTAAATATTAAAAATGTTTTGAAATACATTTTTAAGAAACATGGATGTGGATGATAAAGAAATCCCCAGTATATTATTACGTGTAAATAATATCGGATAATGGATAGATTGTTAAATAAGCTCCTACTTTATACATTTCCTTCGTTGATGGTATGTTAACCTCCTGTATAATAGTTAAAACATTGTTATTAAATTATACATGAACCATATAGATGATATCAGATATGATCTTTTAACATTTCTTTGTTAATAATATCTTAGAATTATCGTCGTTTCGGGGGATAACATACTCATTTTATTTTATATGTTTTGTTACATAAGCCATGTTTGTTATGGATACGTTCTATATTATTCATATCCATAATTATATCAAGTTCTTAAACATTATTTTTAATCATAAAATGAGAATTATACTTGAATGGATACGATGGAGAATGAATCTCATCACGTTCATGGAGACGGTAGTCCGTACGTACGCACGAGCGACAATAACATTCTTTTGATATTAAAATAATATATAATTGGATGGTATATCATATATAAATAATCATTATCATGTTATATTTATTATTTACATTAATTACACTTTATTATTATACCCATCCAAATAATAATTTATTGAATAACAATCACACCACGACGTGGAGACGGTAAGCTGTAGGTACGCACGTATGGTGACATATCTCTCAAAGGATGGATAGAATACTTAATATGGTTGTACCATATTTATAATAAAATCAACGTATATATAATATTCTAGAGTTATTATTTTATAATGGAAATAACAAATAAAGAAGAAGTTGAAGAAGAAAGGATCTTGAAAGAGGGTGGTGAAAACATTACCTCTTCTTCGGGTTCTTCGTTTTGATTTGATCAAAAGGGCTCCATAGGTTGGATTTCTGATCAAACTAAGGCCACTGGTTGAAGTGACTGATGTTCAGAGAGTATTTGGTCAGGGGTTGGCTGAGCCAAAAGGCTTTTAATGTGTGAATTGGTGATAATGGGGAGTTCCCTTTTATAAGAGGGGTGAGAGGCACCTTTGGAAAAGCTAGAAATATTATTTTATAATAAGTTCATATTTGGATTCTAATGGATCAAAAAGTAGATTATTTAAAGGTTAAGGTGTGTATGGTTCGAAAATAACTCATCCAATAGAATTTAGATAGGTTTGGGTCATTATATTAAACTTATCATTTAGTTTTAACTCTTAGTTAATTAGTTTGACACTTACAATGTCACTTTGTATTTTTATATTATATTGTTAATAAACGTAATATATACCACCAAGCGACCCCCCAAGTGGTCCATTAATGATACAAATATCATAATATGAGTCTATTTTTTGATCCCTAGATTTTTAGGAATTGAATATCAATTAATAATATAATATTTGTTTTAAAAACTCTTTTACGTCAATTTTGACACTATTTGGAAAATTGATTTTTATGAAAATAAAAACAGAATGATTACTTCAAAAGAAGTTAATTAAATCAATTTTAACATGTCATATTATCCTATAATTTTTTTTAATTCATAAAAAGTATCATATTATATTTATTTGGGTATTTATAATATCAATTATTTTAATTTTTCACTATTATGGTAATTACTGCATCATCATTGTGTCATAAATAAATTAAATTATTTAATGTATAAAAATTATAAATAAACTATAATTATGTAGGAAATATTTTTATCTTTCTAATTAATATTTATAATCAAATTTATCTTATGTGTAACCCTGTATTAAAAATGTTTTAGTTGTAAAACATTGATTTTACCTCTTTTAACTCTTCTTTGAATTAAATAATAATATATGTCCTAATCTAATCCAAGTGGACCAAAGAGGTTCATATTTTATTCTTAAGGTTGTTTTTGGTCGAATTAAGCTTATCCGATAGAATTAGGACATGTTTCAGGGTAATGTTAATATAATTTTTACCCTTAATTATCTTATTTAATTTTAACCGTGGTAAATAAAAGTAAAAAAGTTACTATTCATCAAAAATTATTTTCATCTCATTGAACCACATTTTACTCCTTGATATTAACCGTGTCTCTCCGATTTTCAAAATTCCACTCACCGAAGCGGTAAAATTAAGATTTATGAAAAATTCAGTTTTTTAACTACCACTTAGTGGTTTAACTATTCATCAAAAAATGATGTTTTTCAGAAAAATACCAAAAACTCACCCTAGGCTAATTTTGAGATTCTGAATCCAGAAATGAAGTCCATTTTGAAAAATAAAATTTATAAATTTCAAAAAGTGGGTATTACTATTCATAACGGCTGGTTTGATTGGTTGTGGTGTGTTAGAACTCGATGTTGCATACAACACACGCTATTGCATTATTCAAAGAGAAGCGTACCATAGAAGCATGGGGTGTTACATTCTCCCTTCCTTCAAATAATTTTGTCCTTGAAATTTCTAGAATACTACCGCAGGAAAAGACTCAGGTGGTTCATCATCATAAGTTCCTCGGGTTCCCACGTTGCCTCTTCCATCTTATGGTTTCTCCACAAGACTTTTACCAGACGAGTCATCCGGATTCTTAGTACTTGTTATCTCGTAACAAGAATCTTGACGGGCTCTCCGCAATAAGATAGATTGGGTTCCAGTTCTAATTCTCATAGGCGAGTACATGCATTGGGCCAGGCATGCATTTCCTCAACAGAGATACGTGGAACACATCGTGAACTTTGGAGAGACTTGGCGACATTGCCAATCAGTAAGCTACAGCCCCAATTCGTTCTAGAATTTTGAAAGGTTCGATGTACCTAGGACTCAATTTACCTTTCTTACCAAAACATATGACTCCCTTACATGGAAATACCTTTAGGAAAACATGGTCACCGACTTGAAATTCTGAATCCTTCCTTCGATTATCAGCATAGATCTTCTACCTACTTTGAGTTGCATTGATATGGTTTTGGATTACCTTCACCTTTTCCATCGTTTCCTCTACTAGTTCTGGGCCTACATGTTTTCTTTCACCAACGACATCCCAACAGGTTGGTGTGCAACATCTCTTTCCGTATAATGCTTCATATGGTGCCATATGAATACTCGAATAGAAGCTATTATTAAAGGAAAATTCTACTAGAGGTAAATATTGATGCCACATACCCTAAAAGTCAAGTGAGTAGGATCTGAACATGTCATCTAAGGTTTGAATAGTTCATTCTAATTGTCCATCTATTTGAGGGAGGTAGGCAGTGCTCAAAGGAAGTTCAGTATCCATGGCTTTCTGAAGACTTTTCCGGAATCTTGAAGTAAAATGGGGATCAATATTAGAATCAATCGATAGGGGTACTCCATGAAGTCTCACAACTTCATCAATATATAGTCTTGCTAGACTTTCCAGTGGTAGATCTTCTCTTATAGTAAGAAAATGTGATGACTTGGTAAGATGATCAGCAATAACCCATATTTCATCGTTCCATCTAGGAGTCTTTGGTAGTCCCATGACGAAGTCCATCGTGATATTATCCCATTTCCACTCAGGTATGGGAAGAGGTTGCAATAATCCACCAGGTTGTTGCCTTCCAGCTTTCATTTGTTGACAAACAATACATCTTGACATAAAATAATCAATCTCCCTCTTCACGTTGTCCCACAAAAAATATTCCTTCATATCTCTAAACATTTTGGTGCTCCCAGGGTGTATAGAGAAATTGGAACTATGAGCATCATCCAACAATTCCCTTTTTAGATCAGGTATATCGGGAACATAAAGACTCTTCCCAAATTTCAAAATTCCTTCTGCATACACAAAGTATCTCAATCTCACCTCATTCACGACTTTAATTTTTATGAAATTATTCATCATTGGTCTGAGAACTCTTAATCCTTTCTAGTTAAGATGGTTTGACAACCATTTGAAAAAGAATTGATGTTTCACCATCCTTGGTTATTCCCATGTCCATTTTCACTAGATCCATGAAAATTAGATCCCTTTCAATTCTCATATTGTTCAAAACTCCATGATTTTTCTACTCAAAGCATCTTCCACCTTGTTTTCTTTCCCCGGGTGGTAGTGTATCATACAATCATAATCCTTGAGTAATTCAATCCATCTCATTTTCATCATGTTGAGTTCTTTTTGTGAGAAACCATACATCAAACTCTTATGATCAGTATAAATCTCACATTGTTCACCATAGAGGTAGTTCCTCCATATCTTCAAAGAAAAGATCACAACTGCTAACTCGAGATCATGAGTAGGATAGTTTTGTTCATGAATTTTTTACTGTCGTGATGCATAGGCAATAACCCTATCATTCTGCAGAAGGATACAACCAAGTCCTTTCTTCGATGCATCGCTATAAATAACGAACCCATCATTCCCTGATGGTAGAGTCAATATAAAATCATTGACTAATCTTCTCTTCTGTTCTTTGAAACATTGTTCACACACTTTTGTCCAAACAAATTTAACCCCATTACGTTTGATCTTTGTTAATGGGTTAGCCAACTGGGGAAAATTATGGAAAAATGTTGATAATAACCTGTTAAACCAATAAAACTATGTACCTCAGTTATACTCGTCGGTGCATGCCATTCTTGGATTGCCTTGTTCGTAGAAGGATCAACAGAGATTCCAACTTTAGAGAAAATATGTCCAAGAAAAAAATCTCCTGAATCTAGAATTCACACATGCTAAACTTCCCATATAATTCATGTCTTCTCAGAGTCTTCAGGATAATGCGAAGTTATTTTCATGATCTTCGTAGCTTTTGAAGTATACCAAGAATTCATCAATAAATACAGCAACAAATTCATCGAGATATTCCTTGAAAACTATATTCATCAGAACCATGAATATAGAGGGTTCATTAGTCAATCCAAAAGGCATTACTATAAACTCATAATGCCTGTACCTGGTTCAAAATGTTGTCTTCAGAATGTCTTCCATCATCATAGACAACTGATGGTATTCAGATCAAAGGACAATCTTTGAAAAGTATTGAGCTCCATGCAGTTGGTCAAATAAATCATCAATGCAAGGTAGGGGATACTTGTTATTTATTGTTATAGCAGTGGTCTCCTTGTAGTCGATACATAACCTCATAGGTCCATCTTTCTTTTTAACAAAAAGAATAGGGTCTCCCCATGGAGAAACACTAGGGAGAACAAATCCCTTATTACTCAATTCCTCTAGTTGTTTCTTTAGTTCAACTAATTCTACAGTGGCAATTCTATAAGGGGTCTTCGATATAGGCCTTGATCCCGGAATTAAATCAATAGAAAGCTCAACTACTCATTCTGAAGGATGTCCAGGTAAATCTTCTGGAAACACATCTATATATTCTTTCACAATAGGTACATACCCTATTTGAACATTCCTTTCCTCACCCACTGTAATTTCATTATCTTCCTCCCCAATAACTGAATTTAGTTGAGCTACAGGGGGTTGACCTAGATAAGAATTAGGTGGTGAAGATTCTGCTATAAAGATAAGTTGTTCCTTATCATCATCATCAAAAATTGAAACATCCTTCTTCTTACAATAAATATTCGGATCATGGTCCGAAATCCGATACATACGATGGATTATATCAAACTTAATCATAGGTATGACGATTAGATCAGAAGATAACGAACATTTATGTGCTCTAATGGAGACTGATTCACAAAACTTTATTGCAATGATACTTCCCTTTGAAGTTTTAACTGACAAATCCCTTGTTAAATCAAATTGGTAATATCTAATTTTCTTAGAAAATTGGGAAGATATGAAACAACGTGATGTTCCAAAATCAAATTATGCATTTTCTAAACTTGAGGAAACCATTAAATTACCTGCAACCATGTCTTTCAGTGCTTCTACCTCAGCAGTAGTGATAGTATAATCTTGGCCTTGAACCCCTGTCCTTTTCTAAGGTAAGTTCCCCTGATGCTTAGGGAATTCATTTACATTATGTCCCATCTCCATGAAATTGTATCATTGGACTTCAGTAGCTTCCTTCTCCCCCTTGAAATCACGAACTTGGTGGACTTTTTCACCACACTTGTAACAGACTCCCATTCATTTTAAGCAAGTACATGGGTGTTTCTTCCCACATTTACTATAGGTTGGATATTCAAATTTTCCCTTCATTCCCTTATTTCCATTCCCAGATTGATCAGCAGATCTCTTCTTCTCTTTAATTTCTTTAAAGTCATAAGACTTAGAGAATTCCTTTTCTGTCTTGATAGCACATGACACAATGTCTTCGTACGATGAGAAGGATTGTGAGACTAATGCTCGATAGAGAAATGGTTTTAAAACATCAATGAAATGATCTATCTTATTTCTTGGGTTAAGTATATAATTTACAGTATACCTTGATAACCTTGTAATGTTAGCCTCATACTTTGCGACATTCTCATCCTCCTTTTGTCTCAGACTCAGAAATTGCCTTTCCATATCTTCTCGATGGTCATGAGGAACATATTTTTCTAAAAACATATATTTGAACTCCCTCCATTCCATATTTGATACTTCATCATCTTCCTTCATGTTTTGAATCAATGACCACCATTGATCAACATCTCCAGTTAGGCGGTAAACTGCCATGATAACTTTTTCCATTTCACTACTTCCCAAAGCCTAAAATATTTTCTCTAGGGAACTTATCCATTTCTCAGCTACAAATGGATTTTTACTCCCATTGAATGTTAGTGGATTTTGCCTCATTAAGCGATATAACATTGATCCTCCACGCTCTGGATTAGGGTGCTCCATATAGGTAAGCTTATTATTCATAACCTGAGTGAGTTGTCTCAGTATGGTGATTAGTTGATCAGCACCAGTAGCATCACCAGCTCCACTATAATTATCTTGAGCAGGAGGGAAATCCCTACATGGAGTGTGTGCATTGATACGGTTTCCATTTCTTCCACTAGGCTCCATTTCTAAAAAATGTCATAAACTTGATCAGTTTATGAATCAAAATACACAATTCCATACTTATAAAACACTTAACATAAATTTAACTATTTATGGATATAATCCATAATGATAAAAATGTTTTCTTTGAAGAATTATATACTCATAAACTCTTCATAATGAATTGTAATAAAAATGAGAGTTATCATAAGAATATCCCCTAGGAGTGTCGTAACCAAGAGTGCAGCGAGGCCCATTGTCGTGCACCAGTTCCTGTTCGAGTCTAGCTCAAAGCGGTGTTTTCAGGTTTTACCCCTAGGTACATCTGTTCTAGAGTCGCCTCTACCTACTCGTATCTAGATAGGGATTTATTTCTCATAGAACTCACAAAATCTCTACAGTAACAAAATTCTAAGAAGTTCTTCTATATTAATCCTCAAAGTCAATCTTAAATCTATATGCTCTAATCAGAGTTTATTTCAATCTAGCTTCCAAGGTTTGTACTAAACTTCCTCTAATACCAACTATAACGGTATGGAATTACATCCAATGGACTATAATTGATACCTATCAGGGCACTCCATGGGCGGCTACACCCCCTGGGCGGGACACACCACCATCCCCAGTGGAAGCCATTTCCTCATGAAGCCCTTGGGCAGAGAGCCATGCTTCATCCAATGCTCACATGTGAGAGTTCCCAAGGATCAGATTCTTTACTACCTCCTATTCCTCTGATTCCAACTATAACTCCCCGACCCTAGATACCTAGAGTCAGTGCATTATTACATTACATTGTCATAATCACAAGAAAGATCAAGTCTCAAAAGACCAATTAGTTTAGTAGCCTTGGAATAACTAGATACATTAATAAAGTTTACATTACAACATAAAATAAAAAATACAACAACATAGTCTTCATAGTCCACACTCTAATCCCCTCATAGTATCCCTACAGGTCATTCATAAATTACTTCTTCACATCCTGGAAAAAATAAAACATAGAAAAGGGGTGATCTCAAATTCTCTGTAAGGATAACAATATAGTAGAAACTTTCATAAATAAGAATAAACATTTAAGGCAATGTATAACTGAAACAAAATCCTTTTAAACTTGAACTTCAACATAGTATGACAATAATAAAATGAAATAATTCCATTTACTTATTCACATGGATATTCTACTAATCGAATAATCACTTGCAATATCAATAACCACTTTCATAATGATGGAATGCATAATGCCAGACTATCATAACCACATAGCCAAGGAATCATGCCAAGATTACAAATAAGATTTTGCCAAGGCCTTGTGACGAGACACTAGTTTGTCTCATGAGACCTATCGATGCATCGAGGTGCTATAGAGGGCTCCACCTATCACTTATTAAGTCCAATGCAGTCCTCATATGAACAGGTTTAAACATAACATAAACATTCGTATTAAAACTAGCATACGAAATGTTAATACTTTCTTCATAAACCATGAATGGTATAAAAATAACACATCCACAGTCAAACATATCACAAAAACATCAATACAATATGGAAGTATTGTATCATAATAAACAACTCCAAATATTCATAAAATCCATCAAAGGATGTTGACAGAGATGAAATCAAAACTCTTTTTAGAGAAATATATCTTCTTATTTAGAAATAATTTTAGAGTAACATAATTATAAAATAAAACATTTAGTTTGAAAATTTTCTTATAATCTTGTAAAAGAAGCTTTTAAGATTTTATAATGGCAGAAAATAGCCGCACCCTCTATATAAGTTAAGAAAAAAGTTCTTACATTAATTCTATCGAAAAGGTTAAAAAGAACATTGTTTGGAAAACGACGGAAATATTCCTTTATAAACCTCTTAAAAAAGTAAAACAAGGGTACAAATGACTTTAACCCGTATTCTTGTAAATAGTAAAAATGTTCTGAAATACATTTTTATGAATTATGGATATGGATGATAAAGAAATTCCCAGTAGATTATTACGTATAAACAACCTCGGATAATGAAGAGATTGTGAAATTAACCCTTACCTTGTACTTTTACTTAGTAGATGGTATGTTAACCTCCTATATAATAGTTAAAACATTGTTATTAAATTATACAAGAACCATATACATTATATCATATATGATCTTCTATCATTGCTTTGTTAACAATATCTTAGAATTATCGTCATTTCAAGTGTTAACTTACTCGTTTTTTTATATGTTTTGTTACATAAGTCATGTTTGTTATGGATAGGTTGTATATTATTCATATCCAGAATTATATAAAGTCCTTAAACATTATTTTTAATCATCAAATGAGAATTATACTTGAATTGATATAATGGAGAATGAATCTCATTGCGTTTATGGAGACGGTAGTCCGTACGTACGGACGAGTGACAATATCATTCTTTTGATATTAAAGTAATATATAATTGGATGGTATATCATATATTAAGAATAATTATAATGTAATATTTATTATTTATATGAATTACACATCATTATTATACCCATCCAAATAATAATTTATTGAATAAGAATTACACCACGATGTGGAGACGGTAAGCCGTACGTACGCACGTATGGTGACAAGTCATTCAAAGGATGGATAGAATATAGAATATGGTGATACCATATTTATAATAACATCACAGTATATATAAGATACTGTAGTTACTGTTTTAGAATGGTAATAACATTTAAAGAAGAAGTTGAAGAAGAAAGAAACTTTAAAGAGGGTGGTGAAAGCACAACCTCTTTTTCGGGTTCTTCCTTTTGATTTGATCAAAACAACTCCATAGGTTGGATTTATGATCAAACTAAGGCCTATAGGTTTAAGTGAGGGATGTTTACAGAGTATTTGGGAAGGTGTTGGCCGATCCCAAAGGCTTTGAATGTGTGGATTGGTGAGAAGGGGGGGTTCCCTTTTATAAGAGGGGTGAGGGGCACCTTTGGAAAAGCTAGAAATATTATTTTATAATAAATTCATATTCGGTTTCTAATGGCTCCAAAGTGTATTATTTAAAGGTTAAGGTGGGTAGAGGTCTAAAACCACTCAACCAATAGAATTTAGACAGGTTTTGGTCATTATATTAACCTTATATTTTAGTTTTAACTCTTAGTTAATTAGTTTGACACTTACCATGTCACTTTGAATATTTATATTATATAGTTAATAAACATACTATATACCTCCAAGAGACCCCCCAAGTGGCCCATTAATGATACAACTATCCTGATATAAGTATCTTTACCGAACCTTAGAATTTTATGAATTTAATATCAATTAATAATATAATATTTGTTTTAAAAACTCTTTTATGTCAATTTTGACACTATAAGAAAAATTTATTTTTATGAAAATAAAAATAGAATGATTACTTTGAAAAAAGTTAATTAATAAATTTCTATCATGTCATATTAACCTATAAAATTAGTTTAATTCATAAAAAGTCTCGTATTATATTTATTTGGGTATTTATAATATCAATTATTTTAATTTTTCACTATTATGGTAATTATTGCATCATCATTGTGTCATAAATAAATTGACTTATTTAATGTCTAAAAATTATAAATAAATTATAATTATGTAGGAAATCTTTTTATATTTATAATGAATATTTATAATTGAATTTATCTTATTTTTAACACTATATTAAAAATGTTTTAGTTGTAAAACATTGATTTTACCTCTTTTAACTCTTCTTTGAATTAAATAACAATAAATTTCCTAATCTAATCCATGTGGAACAAAGCGGTTCATATTTTATTCATAAGGTTTATTTTGTCGATTTATTATTATCCAATAGAATTAGGACATGTTTCAGGGTAATATTAATATCATTTTTACCCTTAATTATCCTATTTACTTTTAATCGTGGTAAATAAAAGTAAAAAGTTACTATTCACCAAAAATTATTTTCATCTCATTGAACCACATTTTACTCTTTTATATTAACCGAGTCTCTCAGATTTTCAAAATTCCACTCACAGAAGCAGTAAAATTATGTTTTCTGTCAAATTCAGTTTTTTAACTACCACTTAGTGGTTTCACTATTCATCAAAAAATGATGTTTTTTAGAAAAATACCAAAAAATCAGACTAGGCTAATTTTGATATTCCGAATCCAGAAATGAAGTCCATTTTGGGAAATAAAATTTATAAATTTCAAAAAGTGGGTATTAATATTAATAATGACTAGTTTGATTGGTTGTGGTGTGTTAGAACTCGATGTTATGTAAAACACACGCTATTGCATTATTCAAAGAGAAGCGTACTGTAGAAGCTTGGGGTGTTACATCTATCATATAATTTATCACATATTTAACATATATAATAATATAGGATTTTCTATGGAAGACAAATACTTGATGGAAATTTATACTAAAGTTGTATCTGAAATTTTCCACCAACCCCATATCGACCACCATGACTGGTCATCAAATAGAATTGTAGATGTCATCCCCCCATTATAAAATAATTCCACAAAATTTCTCTCATTAAAATCATAAAAACTAATATCCTTAACAAAATAATAAAAAGAAAATGAAGGCTAACTCCCTAAACTGCCCAATAAATTGATATCTCATCTGAATTGCATTACTACATGGGAAGACATCATGACTTCCATCTCAAGAATAACCCATCCACACCGTTGACTTCTTGATCACCTCCATATTTTCCCATGTTTCTAAATATATTATTATTTTTAAGGGGTGAAATAATAATAGATCTATGAATAAGAAATCCTCTTTAAAATGTCTCACCATAGCCTTACCATTTAGAAAATCATTGGGAGAATAGTAGATTAGATTCATGAACCTTTCTCCACACCTCCTCACACACAAACACCCTTTTTAATAGGTGGTAACTTTTTTCTACCCCATTACCTTGAACATAAGGGATAGAAATTCAACATTAAACAAGCTACGAGACATTTCCCATATCACCACCAAAATACTATGATCACAGAGAATAAGATCCCACTGCCCTCTAGTTTCACCTCAGAAAAAAATAAATACTTCTGAAATAAAATATTCAACCATTATCAAATCACCCCAAACATAATTTCAACCACTTATGTCCTCTTATTAGTCATAAGATAATAAACTAACCACTCATACTTTTGAAATATATAACCCTTAATGATTGGTAGTTTAATCCTCTATAAAAATTCTTCCATAGGATAAATTCCCCTATAATATATTTTAATATCCTAATATACCTCATGATCCTGAAAAATATTATGAAATCATCCATAAATAATCTTTACAAACAGAAATGGGAATATTTATCCTATGTCATATAATTCAAATAAGGTATTTTTAATTAAATTATTTTGATTTTACCTACATCCTACCTAATTCAAACTCATTTGAAATCAATAATGATGTTTATACCACACATAGGCCTCCAACACATAAAAATAAGGTCTCACTTAAACTTATTAAATAATATTAAGTTCATTTGGATAGATCACAAGGTCCTCAACTTCATTCTAGTCAGTATCCCTAACCTACATCAAATATGAATATCAAAATATACCATTTCCTGATTAAAATATTGTAATCCTTACTATGTCCTAACATTGAAATCCATATTAGCCACCAATATTAAATTTAATAATTCTCTCTCATCACATATCCCCACAAGAACCCCTCATGTATGGGTAGTGAAGTATATAATTACCCTCCTAGCCTGCTTTAAATAGGCCACAAGATGGATACTGGAATGAAGGTATAAAACATATATAATGGGATGTGTTTCCATCAAAATATAATGAATTATATAAGAATCAACAAATCAAATTATTCTATTAAATATTAAATAAAACTAATTATCCTAATAATCCATATCATCTAATATATAAAAATAATATATAGTATCTCCCAAGATAATATCTTACTAAAAACCCATAAAAACATTGATTATGGAAATCACCAAGCCATAAGATGGTATTATTTATCAATATCAAGAACTATATCCTAAAAATATATAAAATTAGTATATAATATTTTAGGGTGACCATTAATGTAAACTTTGTAAAATACACCTTGGAACCTCTGATGAAAATTAAATGGAAGTATAAAAAATATGCACGGAATAAATAATGAAACCAAATAATTACACATACTAAGGTAACTACAACCCAAACCTAATATTTTTATAAATAAATCAATATATATGTATCGAAATAGATTAATAACCTGAATATATTTCATAAGTTATTTGGAACCCACTTAACATATGATCTTTTCCCCCTCATATCTCTATCTAATACATCTAGTTGATCCCATAAATTTAGTATCCATATACCATATATATCGTACCATATCATAATCACAACCCCATAACCACATTACAACATCCATTCCACATCACTACATCAAAACCACATCATTTAACAATTTCCTCATCCAAAATATGATATCATAATAATAACTATATATCATCACATCATAACAAAAATATGTTTGAAAGAAAAATAATGATAGGGAACATGGTTTTCCATCCATATCACCCATATAATAGATGTTGGTGATATACACAAAACTAAAAACCTTATATAAGAACTAATTGTGTTACAATATATGGGTTGTAACACAAGAGAAAAAATGGATATATAGGATTTCCAAAATATCTCAATCTCCATTTCTATCCTAACAAAAAATCTCCAAACCATTTCCAAAATTATATCAAGATGTGTGGAGACAATTTGGTCGATTGATGCATTTTTAAACAATAGATAATGATAATCATTATGATAAATTATTTTAAAATGATTTTAGGTATCATTGAAATGTATGGAATTATATTTTTATGGATGAGAATGGAAAGATTGGTAGAAGTAAAATCACCATGGTGCATAATTGGTGTATATATATTTGGTTGTGTTTTAGAAGGATGTAAGGGATCTTAGAAGAAGATGAATTCTTGATGAATGAGTGATTGTTCTAATATTTTTTGTGATTATTCTGAGATATCAATATTTTTCCTTATTTAACATGACATTGGATACAAAATTTAATTATTAGATAAGCCTATAATAACATGGAGAATTTTTAGAGAACATTTACTAATAAGTTTACAAATCATGATAGAATGGAACTTCACATTCCATAGAGGTTATTCCATAGTGTGTATTGAGGACATGTATTGGGAAATTATTTTGTAATAATTTATATCATGTAACAAGGAGTATAGTCATAGTGTAGTTATTGAATCAAAAAATGTATGTGTTATACTATCAAATCTATATGAAATGATTACACTAAAATATACGTGTTGATACATGACAATGAAATTTTATATTTTAAGAGAGATATATAGTGAAATGTAAATCTATATAAAAGTAGTGCATTAATATTTTGATAAAGGAAACCAATTCATGGTATAAATTATCCATTAATCTATAATGGTGGGTAAGTTATATAGGGTCACACCATAACTTGTTGGTTACAACATAGAGAATGGGGTTTAGGTAAAATTATGTATAGTCTCAATTATAAAATGATGAGAACCTCATGGTGCAACATGATATTGACTGAATAATTAATGAGATCATGTCATGATATCTATTAAAATTTTAAGACATTACAATGATATTTAATGAATTTTTATTTTTATTTACGATTACAATATAGTATGAGATATCACATAGAAATCTAGAAATGTTGAAGTGACCTAAACAATATTAGACAGAGTCAGGATGTAATTGGGTTGAAGTTCACGGATTTCACACCACAACAAGGAATGTAACACCATCATCTTCTAATTGAAATGTTATATTAATACATTTTATCTACATTCAAATCATGTAAATATAATGATATCACTAAAGACTCATTAAGAAGAAATATTTAATGTATGATTTCGACTTATTTAGGGGTTATTCCTGGTTGTTTTCAATGTTAAAATCATGTAGTTTTTTCATAAAATCTTATATATATTCGTAAGTTTTATTTGAGGGGATCCAAAGGTAATATTTTATAATTATTTTTCATTAAATTTGGTGAATATTTCATAAAATATGAATATGTAGGTTTTTGGTCATTTATGAGATTTTATTATGTAGAAATTGTGGCCATTATGGATATATGACTTAGTTGAAGATGAAAGAGAAAATATAGTTTAACTTTTTATGGATTAATCACTATGTAATATTTATTGGGGTAATACATGAAAATACAGGGAGATTAATAGAATTTAAATAGTAGTTGATAGTGGAGAGACAATATTTCTATATATGAGTTTGATATGAACTCTTTGATATCTATTCCTTGTGGAATATTTTATTATAATTTTTTTGACATATTTTTAGGCCATTTATGAGAAAAAAATTATTTTACCAAGGTTTTTTTACCAATGATGGAGGATATGTTAATATAATATCTATATTGATATCGAAATGATACTTGGTATGGTAACATGCTAAAACTATATCAATTTATGATAGATATTAATATAAGAAATTTATATATTTAGCTTATAATTTTTTATTTAAAATTACGTAGAATGAAATGAAATGGCATGATTGACATATCTAATACTAGAGGGAATATAATAAAGTGATCATTTCCTAAAAATATCTGTATTTATAAATATAATGAATAGATGAAATCTATAGTAGAGTTACATTGATCACATATAGTCCATTGAATGAAGGAGACTTGGTAAGGATGGAGTTACATTACTACACTCGACTATTTGAAATATTAATGGTGAAGAGTGACACAAACAATTATATTAACAAGATATTTATATCAACTAGATAATTAAAGGGGAATTCAATTATTCTATGATTATTTTTGGAATAAAAATATATATCTATCTCATTATATAGTAGGTATAATATACCAATGAAATATTGGATCTGATGAAAACAGTAAATGAACATCATATCAAAAATGAATTTATGATCCAAAAAAAATTTATTTCTATATTCAGATCATAGATATACCCTAAGTCAAAAAAATTAAAATCATTTCCATTAATTATATTATAGATGAAAATTATAATAAATTATACTTGATATATAGTGTTTTATTGCATAAATTTTGTAATGGTATTGATCCTTCGATTAGAGAAACTGTGAAAAAATATTTTTTCTACTAAACTAGTGAATCTTAGTTGATTTTAGATCATTATCACACTAATATTGTATAATTATTGGTGTATCCTATTATTGTTAATCATATGAAAAACACTGGGTATTTTATTCATTAATTTCAATATTTTTTATTTCAATGGGTGTGATCAAAGATAAGGGATATATATTGAATTATGTTCCAAATATTATAGAAAAAGATATATTGGAAAATGGGTTTCAAAAAAGAAAATCACAAATAGAGAAAACCCTAATTCACCGATCCATTTTATGGTTATTTCATTCATCATGGACCCAACTTGTGTTAAAATATACAATATATTCTAACATGGAGGTAAATCTTGAAAAACAATTTGTAGATTGGACGAAAATATTGATTTGATGATAAAGCCTTCTATTTTTAGTGATATTAACATTTATGGTTAAAAGAAGAGATATCCTAGTTCATTCAATCTTGTGGATGAAATTGGGGATTATTTATAATGATATGTTGGTTTGTGAAAGAATATTGAAATAGTTCACAATGTAGAGCCGAAAAATATACTGAACAAAGGTATATGCAATACGGTTTTCAATAATACCTTTCCTCATGAACTCTCCTCTAATATATTAAATATTTGGGAAAAAATATAAGGAAATTTAATTTAACAAAAGGATGTTTTGGAGTCTTCCTCTAGAGAATACACTAAATATTTTAGTAATGATAAATCATTATAAAATATAAAGAGATATTTACCTTATGTAAAAAAATGAAAAAAAAATAATAAATAAGAAGATGAATCATAGGAAGAAATATTGTCCAATACTGGTAAAAAATAATTATTTAATTGATAAATCTATTTATAAGAAATTTGTGGATGATTCACCCAAATATTGAAACTCATTTTCACCCATGAATATTGCAGTAAACTGTGATTTTGGTGTAGTCATGGTATTGAGATCAATAAATAAATCTTTGGAATATACTTAGAGATTCCAAGATAAGATACAAAAATTTTATAATATAGTGGATCAAATTGAAACCATCCTTATGTTGAACAACATATTTATTTTAGATTTAGTTATTATGAAAAAAAGGTCGATGAACGAATTTTTTTTCCTTGATTGAAAATAATGCTAAATTGTTTGAAAAGATCAAGATTCACTATGAGTTACTCAAAAATATTTCACACGAACAATAATAGTAAATTTCCAAGGAAAATAAGCATTAATTGAATTTTATACATTCCAAAAAAAATTTTAAATAGTGGAAAAATCTCAGAATGTAGATATTTTAAGGGTAGTGTACATTGGTTCTCGATTAAAAGAGAATGAAATTACCATCCAAGAGTAAATAATGTGGTTAAAACCGATAAATGGATATATAAACATCCCTATTATAGTGGCCTCCATACATGGAATGTGTAATGTAATAGATATAGAAAATATTAATATGATTTTTATTGATAAAAATTTAAGTGATTTTCTTCAATGGAAAATGACGTTGTAATGTGACTACTATAGAGTTGAGGAAAAAACATGGATACGTGTCTAGAAGAAAAAGAACTCAAATTTGGAAGGAAATATGATGAAATATCATGTTCTTGGAAAAGATACATGATGTATGGTTCTATCAATACATTTTATTTATTTATTCTAACACCAAAAAATGTAATGGTATTATAGTCATAGATATAACCCTAAAACCAAAAAAAGAATCAGATCATAAATCTATCATGTGGGTGGGAAATATTAGTTAAATAAATAAATTTTAAATTTTAATATAGATATATAGTATTCGAATAGTATGGAGAATAAAATTGTTGAAATGTGCATCAAAAAACACTATCTATGTTCTTGTTTTATCCTTCATAAAAAACAAAATATTGAATATGAAGAATAATAGAGTTTATCATGATAATAAATGGTGGATGTCCAATTAAATAAACAATCATAAAGGATAAATATGTCTGAAATAATATTATAGGAAGTCATTAAGCATTGGGATGAGCAATTTATATGGGAAAGGAAAGAAATGATGACTAGAAGAAGGTACCACATTTTTTAGAGGTAACATGATGAAGGATGCATCAATAATGCATCAAAGGGAGAAATATGCACAAGTGGGATTAAACTCTCATTTGAGATGGATGAAAAGAAGAAAAACATATTTTTTATTAAATAAAAGACCTATAATAATGTTTTTAAAAGTGTTAACCCTTAATGAAAAACCACTATTATTTTTATTGAAGACGTTTGGAAGCAAAGAGTTTGTTCACCATTCCTATCCACACTCTTTACGTGTTGATGATATAGATGTAAACATCTCTAAATTTATTGAATTTTCATAAATATTATCGGAGTTGTTCTAGTGTAATGTGTAATAAGATCCATGGGTTAAGTACATTGAAAGCCATAGATAACTTGGAATGTCTAATTAACCCAATGAAAGATGATTTCAAGAGATTAGAGAGTGAGATATGGTGTCATAAATGGAATCAAAAAAAATCATGTGGTTAAAAAGCTTAATATAGATTACTGTTGTGATATAAATAATAAAATCAAATTATACAATGGTATCTAGGATATATGAATGGAAATCTGGCACTTCATATGGAAAATGGTGACTTGATGCAAGAGTAATAACATTAAATGAGGAGTTCTTGATTTATTTTTTTACTTCATCTTATTATATCATCTTATTGTTTTTTATGATATAAAAATATTATGAATAGAGTATCTAAAATTAATGATAATTTCAATATTTTTAATCAATTGATCATTGAATTCTGAGGGAGCAATTTCCAAGGGTATTTTCCTTATACGGTGAAGTAGAAATTCAATGTGATATAATGAAAATATTGAATTATAAGTGATAAAGAGACCCATTATAAAGATACATAAATAATACATGGATACCATGTTTTACTTAATAAATCTCACAAATAGTCTCAAAACCTTAGTAAATAAAGGTTTAGATTATTAGAACCTAGAAAAATAAAAAATAACAGTTTTATATTTCCTAATCATTTCTCTATAATCTGAACCCCATCTTAGACATTCCATGAGATTATAATATTCAAATCCATAGAGTGGAAAAAGATAAGAAGGGTGAGATTATATCCTCATTAATGGATAACATACCTATTGGTCGGAGTTGATACTCAAGAGGGGGTGAATTGAGTTCAAATTAAAATTTTCTGTTAAAAATATTTCTCTTAAAATCCCGCAATTTGAAAACAAAGTTAAACTATAGTGAATCTATACAGAGTTTAAATGTTCAATCAGTTTCTCAAAGATTGATTAGGTCTCAGTTGACTTAATCTGAAGATTAAATTATCTTTTGAAACTAACTTACTGATTTACAATAAGTAAAAACACTTGAGAATTTATCTATCAAAGTAGTCTTAAAATAGATTTTTATTTCAAAGTAATAGTAGCGGAATAAGAATATAGTTTACTTATAGAAATAAATTAAAATGAACTGCAGAGTTAACCAAGAGGTTCAATCTCAAGCTGAGACTTAGTCCTCTCAACAATTTATATAAATCTATCCACACCCGGGATCGGGGTTAACAACAGTGAACAACTGTCAAGGCCACACAGGGACCTCTACCACAGTTCTTTATGGGAAACAAAAACAATGACCAGGCCACACAAGGACCTCTTCCATAGTTGTCATGGGTAAAAAAGAGTAAACACTTGTGGTTTGAGGATTTTGATATCTCCCAGTTCAGCACAGGAGTCAGTGTGTGTGTGAGATATATAGAGTATACACACAGATCAAAAATGTAAGTAAAATAATCACTAAGAGAGAATGTATCAGAGTATAGAAAGCTCTAGTGATTGGAAGTGCAGCTTTGGACTTGTTGGATTCATCAGAAATGCTTCTAAGTCCTTCTCTGGTTTTTCCCTTGAAAAAAAGAGTATCGTGATTCACTTCCTTCACTTCTAGTGCAGGTGTTCAGCTCAAGTATGTGTAGTCATTATAGCTCTTGAGCTTCTTCTTTGAACTTTTGTTCTTGATTTATATCAATGTTCTTCAAGTTATGCATCCCATGTACATGTATGGAAGAATTCTATCTCTTTTTGTATCTCCGTATCTGTTGTATATCTATGTGTATATTTGTGTTGTGTATCTTTACTACAGTTCGATATGTCTTTTATTCCACGAGCTCCAGTAGTAGGAATGATTACCTTTTCAGTGGTACGAGGTACAGTCCCCTGACATTCCAACAATCAACATTAAATAAAATTAATTTCATTAAAAACATAAAAAATGACCGTTAGAATTAAATATGAATTTATAGAAATTCAAATAGTTTTCAATAATATCGGTGAGTCATGTGATCGGTGAGTCATTTTGAATCTGTATTGGTTTCGTTAGCATCAGCATCAGTGTCTCAGCATCGGTGTCTCAGCATCGGTGTCTCAACATCGGTTTCTCAGCATCAGTGTCTCAGCATCGATGTCTTATCATCGGTGACTCATCATCGGTGTCTCAACATTGGTTTCTCAGCATCGGTGTCTCAGCATCGGTGACTCATCATCGGTGACTCATCATTGGTGTCTCATGATCATCGGTATCGATGACACGTGATCGTCGGTATCTCTTTAGATCTTTACTAGCTATCAGTGCGACCGTTCATCATTGGTGCGACCGTTCATCATCGGTGCGACCGTTTATCATCGGTGACTTAGGAAAATGACTATCAGTGAGTCCAGATAAGGAATTCTTACAAAGTGTCTGTTCAAACCAGAATACTTCCATTTCAACCATAACCATACATTGATCATAGATAAACAATTTTAGATATGATTTAAACTTATTTAGAACAAGTTGAACAGGATATTAAAAGGAAATAAATAAAACTAATATTTGTGATTATTAAAATAACAATTCCATAGAGAGTTCAAAAATCTCCCCCTTTTTGATAATCACAAACCAATGGCATAAATGAAGAGAGAATACAGTATTTCATTAATTATGCTCCCCCTATAAAAAATATATTCCAAAAGATAAAACATGGTTAGAACAGAAACCAGAACATATATATAACTGAGGAATTCTCCTCTTTCAAGATTTCTCCCCCTGTGTATATATGCATCTGATAAATAGGATGCATGGGCATTCAGGTCACCCATCTAGACATGATGCATCCAGAGATAATGCATACAGAGTTCGCATATGCATGCATGATTCACCTTTTTTCTCTCCGTGATTTCTCTCCCGCTTTGGGATTATCAAAAAGAAGAGATAAATAAAGATAAGAAAGAAGATTCCATACCAACAAAGGGTACACATATTACAAAAAAATGACAGTAACAACTATTTACCTGTGTGCAAGGGAGCCTTCCCTTTAGCAGTAGGAGGAATTGAAGATCCAAAAGGTTATTGGGTAAAATTTGGAACCAGAATTATGGAGAAAGAATGTAGGATGACTCGAGCTGGACGAATTGGGGGTTCCAAGGTCACCTACTACAAAGAAGGTCGTTCTAAAGGTTGTTGTTGAAAGACTGGTCTAATACTGGAAAGAGCTTGAGAAACAAACATCTGGTTGGGACCAACATCTGATAATTGTAGAGTATCAGCTTTAGAAAAAACAATGTATTTTTCTTGCAAATGAAGGTAGGGTTTTAGCATGTTGATGAAGTCCTAAATGACTTCTCCACCGTACTTGATGGATTTTTTAAAATCATCCTTATTTTTCATGAAATTTTCTAAAGTGGGGGTAAAATCCTTTAACTGCTGAACATGAGCTTTAAAAGCATGAGTCACTGGAGGGAGTCTCAGATTATTATCCAGTACTTTAAAATGATGATTCAACTCATGATTTGTGTAGATCTTAGAGAAATAATGATCTACTTTATCCTTAATCTCCTTTTGAGATTTTGTAGCATCAGCCTAATACAACTATACCATTTTATGCACATGATCACTATGGTATTTCATTTTCTTCAAAGAATCTAAATCTAAAATCTTCCCAAGATCCACCAGTTATTCTCTAACAATATTTCTTAAGGTATCCAATTCTCGACCAGTGATCTTGGTCACCTTGGTTTTGCCAGCCAGAGCAATAACCTGAGTAATTTCAGCTTTTAACTTCCTCAAATCGGCTTTCTTCAAATGTTCTATCAGATTTCTTAAAACTTCCATCATACCAGAGATGGTTGTTATGAACTCACCTGAAAAAGAAACAAGATTGTTGCCTAACTCCGTAAGTGTTTGATTCAAAGAGTTAATATGCCAGCCAATCGATTCACTGAAATTTCAGAGGTCTGATTTGATATGGTTTGCCACTCTTTGAGCCAAATCATTCATAGCAGCATCAGATAAAGTCAAAGGAGTGGGAGAAGGAATATGAGATAACTCACTTTTCACAGTCTCCCTAACAGCTTGAATCAATTCAATCATGAAATTATCAAAATCTGACTGAGCAACTTCAGGATCAGGTCTACTTTGACATACTGAAGATTCTGGTCAGACATCTGTTCTTTGCAAAAACTCGGCAATGGATTGTGGCTTAACAGAATCACTTATGCCTGCAAGATCCACATCTACACCTTCCTCTTCCTCTAGGTAGTCTAATCCTAGAACAGAAAGACCAGGATGCTCTTCCCATGCCGCTTTGCATGAAGGGTATATATGTTTCACAAACTGGACTCGTCCAGAATTTTCAGGAGGGACTTCCTCATCCTCATCACTCACCAACTGTTCTGTCCTCTTAGCTTCAAGAACATGCTCTTGCTCAAGTGGTTGGATTTTAGGATCATCTTGGATCACATTTTGACCATCTAAAGGTCGAGCATCAGCATCATCACCATTACTTTCACAGTCACCACTACTACCATTACCATTAGCATCACCCTTATCACTATCACCAGCTTCATCATCATCATCATCATTAACTGATCTCTCATTAGAACTGTCTGTACTTCCGGATTCAAACTCCTCAGATTTTGATTCAGTAGTCTTGCCTTCTTCTTCATCATCTAAAAGCGGTTCAATTTCTGGTAAATTGAGAGGACTTGCTGAACCAAATTCCATCCTTCTTCTCTTTGGGCTAACAGTTTCAGGATCACTCCTTTCATCAAGAGATGATTCATCCTCTTCTTAAGAATTTAGATTCTCATCAGATTCTTCTTCTTCATCTGTTCCTTTCTTACTAGATTCACCAGTTTCTTTAGGATCAACCACTTCATCTTCTTCGTCCGAATAGATCACTTCCTCACCAAGTTTTAAGCTATGATATCTTACTTGCCTTGGTCTCCTTGGATGATTAGTAGGATTGAAAGACTCATATAACTTTTATTCATCATCAACCTATGCTTTCTTCCTTGGGTTCGAATTGATTTTCATTCTCTTACAAATAACATTGTTGAAACAAAAGCTAACTGATGAGATACACTCATCCCTATCATCCACACAGCCTAAGAATTTCAGCATGGCATAAATTTTTTAGAATAAAACAGAGTGGTAGCTTTCTTTGAAGGTTTTATCATCTCAACAATATGTTTAGAAAAATATCTACATAGATTGATCTTTTCACTATTCATCAAAAGAAATAGCAGAAAAACATCTTGATACATTACTACAACAAAATCACATTTTCTTGGAAAAAACGGATGTTCAATAAATTTTAACAGGATTCAGTTCTCACCATCCAACTCAGCAGAAATTAACCTTCATGATTCAGAATTACCGGTCAAACATTCCAGCGCTAACTCATAAGAAAAGAAATCAGTTGTGGGAGGAATATTACCAGAATAGTCCTCGTATCTTCCATTGTGAGGTACTCCTAGACATTCAGCCCATTGTTTGGATGAAAACATAATGTTTTTCCATTTTACTATAGAAGACAATCTCACATCCTCTAATCCATCCAAATCTATATCCAGGTTCAAATAGAACTCTTGAACTAGCTTCAGGTAAGAGACTCTATCGTTATTATAGAATCACTCCTTCTAGCCTTGAGTTTCCAAAACATTAAAGAGAATATACTTTCTAGATAAAACCCATTCCGAACAAATTTCCTTTTCAGCTATAACTTCTCGTTTTTCTAGCTCCGGATCACAGACCTCTGCGTTGTACTGCTCGAATCACCTCGAGCATTCTTGATAGGTGAAGTTCCTTCAAATTCCTTTCTCTGTATCTTTTGTTTTCCCATTTTGAGGTTTTGAGACAATCGAGAGGCTTGGAAAGACTAAAAAGGTTCAGGTTACAGAGAAGAGAGGATAGAGTTCAGCGGGAAATGGAAGGTCAATATTCGTTATTGAATGGAATAGTTGTGTGTCATTATTTGTATAATTTAGGGTTATAAATAATAAAATATCGATTGAGTAAAACAACATCATTTTTAAATACAAAAAAAATAGTATGACCCAATCACTAGCACTAGTCAACATGACAGATCGGTTTGACAGATCGGTTTGACAGATCAGTTTGACAGATCAGTTTCACAGATCTATCATACCTAACTCTCGGTTAATCGTGTTTTACCTTTCACAATTTAAGGGCTTAGTGAAAATATCAGCTAATTTTTGTCTAGTACCTATAAACTCAAGAGTGATATCACCTTTTCGGCAGTGATCTCTCAAAAAGTGATGTCTGATATCAATGTGTTTGGTTCTAGAGTGAGACACATGGTTCTTTAAAATGTTAATTGCACTAGTGTTATCATATTAAATTGAAATATGCTTAAAATCATATCCATAGTCCAAAAGAGTGTGTTTCGTCCACAGAATTTGTGCACAACAAATACAAGCAACAATGTATTCTTCTTCAGTAGTAGATAATGCATCAGAGTTTAGTTTCTTACTACACCATGATAATAAGGATTGACCCAATAAATGACATGTTTTAGATGTGATCTTCCTATCTAACTTGAAACCAGAAAAGTCAGTATTTGAATAACTGATTAGCTCAAAATATTGTCTTTTTGTATAAAAAATCCTAATGTTACCGTGTGTTTAAGATACTTAAGAATTATTTTAACAACAGGTAAATGAGATTTTTTCGGGCCAGCTTGAAATCGTGCACACATACACACACTAAACATAATATCCAGTCAACTAGCAATAAGGTAAATTAAGCTTCCGATCATACCTCTGTAATTGGTTTGATCCACTGGTTTCCCAGCTTCATCTGCATCTAATTTACAGAATGTACTCATAAAAGTACCACTTTCCTTAATACTATCAAAACAAAAACGTTTTATAAGATCATTTGTGTATTTACTTTGAGTCAAAATAATACCATTTTGATTTTTAAAAACATGAAATCCAAGAAAATATTTAAGTTCTCCCATTAAAGTCATTTAAAATTCATTTTGCATACTCATTGAAAATTAAATACATAAAAAAGGTTTAGAAGATCCAAAAATAATATCATCAACATAGATTTGAACTATTAAAACATCTTTAGAAATTCATTTAATAAAAATAGTTGGATCAGCAATCTCTTTAGTAAATTTTTTGAAATAAGAAAATCAGTAAGTCCTCATACCAAGATCTTGGAGCCTGTTTTAATCAATATAAAGCTTTATAATGTTTAAAAACTTGATTTGGAAAATGAGGATTAATAATTCCTGGTGGTTGTTCATCAAAAACATCTTCAACAATAAAACCATTTAGAAAAGCACTTTTGACATCCATTTGATATAACATTAAATTCAGATGAGCCGAATATGCAAGTAAGATCCTAATGGCTTCTAATCTGGGTATAGGTGCAAAGGTTTTATCATAGTCTATACCTTATTCTTGACTATATCCTTGTGCAACTAGCCTAAAATTGTTTCTAACTATGTTTCCAGACTCATCAACTTTGTTTCTAAACACCCATTTGTTCCTATTGCTAAAGTGTCCTTAGGTCTGTCAACTAATTCCCAGACTTTGTTTCTTTCAAATTAATTTAACTCTTCTTGTATATCCATTACACAAAATTCATCATTGATAGTATCATTGACATTTTTAGGTTCTTTCTTTGAAAGAATGGTTTGATTCTCAACCTGGTTTCTTAGAGAAGCTATAGTTTGTGTCCCTCTATCAAGATTACCAACAACATCATCTAAAGGATGATTCTTTATAATTCTGGATGATCTAGTAAAGGTAGGACTAGAAATTTCAGGTTCTTCTCTTGGTTCGGGTTCATTGGGAACAGATTCTAGAATAATTCTAGAACTGGTTGTCTTTATAGCAGGTTCTTTAGAATTGTCATTAAGGTCTAGAACAGATAAATCTTCTTCAATATTTTCAAGAAAGGTTTTAAGTTCATGTGGATCAGTTTCATCAAAATTGATGTGAATAGATTCTTACACAAATTTGGTTCTCTTATTAAAGACTCTATAGGATTTTATAGTTAAATAATAACTAAGAAAAATTCTTTCATCACTTTTAGAAGCAAACTTGTCTAGATTATCCTTTGTATTAAGAATAAAAACATTGCAGCCAAAGACTCTAGAGTAACTAACTTTAGGTTTTATGTTATTCCATAACTCATATGGGGTCTTCTTAAAAACTGGTCTAATTAAGACTCTATTAATGATATAACAAGCTATATTGATAGCTTCATCCCAAAAGTAAATAGGCAGATCACATTCATTAAGCATAGTCCATGCAATTTCTTAAAGGGTTCTATTTTTTCTTTCTACTATACCATTCTAACAAGGTGTACTAGGAGCAGAAAAGTTATGACTATAGCCATTATGAGAGTATTAGGATTCAAACTCATGATTTCCAAACTCATGGCCATGATCACTTCTTAGGGTTTTAATCTTAAGTCCACTATTTTTTTCTACAGACTTGGAATATTTGAGAAAGTAAGAATAAGCTTCACTTTTGTGAGTGAAGAAGTATACCCAAGTATATCTAGAAAATTCATCTACTAGAATATAGAAATAGTGCTTCCCATTTAAACTAGAAACTCTTGATGGTCTAAACAAGTACATGTGAACCAACTCTAGAGGTTGAGAAGTAGAAACTTCTTTCTTTGATTTAAAGGAAACATTATGTTGCTTTCCATTTTGACAGGGATTACAAACTTTGTAAATTGGGAATTAAAGTTTAGGTAGGTCTCTAACCATATTTTTCTTAGTTAGTTTTCTAAGTGAATGGATGTTTTAGTGTCCTAATCTTCTCTGCCAAAGCCAAGACTCTTTATGAAAAACATTTAGACAAGTAACATTTTTTATCTAAAGAATTTAAATAAACTGCATAAACATTTTCATTTCTTAAAGAATAATAGACTAAAACATATTTTGAATTAAAAGCATTACAAAAAACATTTTCAAATTTGACATTAAAACCTTCATCACACAATTGAGAAATACTTAACAGATTATATTTCAGTCCATCAACAAATAAAACATTGGAAATTAAAACTAAATCAGTGTTACCAATCTATCCTAGGCCGATGATTTTTCCTTTAGAATTATCACCAAAGGTGACATGGCCTCCATAAATATTGATTAGACTTTTAAAGCATGAGTAATATCTAGACATGTGTCTCGAACATCCACTATCAAAGTACCATACCTTCTTTTGAGAACTCTTCAATCAGGTTTCCTATAAAACAGATTTAGATGGAAAATGACTTTGGTACCCAGATCTTCTTGGGCCCAGACAGGTTAGCAATCAAAGATTTTGGTACCCACATTTGTCTTATGGGTTTCATACAATTTACAGAATCAATATATTTTGAAATATAAACTTTCTTTTATTTATAACTATGTGAATTACCAGTTGAAGCATATGAATGTCCAGAACTAGAACTACCACTATTCTGTCCAGATTTAGGAATAAATCTATTCTTAGTAATATGTCTCTATGCAGGTTTGTAGCCTATTCTAGTAGTGTATTTGGGAGATACTTGCTTTCCTAGAATTTGAGTTAGTGTATCCTTTCCATTTGTAAACTTCTCTAAGTCTTTTCTAAGTTACTCATTTGACATTTTCATTTCAGTGTTTTCCTTTAAAAGTTGAGCATTTTTCTCCTTTTTAATAGTAAGTTTGGTTTTAACAGTAGTAGTGAGAGCATGTTGTTTCGTCAATGATTTGTATTTATCCTTAAGTTCATTGCATGTCTCTTCCAGCATATTACAGTATTCAAATAATTCTTCCCTAGTCATGTTTTCAGAATCATAATCAGATTCTGCATCATATCCAGAAAAATAAGAATTTAAAACAGGAGTATCTAAGGTTACCTCGGATGTTTTGGTCATGAAACACATGATGGCATGATTCTTCTCAGAATCAGACATTTCAGATTCACTTGTACAATCTTCATATTCACTCCAAGTAGCCTTCATAGATTTCTTGTACTTACTGTCTTTGTAATCATATTTCTTCTTGAATTTTAACTTTGGGCAGTCTGCTTTCTTTTTCACTCGCAATAAACAACTTCATCACTTTTATCTGGTTGTTTCCAGTCCTTCTTCCAATGTCCCTTATTATCATACTTTCCATTGTAATTTGATTTTTTGAAAAATTTCTTCTTCCGATAAAATTTCTTAATCCTCATGGCTATTTGAGCCATTTTAGCATCACTATATGAATCATAATATTCATTGGTTGAACTCTCAGTATGTATTTTCATTTTCTCCTTGTCTTTCAACATTGAAGCAGTAGTCTTGAAAGCCAATGATTTCCTTTTTGGTTCATCATCTTCTTCTTTATTTAACTTGAGTTATTCCTCATACATCATGAGCTTACCAATAAGTTCTTTGACAGTCAGAGCTCCAATGTCACATGATTCTCTAATTGAAACAGATGTGCCTCTCCATGGGTCTGGTAGATATCTCAAGATTCTCATGATTTGTTCCTTTGCTGGAACAACTTTACATAGTAAATTAATTGTAATGACTATCTCATTGAACTGAAGATACATATCAGAAATGGGTTCATCAGTTTTCATTTTAAATTTATCATATTTAATAGAATAAGTATTAAATCGTATTTATTTAACATTAGTTGTTCCTTCATGAGAAACACCTAAAGTATCCCAAATTTCATTAGTAGTTTTGCAAGTAGAAATTCTGTTAAATTCCTCATCCTCTAAAGCAAAGTATAGGGCATTCATAGCTTTACAATTATTATTGTATGCAGTATTTGTAGGTTCATCCCAAGTTGTTCGTTCAGTTTCTGGAATTTTATATTGAGACTCTATAGCAGTCCAGATATCAAAACCCATACTCTCTAAATGTATTTTGATTTTAAGTTTCCACTGAGCATAGTTCGTACAATTAATGAAAGGTGGCCTGTTAGTAGCATCACCCTCTAGTTTATTATCCATAACTAGATTTTTGAAAATTGGTATAAAGAGATAAAATTTAGAACTAACAAGAATTTAAGATCTTTAAAGATGAAACTAAAATCACAGTTGAAAAACAGAGTATGTCAAAAATCCTTAAACAAACACAAAATCCTCTGATACCAAATATTGGTTGGAGTGGATACTCAAGAGATGGGTGAATTGAGTTCCAATTAAAAATTTCTGTTAAAAATATTTCCCTTAAAATCCCCCAATTTACAAACAATGTTAAACTATAGTGAATCTATACAGAGTGTAAATGTTCAATCAGTTTCTCAAATATTGATTAGGTCTCAGTTGACATAATCTGATGATTAAATTAACTTTTGAAACTGACTTATTGATTTACAATAAGTATAAACACTTGAGAATTTAAATATCAAAGTAGATTTGTAAGAGTTTTGTATTTCAAAGTAATAGCAGCGGAATAAGAATATAGTTTACTTTTAGACTTAAATTAAAATTCACAGCAGAGTTAACCAAGTGGTTCAATCTCAAGCCGAGACATAGTCCTCTCAACAATTTATATAAATTGATCCACACCCTGGATCAGGGTTAACAATAGTGAACGACTGTCCAGGCCACACAGGGACCTCTACAACAGTTCTTTATGGGAAACAAAAACAATGTCCAGGACACACAAGGACCTCTTCCACAGTTTTCGTGGGTAAAAAAGAGTAAACAATTGTGGTTTGATGACTTTGATATCCTCTAGTTCAGCACAAGAGTCAGTGTGTGTGTAAGATATATAAGTTACACACACAACTCAAAAATGTAAGTAAAATAATCACTAAGAGAGAATGTATCAGAGTGTAGAAATCTATAGTGATTGGAAGTACAACTATGGACTCGTTGGATTCACCCGAAATGTTTTTAAGCCCTTCTATGGGTTTTCCCTTGAAAAATAGAGTATCGTGATTCACTTCCTTCACTTCCAGTGTAAGTGTTCAGCTCAAGTATGTATAGTCATTATAGCTCTTGAGCTTTTTATTTGAACTTGTTTTCTTGATGTATATCAATGGTATTCATGTTATTATTTTAATGTATGTTTATATAATAATTCCCTCTATTTTTGTATCTCCGTATTTGTTGTATATATGTGTGTATCTTTGTGTTGTGTATCTTTAATGCAGCTTGATCTTCCTTTTATTCCACGGTCTCCGACAGTAGGAATGATTACCTTTTCAGAGGTATGAGGTACGACCCCCTGACATGCCAATAATAAACATTAAATAACATTAATTGCATTAAAAACATCAAAATTGACCGTTAGAATTAAATACGAATTTATAGAAATTAAAACAATTTTCATGACTATCGGTGAGTCATGTGGTCGGTGAGACATTTTGAATCTATATTGGTTTCAGTTGCATCAGCATCGGTGTCTCAGCATCGGTGTCTCAACATCGGTGTCTCAACATCGGTGTCTCAGCATCGGTGTCTCAGCATCGGTGTCTCAGCATCGGTGACTCATCATAGGTGTTTCATCATTGGTGTCTCAGCATCAGTGTCTCAGCATCGGTGACTCATCATTGGTGTCTCATGATCGTCGGTATCAGTGACACATGATCATCGGTATCTCTTTAGATCTTCAGTAGCTATCAGTGCGACCATTCATCATCGGTGCGACCATTCATCATCGGTGCGACCGTTCATCATCGGTGCGACCGTTCATCTTCGGTGTGACCGTTCATCATTAGTGACTCCAGAAAATGACTATCGGTGAGTCAAGATGAGGAATTCATACAAAGTGTCTGTTCAAACCAGAATACTTCCATGTCAACCATAACAATACATTGATCATAGATAAAAAATTTTAGATATGATTTAAACATATTTATAACAAGTTGAAAAAGAGATTAAAAGGAAATAAATAAAACCAAGATTTTTGATTATTAAAATAACCATTCCACAGAGAGTTTAATAATACCAATGACCATAATTCATATATCATAACATCTGGGAAAGCATGAAGAAAGAAAAATATCAAATTAAAAATAATTTCAATTAATAAATGTTAACCATAACTATATAAGATCGATATATCATCTCAATTGGTTACAAATTTGACCTGGAATGAGAAAACAAAATATGAGTCTTACAAAATTATCCACGTAATGTTGGAAATAATTTTTAGAAGGAATTTTCCTAATATTTTTTATATTTATGGACCTAGTTACCTGCCAACCAGTTCAAAAATACCATTTTGGAGTGGATATAATTTCCATCACACTCTCCCTTTGTGAACTTATATACTCAAAAACCTATTCACATAACATTACCTTCCTATCATACATAATACATTAACAAATTAATTTAATGGAGATATAATTACCATCTATCTCATAATCTATTAAATTATGATCTAGTTGACAAAAACATCATCACATCATAAAATAACCCATATAAATGAAAATTATATTCATGAAATTATCAAATAGTATCAGATAAAATAAAAAACTAAATAAATTAAAATGAAACAATAACCTTTCCACCCCAATAAATTACATTTTAATATAATTTAGAAGGTGGATCATCAAATAAAACTCTATTATAGTTAAATACTTTACATATATAGAATTTTTTTTGACGATAACTTTTAAACAAATGTTTCCTTAAACCCCTTTAAATTGTTTTCTATACCTGAGTTTAAAGTCATTTGAAAAATATTTTCCAAAAAGTTAGAAAGATAAATATATTAATTATTTTTCAAAGTAAAATATAATTAGAGTATGATTTTTTTAGGAAAATATTTGTTATAATAAAATATTAGTTCGTGATATTACATGACTATTTTATGTCAAAAAATATTTGTTTTAAAACCCACAATATTTTAATTTTTAATAAAACATTAATGTAACATATGTTATGAATAAATATGAGGGTAAAAATAGATAAAACATAATATTATTCCAATTAAGAATTAAATATTTTCAGAGAATAGAATATATGGACCTGAGAAAATGTTCATTAGAATGTATAAGAATTATTCATCTTTATCTCACAATTTATAAGTGAAATAAGGATAGAAGAATATATGGATATAAATCATAATTACCTAGAAAATAAAACTGTTTCATAAAATATTAACATTATTGAAAAAACATTTAATTATATGGTTAAATAAGGAGCAGTATATCTCAAGGAAACATATTTTAGTTATCAAAACACTTACCTTGAGTTTCAACTAACTTGATCTTCCTATAACCTCGTTGGGGACATGAATTTTTTCAAGTAATTATCATTTTAAATGAAAAGTATAAGATTACTAATAGTGAGAAGAGGATTTTTTTAATTTGTATAGGGTTCTAAGTGAGAAACATAGAATGTTTTCAAGGAGATATTTGAAGGGACGCTGTGTCTTGATGTGGTGAAAGTGTTTGAATTTTAAATGTAAAGAGAAGGGTAGTTTTAGAAGATACACTTACATTTTCAATATTATTGAGATACTATTCAATGTTCAATGGATATAAAATTAGAAAATGTGTAGAATATAATTATTTAGTGTTGATTCTTAATTAAACCTCTCATTTTGAAAACAATTATTTTAAATTCTTGTCAATTTCCCCATAGTAAAATACTTTTAACCATTTTCTATTATTAACAAGGTAACTATTTATTAATAGTAGTAATTAATTTTGATGAAAATAGTTATATTAGAATATATTATATAATTAAAAAAACTAATTTTATATTTTAAAAAAATTGTATTATTTCAAATTTTGTAATATGTTAAAAGTTAGTTTTAAAATAAAAACATTTACTTTTGTAAAAAAATAATTTTTAAAAACGTCATTTTAAACATCAAATTTATATATGAAATTAATTTATTAATTATTACTAAATTGAAATATATGAGGCTTTTATAGAATCCTGCATCAAAACCTCATGTTGAAAACACTTCATTGAAATATAATACTAAATATCATTTTTATTTATTAAACTAACATTTTAATTTAGTTTTAAAAATGTTTCAAATATGATTTATAAGTTCGATCAAAATATTAGAAATGAGAATATTTATTCCTTAAAAAAATATTTTCTTGATTAAAATGTTTTTTAAGTATTCTAAACTATGTTTATATAAATATAAAATAATAAAAATCCTAAGTTTCATAAAAATCATATTTTTTTGTAAAAAAATTAAAACTTTTTAGAAATGATAGATTTCATTCAAAGTAAATTTTGATAGGATTAATTCATAAAATAATTTTATATTATGATATTTAAATCATAAATTTCTTAATTTTATTTTTTAAAAGAAAACAATAAAATATAAAGAAATAGTTTTTAAAGATAACCTTTTTCAACATTTAAACATATTAATTTTTTATAATTTAATAGTGATAGGTTTAATTGGTATAACATCATAGTGTTTTTATAGATTTATTATTACTTTTACTATTATATGTTTTGATTTATTTATATTGGGGGTACCATGTAATGAAATTTAACAAAAATAATATAAAATTAAGAACATAAAAACTTTGGCCGTTACAAGTGATATAATGGGTTTATTATAAATAGGGATACAAATTTATTCAACAAGTAGTGGAACTCAAACATTGTTTTCTTTATTGGTTATTTTTTAAAATTTTGATTAAATTCATTGGGATATGTTTTAAGGATGGTAATTTCCCATGATTCATAAATTTATATAAGTTACTTACTATAATGGAAGGTATAGATACCATTGAATTAGACCCATATTTCATATGTCATCATTTAATTCAATTCTATTGGATTATTGATTGATGAATCTTATCTAATTAATATTTTAACATTCTAAAAAACATTATTCATTTAGTTACTCATTAATGTGGTTTTCAAATTGAATGTCAAATATTGAATTGGTCAAATGTTTTATAAGTTGGAGATAGTAACTGAGGTTACTAAGGAGTTTTATATTAATGTGATAGCTTAATAATTCTATATATGATGCATGTATGTACTAACAAAGTTATATAATAGAAAATGGTGAATATAACCTTTTCAGTTTATAGATTATGGGTTTGAATTAATAACACATCAAAAATCCTTACAAAGATCATTAAAGAAAGTCTTTAAAAATTGAGATTTATTTATGACACTAATTTCAAAAAAATCCAAAGGAGAAGAATTTTGTAACCATGATGTCATTTATATAATTTTTGACAATTAAGGTTGATAATAATTACGTTGGATTTGTTACAAAAATTGATGAATTACATTTTTATTGAAAGTGAAAGGAATAAATAATCATTAAACAATTATTTCACTGTTATATATGGCATTTGAGTTTAAGGATGAGCATGACTATAGTAGAAGAATTGATGTCATCCTATTATCTACATTATTTAGAAGAAGGGGATAGATCTTGTAATGTCTATATAATATTTAATAAGATAATATTTTTTTATGAAAAATCATATATTCATCTAAATATGATGGAGTTTGTCATGGGATATTATTATTTACTCTAGTTTAATTTATATTTGGATAAAGTATGAGATGATTTGATAATTTTTCATAAGCAATGATCTTTGCTGGTATAGTTTTTATATTATATGAAAAAATCATGATGATATGGTATTTATCATTCCTTTTAAGTGTTATCATATGAGTAATATAGTACAATTTTTTGAAAGCCTCACATCAAGACTTCTGCTCTTGATGTTGGGAGTACAACCACTTCATAATGAATATCCCATGAAATTATTGTTTTCTACTATCTATACAAGACAAAAATCTCATACCTAAACATACAAGGTCATTTCATAAAGGTTTATATATAATATTACATTTTTTTCATTGAATGTTCATGAAGCAAATATTTTCAACATAAATTTTGTTTAGTATTTTTATGAATGGAAAATTATGAATAGTAGAGTTATACATCATGCTACAACCGTGGAAAAGATGGATAGGTCTATACTATAATATGTTAGATTACTCATTAATAATAAATTTTATACATCATTATATAGAATATAAAATTGATAAAGATGAGTACCTCATGTCATAACTAGATGACCACACCATAACAAGTTTAAATATTGATTAGATTTGAAAATATCACCCTATGATCTCCATAAATTTTTAATATATATGAAGACACAATGTTTTGGATCTAGAGTTTTTGAGAGGATCACACTATAGTGGGGTATTTCACACCATTATTTCTAAATGCCGAAGTATATTGCACTAAAATAAAATTATTCAAGCTATAATTGTGTTAAATTTGAATAATTTATTTCCATGATAATTAATTGCCTTTATTAATTTGTTAATATATAGAATATATTGATATATTTTTATATCTCAAAATTTTGGAAATATTAGGATAATGTTATAGGATATTTGAATTGAAATATTTTATCAATTTTGGATTCTAATATAGGGTTTATTCATAGTTTTTTGTCAAAATCAAATCATTAAGTAATTTTTGAGAAAATCATATATATATTCCTTATAATTTCATGAATGGATTTAATGGATATATTTTGGAAAGTTGATTAATTAATTATTGGTAATAATTCATGGAATATGAATATATAGGATCTTATTGTAAATATAATTCTTTTATTAAAGAAAAACATTGAACATTATGGATATTTTAATTGGTGGAAAAGAAAATATAATATATTGAATTATATTATATAAATCAATATTTGAAAATGATTAGTTTGGGTCAGTCATAGAAAATTTTCATGATTATTTAGTTTGGAAATTATTTTTGACTCTATAAAGAGAGATTGTTTCCATATTTTAGTTTGGAATAGAAACATTGAGATTTTTCTGGGGGGAAATATTTGAATATATATTTTTGCGATATTTTTTGGTGATCCTATTTAGAAACCTAATTAAAAATTCACACACTCGAGGTCCAATCACAAAAAAATACAATTTAAATAAAAGTCTCTAAAATGATTTGGTCAAAATTTTGTATTCACACATGGTAGAAAAAACCTCACCCAAATCAATAAACTCAGTAGAACTTACTGGATCTAAGTCCCTTACAACTCATACATACAATAAATTAAAAAAATGAAAACAGGGAAAAGTAAAGTGGATTTTTCATGTCTTATAAGTTCATCATATATCCATAGATGAAAACATCACAACATTCATTTTATTAGGAGTATAAAATTTATAATTATCATTAATTTTCAAAAATGTAAATCCCTAAATCTAGTAATTTTATGACACATTAGAATGTGGTCCCTCAAACCACAATATAGTGGGTCTCAAATAGTCAATAGGTTTCACAGACCATTTACATTCTTGAGGATACATCAAATGCAGTAGATAGTTGGTGATTATCTATAATTATCCATTGTATGACTACTAGTCACTAGTAGATTAATAATTATCCATAATCCAAACAAATTTATGATAATATCAATACTAATAGATATTAAAATGTATAATTTTCCCATTTCTAGTGATCTGGAACCATTCAAACCTTCGGTGAAATAACCACATAGAATTCTGGAAAACAAACTCCCATACAGAATATCCAAAGAAAATTCATATATTTTGAAAATGTCACATCCAACCCACTATTACAATTAACCAATAACATAAAACTATTTTGAATATATAATTTACTCTTGCTGACAAACCTAGACAAACACAATAAGATACATCAAAAATCCCAAAAAACTCTCACTTGAAGATTTCTTCAAATATTTCATAGCATCCTAGAATAATTTGGAAAATGAAAACATCATTATACTAAAAATACATGTAATTGTCACACATTCACTCTATTCACTCATATAAAACTAAAGTATATTGTTACCTTATATTCTAGATGAATTAACATAGGGAAAACATATAAACTATATTTTTATTTCCATTCATGGAAATATAGCACTCTATCCTCTGTCATTTTTGGATAAATTATTACTTTAAAATGACGTGTTTCATCCTCATATAGAGCATCAGATTTTTTTGCCATGTGGATTTAACTTTTACTACCTCGATGAAAAATTAAACATTCATAGTTACATCTGAGATCATAAATGAGATTCCTAAAGCATAACATTTCACTTATTTCATCCATTGTTTCTATAAACAGATCTTCCATTGTAGAGAGTGAAATCACTAGTTGTAATTTTTGGACCAAATTGGTTGGTGGTTTATTTATAAGATTGAATGTGTTTGGTTGGAAATTTTTTTACATTTTTGTTGAAAATAATGAGTGAAATAAATTTAATTTATATAGTTTTGATAATTTGATTTTCCATATTATTTAGATGATTGAACACACACTGCATAAGAATGTCCATCGGATTGAGAATTGTTTTATGGAAGTACAGTTCTTCAAAATCACCATGGGAATGTAATGAAAGGTATATAATAATGAGAAGCTAGCTCCGAGTCTATATGGCTTAGATCACAATTTTATGATTATTTTATGTTTTTTAATTCACAAAAATATTATGTATTATTTAAAACTAGTGAGGAAATATTCATAATGGAAAGGGAGAGAAAAGATAAAGAAAATCATATTGATACGGGTTGGAAATATAGAATGTTTTTGTAAGAATATAATGTTATAATACATCATTATTTAAGTCAAATGATGCTGAGTTTGATATTAAAGTAATAAAAATTTACAAGGAAATCATTCTAAAAGATGATGTTTGTGTAAAAAGGATGTAGATGAAGTCAATGTTTATGGATCTCAGTCCATCGGTGAGATATCATCAAATGTAGTGTTTTTTATAGTTAGGAGGGTTTTTTGGGAACATGATAAGAATAAGATGATGTTTTTCAGAAATACTAATAATCCATAATAAATAAATCTTTAGAGAATAAAGTTATATGTGTATATAATTTTCCGAAAAGGAAAGATTTTGTTGAAGCCAAAGCTGCTGATACCGATCTAATAGCCACAGGGTGCCGTAGATCATCGGCAAAAAAACCATTTGTGTTGGGAATAGTTATAACCATTGATTAATAACATTAGTTTGGTTTTTATGAATATTTCTATTAAATTGTGTCTGAGACCAATAACAAATTTAGTCAGTCATTTTCACCAATATAAATTTTTTTTTTTTATTTTGCATCAATAATGAAAAGAAAAAATATGATTTGTTTTTAGGAGTTTTTGTATCTATTTGGTCAATAATATCATACTAGAATTGACACTAATGAAAACATAGGACATAAGATCATCAATCATGGAAAATAATAATATGAGAATTTATTGAATCTTGTCAAATTGTAATCAAGGGGATCATATAATAGGTTGAATATGTTTGAAGATTTGTTTTCATATGTTTCTTTTGATGGGTTGAAAATCAATGATGAATCATTTGTCTCCATAATAAAGAATAAATCACAATGAGAATTTATTTTTGTAAATGTAAATTCGAAGACATATATTTGTTTCTCAATTGGTGTAGATAAACATAATGAAGAATTTTTTGTCTTCATCATAATTATAATATCACAATAGAGAATCAAAATCAGTCTGATGATTTTAATAATAAGAGAGATGATTTTTTGAGAATATTTAAGAAGTTTCGAGAATAAATGAGAAGCATGAAAAAATTCAACATACTCCCAATGTTCTAATAGATTTTATGTTTCAGGAATTTAGGTCGAGTAGAAAATATTTTTAGACTCTCGACCATTTCATTTTTGGTCTCCAATAAATAGAGGATGTACATTTAAATTTTTTAAATAGATATAATATTCACAAAGGAGGAGAGATAATCTATAAAATTATATAGTGAAGATATTTCTCGATCAGACTTTCTCGACAATGCTTGTAGGATAGAAGGAGAATGAAGAAGAGATATGATTGTAATCCTGGTTTGCAGGATTCAGACATTGAATTCTATATTCTGATAGATGTAATTTAGTATTGTCGCAATCATATTATGAGATATTTATATTTATATATTGAGAAATTGGAATGAGAAATCAAACTGAGATTTCTAGATTTAGATAAAGTTGTTCAGTATTGTCTCTATTATATTCTGATATAATTATATTTCCATATTGGAAAATCAGACATGTGAATCAGATTGGGTGTCAATAAAAAGACCATAAAAAGTTATTATCTACTTGTTGGGGAGAATGTGATGATATTTTTTGAAGATCATAGTTGTGAAAGATGAAAAGGAATCACCGTGGCATGTTTTTTACAAAAATGGTATTACATCATTATGTGCTACTTAAGGCACATGCACTATTTTTTCGAACATAATGTTATACGAGTATAAGAAAATATCCTACTCATTGTATTCCATAGGAAAAAATTATAGGGGATTGTGTGGTATTATATTTTTTATAAACTATACAAAGGATATGTATAATCTTGTTTACTGGTGAGACTTATAAATTATTATACTCATATGAATTTCAGATTTTTTACTTTTTAGTTAAATTAAAAACTCAATAATTGGGGGATATAGTTGTTTTAAAAATAATGAATCATAAAATAAAAAGGTATCACTAATTATTTGATTCCCACTATCATTGATACTTGATCATCACAGGGCACTTATAATCGGTATTAGACCCACAATTCCCTTCATTTACTCATTCATGTTGTTATGAAAAATAATTTTTTATGGATAATATCAATTGTGTGAAAAATATTTGGATTTGGTCTCTCATAGTAAGAAATATAATATTAGTAAATATATAATGTAGTATTATCTTATGTTAAATGGTTATGATGTTCTTGATGCTGTAACAAATTAATATCCTCTTATTGACTATAATGTTCCTCTTACATCTGTCGCTAAGAGGAATATTTAAAATGATAGAAGGGACATAAATGATTTAAACTCATCACTTCTTGAAAATGTTCTTTTAAGAGTGGAAGGTACGTACACAACTTAAGGTAATTGGGATAATCTGAAAAAAAAAATTTTAATAAAATAAAAAAGAAAATAAGGAAAAGATTCAAATCTGCAGATAAATTATGAAGAAATCATTATAGGTGTCTATGGATATGTTGGTGATGTATTGAATATGTTAAATGAAAACTTCATCAATATTATATGTCTTGGTGGAAATTTATAATGTTATTAAATTGTTGAAAATGTGATGAGATTTTTTCTGAACTAGTTTGATGATAAAGGTTCCTCATTGAATGATAGAGATCCAAAAACATTTTCTCTATATTATATTCATATAACTCTCATTACATATGAAATGGTAATGAAAAAAATTAATGAAAGTAAAAAAATAATCAAGGATTGTCTTTTAATGATACAATGAAGGGAGTATACAAAAATGATTCTTGTTGAAGAATGAGTTAGTGAATCTGATTACAAAAATGAGTTATGTAAAAATATTGATAAAATTTTATCTCTCTTATTTAAGAATATGAAATGAGATATAGTAAAATATAAGGGGAAAATTCCCATGAAATTTTATTAATATGGAGCCATTAAGAACATTACGGTTAAATATCCATGGTGAAATATTAAAGAGGATAATAAAGAAGATGATTGATGAAAAATAATATGATGGAATAAATATTGTTATAAGGATAAATTTATTCCAAAGGAAAAGACCAAATAATATTCAAATCCAAAAGAAGATGTCTCTTAATTAAATATGATGAAGAAGATAATAGTGAGGATAAATTAGAATTATTTTTCTAAAAATACTAGAGAAAATACATTCATTGCAATAGTGAAAAATGAGGACTTTATAATAAGATGTTCTAAAGAAGAAGAAACTTAATTATAATTTCATATTAAAGATAAATTTAATGAAATTATCAGAAACATTGGGATTATGAAGAAAGAAATCAGGATACTAAAATGTAAAGATTCTTCAACAAACAACCAAAAATGTTTTCTTAATGAGAAATTCAAGATACTAAAAGATATTAATTATTTTTAGAAATCAATTTTGAAAGATAATAATCATAGTTAACATCTTGAAATAAAGTTAATGGAAAAGGAATAATAGTTGGAATATATCTATCAAAATCACACTAAAACAAAACAGACGGTTACATGTTTCAATAATTCAATATATGAAGTTTGTGAATGATTTGGAAAGGGTAAAAAAGAGAGGGATCAAACGTTACCAACATTATTTGATAATAAATAACAAATTTTTTCTTAAAAGAAAAAAGTTGTGAAAGCTATATATGTGGGAAAGACTGTAATGACCAAAACATTTTAAATTCTATTTTTTTCCTAGAGAAAGTGTGTCTCATATTACTCAAAAAAAACTATATCTATTTAATAGTTAAGTGCGTATAAATTGCAATATTACCATTAAGTTTCAACCATAATATTACTCTTGGTCAATTATGACCATTGGTCAATATGATTTTTGGACACTATACTCTTAATAATATTTATAATGTTATAATTAGTGTTTATTAGTAGAAATGACAAAGGTTAATTAATGCCTAAAAGAGAAACAATGGCCTAAACCAGTTGGGTAATTTTATATGAAGCTCATTTTTCAAATATTGTGTGTGAGGTAGCATCCGTGGGGTTTAGTCTTAACTATGCCGTATTCAAGATTCAATATGTAAAGCATGAACTAAATCAGCAACATGAGAGGTTCAAGTTAGTGGAAATTACCACTTGGGTCATGTTAGATAAGCCAGTCCATGAATGTATCACCATTACACACCTTATCCTATTTTCATATATGGGTTTTATAATGTAATATGTGACCCCACATCAATTTCTTAATTTTTAATTCATTTCTATAAAAATGTGTTATTCCATCATTTTTTAATAATAGTTTTCCTTAATAAAATTTAGACGGAATTTGAGATATTGAATTTTTAAGATTGAAATTGTAAATTACAAAAAATATCTAAAATTTTAAAATAAACTTTGATATTATGACCAATATTTAATTTAATAAAAATAGAATGATAAAAATACTTTTATTAAAATATAAATGATAAATTAATTTAGTTTTTTCATGTGTCATAAATTTTTAAATGCATTTTCAATCATCTATTATTATTATTAAATTAATAATTTTATATTTAAAAGTTATAATTATAATATTTTAAGACTTATTATGATAAAAAATATCATTTCTTAAATTATCACATCAAACTTAAGTTCCGAAGAATTTATGTGAATTTTATAAAATACATTATTTTTTCATTTTGAGAAACAATACATTTTGAGATCTCTGGTATATTAAATGGATTCAAAATTATGTCATAATTATGTAATAATTAATTAACCAAATCCATGATATAAAATATTTTACTTTATTAATATCAAGTATTTTTATATATTTTATTCAATTTCCAACCCTTTAATTTAATTTCATAATTCAAAAATATAAAATTTAACATAAAAAATATTATTTTATTAAATGTTTTATTTTTCAGGATAAAATATGTAATATAATAATATAATGGACTATTTTAGATTAATATTGAATAATATATTACCTGGGTGTCCAATACCATTATAAAATACAATTTTCAAGAAAATGGGTTTTCATTTTCCCCAACCTATTTTTCGAAGGCCTATACTATGAAATTAATAATAAAATCATCGTCTTTTCATAAAAATACAAAACCATTTCTCTATTTCCTATCACAAAAAATCTATAATAAATAAATATCTAGTAGTTTTACCACCCATGGAGTCCTCCCATGGTGCTCTTAATCCCTTATAGTCCCAATCCTCAATTTTTAGAAGAAACACTTTAATGTATTGGAAATATCCTTCTTTTCTCTTCATTTAAAGAACATATTTTTGTATATGTCTTCTACATTTTATGGTAACTCTCTCTTATTTCCTTTTCAATCATTACATTAATTTTAATTTATTATTTATTCAATCAGGGACCCATGTTCTATCCCTCTTTACCCATTTCTAAAACCACATTTTATACATGTTTCACTACAAATTTACTTCTCGAAATTTCTCCCTTCTCAGTAGGAAATTATATTATATTATATTTTTTGAATACTGAAACTACTTTATTTTCAAGAGGTTTTAACAAAGATGTTAAAATGGTTTATTTTACTCTAGTTTTTACAAACATTAAACCCACATTCCCTTTCATGGGTTAAAAAATTCATAATTATCTTATTCTTTAACCTCTTTTTAAAATGCCTTTATTATGATACAAACCCCATTTACATTATTCTCAATGGTGTATTTATTAATAATTTATAGTTATCTATATGAAAAAAATTCATTAATATATATTAATGGTTCTCCCTAATAACACACTAATGTAGTAGGTATCAAATTTAGTCTCTCTATATAAGATTTTTTACGATACCTCAGTGTATGATATTAGTAATTTTTTCAACACCACAATGAAGAAACTATATGATATAATTATTAATGTATCATTTAAATGTTTAACACACATCTCCATGTTATGAATCATGTTATTTTTATTATGATATGCGCCCATTTTCCTTTTTTTCTTGACTTTATTACTCACGTTCTTATTAAAATTTTCTATGCTCAGATATAAATTATTTTCATTACTTTCCCATACTGGGCCTTATGCTTACCCTTTCCATTGATGTATGTCCCCATGTTATGATAAGTCATAAATTCACTTAGGATGAAACTAATGTGATGCCTTTAATATTTATTAGAAGAATGTTGAATTATTTAATGTATTATGTACGTTATTTCAATAAAACTACACATTATAAGATCATGTGATCATACCATGTAAATGAAAAGTTATGTAAAAAATATTGGGATACCATAGTTGGTAGAAAAGAATGTTTAGTTATTTATGGAAATTACGATTGGAAAGATTTAGGAAAATCTACAAGGTCATGTTAAATTATAGGAGGACATTTAGGTAATATGGTGAAGTATTAAGTCTATTAATTTTGGAGAGAAAAGTTCATGTATGGATACAAACAAGGGGATGTGGCAATGTAATGGATATATCATAGGGTAAAACCTAAAAACACCACTTTGATCTAGACTTGAATGGTAACCGGTTCATGATAACATGCCTTATTTCACACAAACATTTACACTTCGGAGGGATATGTTTGGTCAATCATAAGTTTTATATGATCAATTATGAAGGTTTTATAGAAAATATTTTTGTTGTTAAAGAATATAATATTTAATCATGATCTTTAAGACATAAAATTCCATGATAATTTTTATTTTTTTAAATGGAAAACCATTCTCACTATGTTTTTCTTCTTTTATAAAATAGACCAAAATAGGAGTTCTATGTAAATGGTGGGTGAAATGAACCATGCACTGATAACCCTCCTATGGAAGCTGGGATAAAAACCTTCATGATAATGATGGATCAAGATAAGTGACCAGATTCCCCTAGATGGTAACAATAATACATCGAGTCCTCTATGTGTCAACAACCGCTGTTGTTCTGTGGATCTGCTGACCCCATTATTATTGAACAATTTATAACACGTTTAAAAAATATCATTTCTAAAATACATTATTCTTATCAGGATAAAGTCACACTTGTTGTGTACCTATTATAGGGATAAGATGATCAGTGGTGGACACTGATGAAAAACCTTGAGCCAATAAGGTAGATTAATTCTATTATGTGGATAATGTTTAGGGTAACCTTTCCCAAAAATAAATATTTTCATCATTGGATGCGAACGAAAATAAAGAAGAAATTTCTATAGTTGATGAAGAAGAAAGGAAATGAACATATGGGACGCTATGAGAAAAAAAATTAAAATAATTTCTTGTTACACATATATCATATTCATGTATCATAGTAGAAAGGTTGATAGATTCTTTAGTGTACTACGACACTATAAATAGAAGAATATAGCCAATCATGACTATGAAAACTATGATAAGATAGTATGAAGTGGTGTGTAGGTTTAACAAGAGTTCAGAGAGAATCAATTGCCCCATAGACCAAATGAAATGATGAGATCAATAGAGTGAAGCATATATAGGTACATTGATTATAGAAGAAGAGGAAATCAATTGAAACATCCCACCTGAAACAAATGATGGAAGAATAATTCGGGGAACTAATATGTCAATAATGGGATATGTTACAAGTGTGGAAGAGGTTTCCATAATTCTCAGAATTTTCACTGTGAGGTGAAGACTCAACTTCTCAATACTGATGACCAAAGGAAGATAGAGCATGTACATCTTAAAATCCATTGCTATATGTGTGGACTGCTTGGGAACATTTCTATCCATTTCTTACATTAGAGGATAATAATGTGGAATCATCATCAACTATAACATTGAATAAAAGAATAAGGTTGAGAACATTCTGTCATTGGAGATAAAGTTGAAGCTCCAAATAATGGGGTTTAAGGTACTCTTGTTGTTCCCTCAAAGATAACATTTTCATTGTTTGATTATCGTTCTACACATTCCTTTATTTCATCCATGTTTTCTTTTAATATTTATTAATTCCATCAACTACTAGTAGTATTATCATTCAAGACACCTGGAGGGATTATCCAACAATCAATAGTGTATAAAACTCAATTATTGACTTTTGACAGCACAACCTCATTAGATGTCTTGTATACATTCCCATGCAAGAATTCGATACTATATTGTGGATAGATCATCTATCAATTTATAATAATTATATAAAATTCTAAAGAAATGAAATATCAATCGTCTTTAATGCACATCCTACTATTTTTCCAAATGTGTCATATCTTGTCGTGATCATTGTCTAGAGGAACCTGTCACAGCTTACTTTTTTGGAGGTGGCCAGTGAATAAGAAGAAGGAAATAAAAGTATAAGACTTGAAAATGTCCCCATAGTTTTGCAATAAATTGATGTATTTCTTAAGGCATAACATGGACCGCCCCCAAAAAGAGATCATGGGTTCTCCATTGAACTCATTCCAGGATCCAAAAAAAAAATCTCAGACCCCATATAGAATGGAAAATGTGGAGCTTGAGGATTTAAATAAATCCCTTCAAAATATTTTCGAGAAGGGGTTTTTCTTACCAAGTCCACCTCCTTGGGGAGAACATTTTCTATTTGTTAATTATAATTATGGATCATTTTAGAAATAGACTAATTATAGATAACATAATAGGATCACAATTTATAACAAGTACCCCTTCCAAGGATTGATGATATATTTGACCAGCTTAATGGGTCTCTATTATTATCCAAGATTGATAATTGATCTCACTCTTAACAATTGAGGTTGACGAAAGAATATATTACAAATAATTCCTTCGGATCATGGTGATTATGAGTTTATTGTTATGATTTTTATATTAACAAATTCCCCTACAATATATATGGATTTGATGAATAGAGTCTTTAATGACTAACCTGATAAATTTCTTGTAGTTGTTATTTTTGATATTATGATATATTACAAAAGTCCCAAATAACATGAGAATCATCTAAGTGTTGAATTTCAAACTATGAGAAAGGAAAGGATCTTGGGAAATTTTATACAATTTAAATTTTTGTTACGATAATTTTATTTCTTAGGACACATAGAATCCAATGAAGGAATATCAATTGATCTTATCAAGAAAATAGTTATGGAAAAGTTTCTTCATTCTTAAATATTTACTGGGATACATAGTTTCCTTGGTTTGGAATGATATGACATTTTTTTTAAAAAATATTCCTTAATTTCTAATCCACTAACCAAGTTAAAATGAAAAGGGTTCATGTTCATCTGGATAGAGGAGTGTGAAGAATGTTTTTAATAGATGATGAAGATATTAGTCACTTTATCATTCTTAACTCTACCTTATATCATAAAATGATTCATTATTCTTAGAAACGAATCTCTAGAAAGGGTTGATTGAATCCTCATGAAAAATGATAAGGTGATTTCTTATGAATCTCAATAGTTCAAGCCTCATTAACCGATTTATCCTATGCATGAAATATAACTAGCTGCGGTTATTTTTACTCTAAAAATTTGGAGGCATAATATTTCTAGGGAGAAATGTGATATATACACAGATCAGCAAAGCATGAATTATATTTTCATGCAAACAAAATTAAAAAAGAGATATAGGAAATAAATGGAACTTCATAAAGAATATGATTTTTCAATTCATGATCACCCCAAAAGAGAAAAAATAGTTTTTTATTCCTTAAGATGGAAATAACTTATTATTCTAGCAATGATGGGGCTTCAAGGAGTTCCTTGATTAAGGACTAGTATGATTAGACTTGGGAATCATGAGGTAAGGGACATCATTAACCAGATCCCAACAGATTTATCAAAAATCATTACTAGGGTGGATCATGATTTATTAAAAAGAAGTTACATTCTTACAGAGGAAGAGAGAGGCTTTGAGGATTGAAAATTTCTAGAGTTCAATATTGATTAAGAAGGTGTAATGAAATTTCTTATAATTCTATGTGTTCCATATATTCCAGAGAAAAAAAAGGAGATAATGTATGAATCTTATATATCTACAATCTCTATAAATCCTTTAAGCACTAAAATGAATAGGGACCTTCATGCTAATTATTGTTGGGATAACAATAATATAGCGATTTTTTGTTACACTAACATTTTATTGGTTTTTCAATAAGTGAAGGAAGATGGATAGATTCCAAAAGGGGTTTTACAAAAAATACCCATACTAAAATATTTGTTGGAAAATATCATAATTGAAGTTTTCACTAGCCTCCAGATAATATCCTATGGAAACAATGTTATATGGGTTATGGTGGGTCATCTCACTATGGCTACCCATTTCATTGCTATTTAGAATAAATATACTCTTGATAAACATTTCATGATGTACATAAAGGAAGTGGTATGGACACATGGGTACCATACTCAATCATTTCATATTATGATCCAAGGTTCACATCAATATTCTGGAGATGTCATTAATATTCTGTGAGTATAGAATTTTATTTTAGTACGAACTATCAATCAAAAAAAACTATGCCCAATATAAAAGGAATATTCATACACTCGACGACATACTATGAACATGTTAAATAAAATTTAGAGGTTGATGGGATCAACACCTCTCGTTAGTTCAATTCTCATACAACAATTTCTTACATTCGAGTATTCAAAAAATACCCATGATACTCTATATGGGGAGCGATATAGAACTCCTTGTTTTTGGGATGAATTTGTTTAGATTAATTTTCCTTAGCTTGATTTTTTGAAAGAGATGACAAAAAATGACCATTCATTACAATAAAACATAAAGGCTACTCAATGTCGATAGAAGAGGAATGCTGACAACCGTCTAAGGGACTTATAGTTTAATGTTGGAGACAAATTATTCCTTCCAATTTCACTAGGGAAGATAGTAATGTTGTTAGGGATTAAAGGGAATATTAAGAACCAAATATATTAATCATGTTAAATTCCTAATCATATAGAAGCCGTGGCCTATCAGCGATCACTTCCACCAAACCTAACCCATTTTTATGATTTATTCCATTTATCTCTCCTAAGGATGTACATACCTAACCCTTCACGTGTACTTAATCTAGAGGTGGTAGAAATGGAAAATAACCTCTCTTATGTGGTGCGTCCATTGGAGTCCTTCGACCATAGAGACAGGGTTTTACCTTACAAGACTACCCACCATGTCCAAGTGTTGTGTAGGAACCATAAATATAAAGGAGAAGCCCAGAAACCATATAATACAATGAGATATAAGTACCCACACAATTTTAAAACAAATTGAATGAGTTGAAATTTTGGGGATGAATTTTATTATGGTCGAATAATGTAACTACATAGACATTTTAAATGTTACTTGTTTTATGAGAAAATGTGTGTTATATTACACAAACAAAGTATAACTCTTTAATAATGAAATGATTATAAATTGAAATACGACCCTCAGGCTTTGGCCATTATATGATCATTGGTCAATTATGACTGTTAGTCAATATGACTATTGGAAGCTATACTCTTGATAAGAATTGTAAAGTTATAATTAGTGTTTATAAGTAGAAATTAAAAATGATTATTAGTTAAAAAAGGAGAAATGATGGCCTAAACTATTTGGTTTGTGCAATATAAAGCCCCTTTTTTCAGCATGGAAGGGATGTAGCATCATTTGGGTTCCCTTTTGACTAATCCGAGGTTGATATTGAACAAGTAAAGCTCACACAAAATCACCTATGGGTGAATTTCTAGTTAATGAAATTACCAGTCAGGCAATGTTAGTCCAGCCACCACATGAATCTGTCACTATTGCATGACATACCATTAGGTCATATACAATTTTAAAAATGGTTTACATGTCCCAACTATAGTTACTTCATGTGTAATATTCCCTCAATTTTTTAAGAATAATTTTCTTCCTAAAATTTAGTTGGAATTATATAAATTGACTTTTCAGACATTAATAATAATTCCCATAAAAGATATAAATATTTATAATAAATGAATTTTTTGAATAATATATATTTATAGAAATAATATGATAAAAATAGTCTTATTTAATTATATATGATAAAATAATATATTTTCAAGTGTTAGAAATGTTACGAAGCATTTTTAGTCCATTTTTATTGTTAATAAATATGAATTATTACAATTAAATGTTATAATTAACATATTTAGATAATTATTATGACAAAATAAATATCATATTTTAAATGAGAGACTCAAAATTTGGTAATCGTGAATTTATGGGAATTTTTTGAAATACATTATTTTTTCATAAATAGTAAAATTACAGTTCAAGTTTTTTTAGTTTTTTTAATGACTTCATAATTATTTCATAATAAATGAAAAAATAATTAACGAACATACAATGTAAAAAATATTTTATGTTGTTAATATTAATTATTTTAACACATTTCAATCAATTTAAAAAACTATAATTTAATTTTCATATTCTATAATGGAAACCTTAACTTTAAAATTATTTTTTTTTTAGAATAATTACCATTACATGAAAAATATGTAATATAAAATTCTAGTCAACTCTTTTTGATTATAATATATTAATATGTTACATAAGTGTCAAATACCATTGGAAAATACCATAGTAATGAAAATTAGTTTCAATTTTCTAAAACTGAGTTTTCCAAGTCCTATACATGGAAATTTATAAAGAAATCATCCACTTCTACTATAAATACCCACCAGTTTACCCCTTTCCATTCATTCCAAATCTTTCATCCTAGAATATAAGGTAGTTTTTTCATACCAAATTTTCCTCACAAGGATTCCACATGTCCCCATGGTCCCAATCCTCATGTATTAGTAATATCTTTTCGAGGTTAGGGAAACATCCTTATTTAATTTTCATTTCAAAAACCTATTTTTGTATTAATATTTTGAATGTTATGGAAACAATCTATTATTTCATTTATATTTATTAAATTATGGACAAATTATGTTTTATAAATGGGTGTCCCATGTGTCCAATTTTTTTACCCTTTCTAGATCCTTGTTATATACCTGTTACATTGCAGAATTTAATTATCAAAATTTATCACTTCTCCTTATGAAACTAAATTTATTCTCTTTTTGTTAAAAAACAAATGTATTTTTTTCTAGGGATATTCTCAATGATTTAATATTTATTTATTTTATTCTATTACTGAAATGAATAATACCTTTATTCTATTTATTTGGGTTAAAATGACATAATGATCATATTCTTTATGAACTTTTTATAATTCCATGATTTTGATACTAATCCTTTTTCTTTTATTCTACATGGGTTGTCTATGAAATGTGTGATTATTATATATATTTATCATATTAATTAATAAATATAAAAGGAATTCTCGGATATCTCTCCCATAAAATGGGTATAGAATTTAATCTTTTCATATGACATGTTTTATGTACCTTGGTGAATAACCTTGGTAATTTTTATGACACCTTGGTGAATAACATGGTAACATTCTTAATAATGTATTATTTAAATATTGTATCCCCATATATATAATTTATGATTCAGATTGTTTCTATTATTATATGATCTTTTTTTCACCTTTATTTTTTCCTAAAGTTCTTATTGATATTTATCATGGTCAGAGGTAAAGTGTTTCCCTTACATTAACTTACTAGGCATTATGCTCACACTTCACATTAATATATGTCTTGAAGTTGTGAGATGTAGTAAATATACTTAGTATGAACCTATTATGAAGCCTTTTAATAAAATTTGAATAATTTTTTCATCTTTTCATTTATTATAAACCTTATTTCAAATATAAGGAAGCATAGAAGATCATATTTTTGTACATTTGATATTAAATGTTATATAATTAAAAGGTGATATTCCATAAAGATAAATAATTTGAAGAAATAATAAGTCTCAAAAAATTATGAACCCCAAATTTTTTCTAATACATCAGGTTCAAATTAGTATGAAATGAATACTATGAATAAAAGAATAATGTGTCTCATAATAGGAAGGATGGTGGAAAAAATTTATCTATTAATAATGATTAGAAGTATATTGAGAAAAATGTTCAAAAAACTATACTGTATGAAAGTATCATTGGAAAATATTCTTTCTATTCATACATCTGGTATTTTGGTGGATTTTTACATAAGAGAAACCTGTTATGGTTTAATCAGAAACCAAAAAACATTTCGACAAATTACAGAAGGAAATGTTTGAGTTAAAAAATCCTCTCAATTGATGTATTCTATGAAGGATGTTCTAATGAAACTAAATAATATTAGTGTAAAAATTGGAAATAGTTTCTATCATACTAAAACTATGAAATAAATATGTGAATGACTTGGACACCTTGTTAAAGGTTTCATTTTTTTATTACAAGAAAAAAATTGTTTTTTTATCATTTTTCAAAATATGGAAGTTAAGAATGATAAAGGGAACAAGAAATATCATATAGTTGAAACCACAATCAAATATAAAAAATTATATTGAATGTGGATTTTGTATAGTGGGATTTCTTATGATATAATTGGAGATATGAAATTGATAAATAATATTAATGAATTAAAATAAGGAATATTGACATTTGAAAATGATGAATCTCTCAGATCAACTGTGTTAGGTGAAGAATCATTAGAAGGGTAATTTAAAAGCATAGAAACATTTATTTTCTAATGGAATTAGACAAAACTTTATATATGAATCAATAATTGGTGATAAAGGAAAAAATGTCATAAAAGATATATTTTTTTGGTAATTGAGGAATATGAAAAAAATAGTCACAATAGACCCACATACAAAAGATAACTTTCATCAAGTTTTCAAGGCTCAATGATCTTGTTACATAGTCATGGTGAAAAAAATATGTCATAATCCTATAATAAACATGTGTCAGAGAAAAATGAGAAAGTTATCAACATGATATAGTGAGTGGGGTATTCTCAATATGTCAAGAAGTATATATTGGTTTTGTACAATTTTATAGAAATTAAATATTACTAATTCAGTGCATAATAAAGTTTACATTCATTCAGAAGAACACTAAAAATTATTCAAAACCTGGGGATATAAGTAATTTATCGAATTAATTAGTTATTTTACTTACATTACATTTGTTATGTATATGAAACATAAGTCATATTCTCTAAAAAAGTATAAACTTTTCCCTAGGAAATATGAGAGGGAATGTGAGTATTTAGTGAAGAAGTCGAGAACATAAAATGGTTGTTAATAAAAAAATAAATAATTTGAAATTTATCTTAATAAGAATGGAATTTGGAATGAGTTCAGTACACCATACACTACTAAAAATGATGGTATTCATGAAATAATGAATATAATTTTGGTTGAAATGGGATGAACTATGTCACTTAAACATGGAATTTCTCATTACGTTTAGAGATAATCCATGAGCAATGTTATTTATATTCAAAACTTATGTTTCTATAGAACAGGTTTAGATATAACTCAATATAAAATGTTTTTTTCAAAAAACTGTACTTTTGAAACATGTTAGATTCTTTGGAATTCCAAGAATTAAAAAATAACAATGGAGAAATCCTTGTAATTTTTTAGTAGAGAGGTGACGATGGATTTTTTCTTGAATATTATCTAGATGGAAGTGGATATACATGATTCAAGAATGATTTAGGATGATTTTTTTGACTCTATTGGTTTGAATGTTTTCAAAAACTCATTGAAAGATAAATAGACTCATGTATTTAAGGAAAATGAATAGAATGAATGAATTTATTTTGGTTTCGATAAGTATGTTGATATTGGAAATCGTATTCAACAAGAAGAATTAGACTCCGAAATTTATATTGATATTGAAGATTCTCATAAAAGTCATTCTACGATGAGGAAGCAAGTGGAATCTCAATACATTATTATTGATTGACATCAATGGTTTCAAATAAGAAAAGCAATTACACATACTTCTTTCTATTCAAAATTTGAGTTGAAATATGTTAATTAAGCCTTTGATCATCCTAAATGGGTTTAGTCTATAAATTTAGAGCATCATTATATTGAAAATAAGGATATTTTGGAACTCTTACCTATGAAAGTAAAAAAATTTCATTGGTAATAAATTGGTTTTCTCAAAAAAACTGAATGAATATGGTAAAAATATAAGAAAAAAAGAAATATTAGTGTGCAATGGTTATATAAAAATTAAAGGCATTAAATATCATGAAACTTGTTCTCCAATGGAATAGTTAGAAACAATCAAAATCATTCTTTCTATTACTACACAAATAAGTTACAAAACATTTTATATGGATTTTAAAAAAACATTTTTAATAGTGATCTTCATAAGGAAGTCAATATTGAACACCCATGGGGATTTCATGTTGGGAAAGATGAATTTTATGTGTGCATATTGAGGAATTACTTTTATGGAATAAAAAAACACAAATGTAATAATATTCTAATTTGGTTACTTTTATAAGGAAAATGATTTTTAATAATGGAATAGTTGACAACAATCTATATGTTAAAGAAAGACACAATTTTTCTCTTATCATAATTGTTTTATTAATGACATTAACATTGTTTGGAATGATGAAATAACTTGTGTACGTTTTTCTAAATAGATGAATTTTTTTTCTAGATTTATATTCTAGGTGAAATGATATAATTTATATGGTCACAAATCTCAAAAAAAAATAGGAAACATATTTTTCCTTACCATAGAAATTATGCGAAGGAACTTATTATGATATTTGAAATGGTAAAATTTTAAAAAAAAAATCCAAATTTATTTCAATGGGAATTGTTTGTTCTAAATATTGGGAAGGAATGTGTATTGACTCAAAATATATTCATAAGCTGATTGGAAGTTTCTTGTATTTTAATTCCTCAATACCTATCATTTGTTATGTTGTTACCTTTTGTGAAAGCTTTTAGGGTGCTTCAAATAAATCAAATTGGTTTCATTGAAAAATAACTCTAATATATGTAAAAAGAACATTAAATTTCATAATCATGTATTATAACTCAAAAGGTATTCAATTTTCTGGGTATTAAGATATTAATTGGTTGGGAAATGTTCATGATACATGATCCACATCTGGTTTAGTTTTAATTTTAGGGAAAAGTTGTGTTATTTGGAATACAAAGAAACAAAATTCAGTAGATCATTGGATGGATGAATCCAAGTATTTTTTTCACTCAATCCATTACCTAACTAATGTGGATGAAGACTCGGTTGAAAGACTAACTTGTGGAAGTAAATATACCCTTGCTCTTGGGTTGTCATAATTAATGTGCAATCCACCTTACAAGAAATATGGAATGATGTTCTCATTCAAAACATATTGATATCAAATATCATTTCCTCAAATATCACATGGAGAAGAATTAATTATTGGTAGATTATTTTTCTATATTGGAACAAGTTGGTGAAATTTTTACAAAACCATTACCAAAGGTAAAATTTTTTAAATTAAGGTTGAACATGGGAATCCATACACTTTTTATAAAATGTATAAGTATATTCTATTACATAATCATTCATATTTTCATGGGATAGTGTTTTCATGGGGGACAACTGTTTCATAAATCAATCCATTATTATGTGCTAAATCTTATATGAATGCATGTAAATATGCATTGTTGTGGGTAAAATGTTAATCCATCTTGTATGTGTGTGGAATATTCTAACTATTTATGTAGTGGTTGTAAGAAATAATTGTTTTTCAACAAAAATGAAGAAGTAAATAAGGATGCGAAAAAAATCAAGATGTTTCATAATCACTACTTTCGAATAGCATGGTTTTTTTTTCAATAATTTTTGTTTCCTATAACAAGTTATCCCACATGGGATCATAATTATTGGTAATTAACCCAAAGTGTGAGATTAAAATGATTACTAATTTATGAATCTTGTTCGACAAAAAACACTAAAGTGTGAATTTTTTGGGGCCAAGATGGTTGTAGGTTGTTTTTGGAAGTAGGAAAGTGTTTGTTTTGAATGTTTATTATTTTTTTCCAAAAAATCCAATTAATCAATTCAAATTATATAGCTTTAATAATAAAAATTGAAATTATATTCATGATATCATATATTAATTTAATTATAAATTCCATTAGATTGAGTATAATTTTTATAAAAGGAATGTTCATCAGACTCACCTTAGTCCCCAAATGATATGAAGATCATAATAAGGATATGGATAAGATTCAGCCAGGATATGATGAAAATATGATGAAAATATGATGTTTTTTAAAATATATAAATCATAATTATTTTTTAAAATATGTGTGGTATTCTTGGTAAATTAAAGGTTGGTTTAATATTATTCCAATTGAATTGAGGATGGTTGGAAAGAAATAATTTTTCTTGAAGAATTTGAAGTTGTAATACTTCCTAATGTAAGTCATAGTTTTTATAAGATGCATATTATTGATGTCAATGTTTTTTGGGCTCAGTCCATCGGTGTGAGACCACGAGATGAATAATTATTTGAAGTCTAGAAAGATTTGTTGGAAGAATGAGAATATTTAGATATTAGTTTTTAGTTAGAACAATAATACATAGGTCATATATTTTTTTAGAGATAAGTTTGCAGTGTCTATCTTAATATTAAAATGAAATAATTTTCTGAATCTAAATCCGCTGATACTGGTCCGTCAAATGTATAGTTCCATTGATCATATGAGGAAGAATGAAAATAAGAACTCTAATTTGTTTTTAATATTTTTTGTATCATGTGGGTTAAGACAACTATACAAGAGGTAACATCAATGACTTCAAAGGATACATGTTCCTCGCTCTGGGAAATGAGGAAAAGGATAAATTCTTAGGGATTCCCAAACTGTTATCAAGTGTATCTTAAAAGTTTATAAATAAGTTTGAAGAATGGATTTGATATGGTTCATTTGATGTAGAGAAACATAATGAAGATTCTATTTTCACTATTATAATGAATAAATTTTAATGATATGTTGGCTATGTGATTTGTAATGAGAATATGTAGGTCTTTATTAATTGGTTCAGAGCAATGTTCTTCATCATTATGAGAAAATTGGATGTGGGAATCTTAATTATACTAAATATTTTAATGAAATCCGAGAGTGATATAATGGTCTGAGAATATTTGAGAAGACTCAATAAGTATTGATAAGGGTGGAAGAAATCAAAATAAACTCCAATTTAAGAAGAATTTATGTTTTGAGAAATTTTGTTGAGCATGAAATAATCTCAGAATCATGGCCTATAAAATTTTAGTGACCCATAAATATAGGAAGTACATTGTACATTCTGACATGAATGTACTATTCAGAAATGAATAGAGGAATGCTCCAAAATTCTATGGATAATAAGTTTTTTCATCATTGTTTTCTAATGATGTTTTTTGGATATAATATGAATGGAGAAGATAAATGAACAAAATCAGTCTAAATTCGGACTGGGAAATTAGATTGAGTGTTCCAGATTCAGAGACATGAAATTCATAATTTTTGAAACCATATTCTGATATAAATAAAAAAAATTATTCAGAAATCAGACTCGCAAATTAGTGTGTTAAATTGGAATCAGATTTCAGAATTTAGAACAAAGTTGTTCAGTATTGTCTCAACTGTTTTCTAAAAGAATTATATTTCCATATAAGGAAATAAAAGAGGAAAATGAGACTATGAAATTGGATTTACTATCATTATGATGTCTATAATAATTTCATTCCTACTATTGGTTAAGAATGTGAAGATTCTTTAATGATCTTATTTGTGATATTTGAAAATGCAGCACAGTAACATGTTTTTTAAACAAGTTGTATTACATATTTGTGTAATACTTGAGGCACATGCACTATTACATTGAATAGAGTAATACATGATTGTAAGGCTGGATCCTACTCATTGTATTCCATATAAAATTATTTTTTTCTTGAGGATTATGTGGTATTGTATTTTTTCTAAACCATATAAAGGATGTAGATACCCTTATTGAGTAATGAAACATGAATATTATTGTACTTCAATTGATGTGTGTTTTTTTTTCAAAAGTGGTAACTATTTAACTATAAGTGAAGCATGTTTCATAAATAATGAAACATAAAATAATAATTTATCATTTATTCTCCCCCACTGGCTCTCAGTGATATATGATCTTGACTGGGTATTTACTTATCTTATGTCTATTGGGAATGATTTTCATGATGATACAATAGATGGATTTCATCCTATTGATGATAAATTTACACTTACATATGTTGATAAGAATAATCTTGATAATGATGGAAGGGACAATAAATCTTTACTCTAAACACTTTCGAAAAATCGTAATTTTAGAGTGATAGGTGTTTCCCCGGCCAAAGGTATCAGGGAGAAGATGAAAAAACTTTATGAAGGCAACTCCAAATTGAATAATGAAAACTTAAAAATGTTTATGCTAATGTATAAAGATCTCAATAATAATGAGTATTAATCTATTAGTGACTTGTTTAACATATTTAATAAAATTTTTAGCACTATTATATGCCTTGGTGAAATTATGGAAGATTATATAGTTGTTGAAAAGATATTGAGAACTCTTCCTGAAAAGTGTGATAATAAAGTTTCCTCATTTGAAGATAGATATCAAGTGACATTGTCATTGAATTATTTTCATATCACTCTCATTACTTATTAAATGAGAATAGAATATGTTTTGAAAGGAAAAAAAATAAAAGTTGATAGAGGAATGTCTTTCAACGATACCAAGATAGAAAACTCAATGAAGGTTATTATTATATAAGAAGTTTGTGAGTCTAATTTTGAAAATGATTTATGTAAAAATATTGATTGATTTTTATCCTTATTTTCAAGTAATGTGCAATGAGGAATAAGAAAATATAAGGTAAAAAATCCCTTGAATTTTTTTTAATGTTTATTCATGGAAATTTTTTTGGAAAATTCTCCATAAACAAATATAGAAAAAGATAGTGTTGATGATGATAGATGGAAAATAAGATCACAAAAGAAACACAGAGATACTGATAAATCTTATTCCAAATGAAAGGATAAAAATATTATACAAATAAAAAAGAATAATTTTCATTTCGAAAAATGATGAATTATAATATAGTGAGTCTAAATCTAAAAATATATTTTTAATATTCCCGAGAAAATATATTCATTTCTATAGTGAAAAATAAAGAGTTTGAAAGAATTAGTTCTGAAAAAGAAAAAACTAATATATAATTTCATCTGAAAAATAACTTGATGCATGTCTAAGAATTATTAGGTGGATTAATAAATAAATCAGGAAGCTGAAAGGGGAATACTCATAAAAAAATGAAAAATGTTTTCCTGATGATAAATTAATGATTCTCTAAGAGATTGCTGATTTGAAAAAATCAATGGAGAAAGAAAAAAATCATAATGAACATATGGAAGAAAATTTAAAGGAAACAAATTAACACTTGGAACATTTATTGAAAAAACATCCTAAATTTAGACATAGGTTTAGAAGTTTTAATAACTATATCACTAAGCTGGTGAAATCTCGTGAAAGATTAAAAATAATAAGGATTAAAATGTAACTTCAAATTATGAGAATTAATCTGAATTTTTTTATGAGAATAATATAGATGGGAAAGTAATGTATATGGAAAAGACTAATATAGTGGAGAAGTCAGAAGTCTCAAAAAAATTCTATCGAAAAATGATTATAATACTTATAGTTATAATAAATAAAAAACGAATACCAATCTATAAAAGAATACTTTGATTGATTATATAATGTATATATGTCAAAAAATTTCTATTATGGAAGATAATAACGATGTTGAGAAACATGTTCATAGCTACAGATAGTATGAAACTTTCAAGGGAAAATATTCTTTTTATAGATACTATTAGTATTATAGTAGAATCAAAGGCACGAAAAATATGTATTTTATTAATAGTAAATATTAAAATTATGCTAAAAATTATTTGGGGGATTATATCATCTCAATAGAAGAACTATGAAAAGGTTATTTTTTATTAAACCTGAGAATGTTGGTATAAAAATTTAAAATAGGTTCCAACCTCTATAAACAATCTATGAAAGATGTGAAAAACCTAAATTCCAAGAAAAAGGTTTCTTGTATTGTTACCAATTCAACAATATATGATAAAATTCACAAAAGTTGGATGTTAAGAAATATAAATTGAAAAAAATATATTTTTTTAGAAATTGCATTCAATGATAACAATGAAGAAAAAACATGGATTCTATTTTGTGGGTGTTCTTATCAAATGAATGGAGAACTGAAATTTATAAATAATTTGAGTATATTCAAACAATGAATGGTGAAATTTGGAAATAATTAATCACTCAACATCAAATGTGTTGGATCTCCCATCATTGGGAAAGAATAGTAGAAATATAAGAAAGATTTTCCTATTGATTGGATAAAATAAAACATTATAAGTGATTCACAATTTTTTGATAAAGGAATTTTTTTTTCAGAAAGTATTTGATTGTGTTTGTATGTGGGGGTGATTGGAACCTAGTCAAAAGATTCCAATGAAAAAAGGAAACTTGTTTCAAGTTGGTGAGGCTCAAAAAACATCTTACTTAGGTATAGATGAAGAAAATAAATTGTGGATAAATTTTTTGGAAACATGTGTCAGATAAACAAGAGAAAGATATAAAAGAGATATTGTGTCAAGGGTATTCCTGATATGCCCAGAATAAGAGATTGGTGCCACATTATTTTTTATAAATAAAATATTACTAATTTTTTGCTAAATAAAATTGACATTTTTTCAATACATCATTTGGAACATATTCAGTCTGATAATTTTTTCTAGTGAGAAAATAAAAAACACATAGAGATAAATACACAATCACTTTAATTGATGATTTTACACTAATTACATGTGTTAGGTATATGAAACATGTGTCATATTCCATAAAATGATTAAAATGTTTCAGGAGTAAATATGAAAAAGAATGTGAGTGTTTAGCGGAGAAGTTAAGAACTAACAATGCTAGTGAAAAGGAAAATATAGAAATTGAATTTTATCTTGAGAGGTATAGTATTAAGAATGTGTTTAATACACCAAACACTCCACTACAAAATATTATTGTTGAATGAGATAATTAATGTCTAATTGAAATGATAATAACTATGTTACTTTAACAAGGTATTTATCATTACATTTAGATGCAATCCATAAGAAATATTGTTTAAATTACAAAATTATGTTTATACAAACCAAGTTCATATATGAATCCATATGAAATTTATTATATAAAAACACTATGCTTCAATCACTTTTTAGTTTTTGGGAGTCCGTTCATCATAATGATCAAAGGTGTAAACCTTTTAATGATTAATTATTATGGTAGGTATTTAATTTTTATTATATATTCTTTAGAGGGGAGATGATATAGATATTCCAACAAATGGTTGAGAAGATTAATTGACTTTGTTAAGGTGATTTTTTTGAAAATTATAAGGAATATAAAAATGCTCTTGAAGTTAGTAAAAATGAATAGAAAAATAGAATTTTTGAATGTTTTGGTTGGGATGGTGAGAATGTAAATTCGAATCATTAAGAAGAATCAGAGTTCATTTTTTAAAATAATGAGGGAAAATGTTGATAATTTCATCCTATAGTGAGGAAGAAAGTATAATTCTAAAATATTATTGGTGATTAACAGAAAAGGGTTCAAACAAAGAAGAAAAATTACACATACATATTTACATTCAAAATCTCACAAAAATGATTTGATTGAAGCCTTTACGCATCCAGAATGGGTTCAATTTATTAATGAAGAGCTTCATAATTTTTAAATGAATTATACATGTGAATTCATTCCTATTCCCGGTGAGAGAAATATTATTGGTACAAAATGGGTTTCTGGAACAATATGAATAATGATGGTTAAGTAATAAGAAACTAAGAAATATTAGTGTTCAAATAATAATAAAAAATTAATGTCATTCACTTAGATAAAATATTTACATCTATGGACGGGTTACAAATAATAAAAATCTAATAAATTGATAAAAATTAGATAAAAGGGAAATTATCATTATTGTATGGTGATCATGATATATATGTCTATATTGAAAACCAACCCAACATTATTATTTATAAATATGAATGTTATGTCTACAAGTTAAATAAATCCTTGTGTGGACTAAAAAAGATCTAAGGAATTTCTATTCAAAATTTGATAATGGCATAAATAAGATGATTTTTATGAAAGGAAGTGTTTATAGAAATCTGTACATTAAAGAAATATCAAATTTTCCCTCGACATAATTTTTTATTTCGATCACATTATATTTTCCGAGAATGATGAATGAACTTGTGGAATATTTTATGAATACTTGAAAAAGTTTTTTGAGATGACTATGCTGTTTGAAATGAAATAGTTTCTTGGGTTAAAAATCTCGAAAAAGAAGAAATGAATTTTCATTCCCAAGAAAGGTATTCGATGAAACTTCTTAATAAGTCCATCATAGAAATATTGAAACCAGTTTCAACACTTATTTTAGTAGGAACAATGTTTTCTAAAGATGTATTAGGTATGGATGTGACTCAAAATAGTTTTGGAAGATTATTGTATATTGTATATATCTGAATACCTCATGAAAAAACATTTTTAGGCTTATAACTTATGTGAACGATTTCATAGTGTTCCAAAAGAATCAAATTTTTTGAATAAAAAAAGACTTCTGATATATTTCTATGGCACATCAAATTTCAAAATCGTGTATGATAAATCAAATATTATTAATCTATTTGTGTATTTAAATGATGATTAAAGAGAAAATGATGATGATAAAAGATTTATATCTAGAGAAGTTTTCTTCCGAGGTAAAAGTAGTGTTAGTTTTCATATAAAGACTCTATTCATTTACTCTTAGCATGTATAAATCTAAAAATATATCATCTGTTGAAGCCACTACCCAACTTATGTCTACGAAGACTCAGTTGAGGACATACTTGTAGAAGTAAATATAACCTTTAACTTTGTATGTCATACTAAAAGTGAATTCAACCATAAAATAAACTTGGTAAAACATTCTTGTTCAAAACTTATTCAAATAAAATATTATTTCAGAAATGATCATGTGGAGAATAATAAATTGAAGTTACATTATTTTTTATATCAGAACATGTTTCTGATATTTTCACCAAACCATTACAAAATGATCCTTTTCTAAATTAAGGATGATCATGGGAATCCAAAATATCTCTCATAATGGTTGAGGTATGTGTTTTTGTCACCACCCTCATATTGTATTTTGATAGTGTTGTCAAAGGTTGAATTTGTTTTATAAATTATTCCATTTTAATGTGAAAAATATCTTAATAAAGCATTTAGCTAGGGGAGTTATTGGTAGACTGTGAATATAGAGGGTATGTGTATAAACTATTATAACTGTTTTTGTTATTAGTCATAGGAAACAATTATGTTTCAAGAATGTTTTTGAATTAATGGAATATGTGAAGGAAATATGATTATTTTTCATAATCAAATCTTTTGGATAACATTGTTTTGTTGTCGATAAATCTTATTCCCTACAATTATTTATCTCTTATATGGTTATAGTTTTTGATAAGTAATCCATATCTTGAGGTTCCAAATTTTAGTGATTTTTAGATCTTGTTTGGGAAAAATTTAAAATGAGGATATTTTAGAGATGAAGTTGGATGGAGTTTTTTTGGAAGGTCAAAGGTGATGGTTTTGCAAGTGCTATATTTTTCTATGAATGAAATATTGAAAAAAATTAACTTTTTTAGTTTTTAGTATTGGAATGACAATCGTATTTAAGATATCAAGCTCATATTACATAGTAAATTCCATAGTATTGAGATGAATTTTTAGGGAAGGAATGTTCATCAGACTCACCATGGGTTTTCACTGAAAGGAATATCATAATGAGATTTGGTTTTGGAGTCTTCCTTGCTCAAATGAAAATTTGACGATGATTTTATAATTTTTAATTGACTAAACTCATAAGTATTATGTAAACCTTTTTATTCAAGAATGATAACAGAAAGGGATATAAGGATAATGCCAATCATATTAAGTCCAGTTCGAAAGAATGAATGTTTATAGAAGCATATGAAATTTTAATACTTCTTAATGTAATTTAGACGATGATGAAGATGATCTTAAATTTCACAAAATACATGAGAAAATCTAGATAGAGGATAAAATTTGTAGTATAAGGATGTTTCAGAAGTTATTTTTTTTTCAGTCTCAGTATATCAATTTGAGATCACCAAACATAGAAATGTTTAAATTCATGGAAGGGTTTTTTATCAAGAGAATATGAAGATGCTAGTTTTCAATCAAACTACTAAGACACAAGAAATTAATCATCAAATAAAGAAGTTAATAGTGTGTATTTTTATTAGAAAATGGGAGATTTTGTTGAATCCAAATATATTGATATCATTTCATGGGATGTGTAGTTCCACTAATTGGATATAGAATCATTTTATTGAATTTTTTTGTACAATTTAAGAAGAAAAGAAGTAATTTGGTTATTAATGATTCCGGTGAAGAGAGGAAGAGACTGAAAAAAAAATTAGTAAACTGTTTTCATCAATAATAATTTTTAGTTGTTTTCATTTGTGGCTAATAACAAAAAAACTGTGATTTGTTTCCAATTGATTTTTTACCAAATCAGTCAATACTATTTGACTATAGTTGACACCAATGACTTCATCAGATGTAAGATAATCAGTCTGGGAAAATTTGAAAGGATAATTTTTTGATGCTTGTCAAAGTGTTATCAAGGTGATCAAAGAAGAGGTGGAAGAATGTTAAATAATGGATTCCATATGGTTTACTTAATATTGAAAAAATTAATAAAGATTATACTATCTCGATCAAAATGAATAAATCAGAATGATTTGTTTATTCATTGAATCTTAACGAGAATACATATGTTTTTTTCAATTGGTGTGGAGAAACATAATGAAGGATCCTTCTTATTAATTGTACTGAGATAATAATGCAATTAGAATAAAGATAATGATTTTAAATAAATTTTTATGTGAGATGATGTTGTGAGATGATTTTAGAAGATTTTTCAAGAGTTTAGAAGAATTTAAGAATTCAAGATTCAACTGAAATTTAACAAGAATTCATTTTTCAAGAAACTTGGTTGAGTGGAAAAATTTCCATAATCCTAACTAGAAATTATTTGGTTACATATAAATAGTGGAACTAAATTTTACATCCTGACAAGGATGTAATGTTTAGAAAATAATATAGAGGATCTCTAAAATTATAGTAATAATATATTTGTAGATTGTGACTTCTAGAAGATACTTTTTGGAAAGCTGGATAAATAAAAAGAGAAAAGATTGTAATCAGTGCTTTCCGTTTCATAGTGAGATTTAGATATTTAGAAGAAACTAGTTCATTATTTTCCCAATGGTATTATAAAAAACTGTATTTCCTCATTTTGAAATCGGACGGGTGAATTGGACGAAGAAATCATACCGAGATATCTTGATTCAGTCATAATTAGTTTAGTGTTTTGTCAAATATATTCTAATAGAATTATTTTCCTATTTGGAGAAATTGAACAACAGAATTTGATTTAGTTTCATTAGAAAGTCTAGATAATGTTTGTACCTTCTACATGGAAATACCGTGATGAATTTTTTAGAATATCTTAATAGTGAAAGTTGAAAATGCATTACAGTAACACGTTATTTACAAACATTGTATTACATCTTTTCATGATACTTGATACACCTTCACATTAATATTTATCATAGTGATATATGATTGTATTGTAATATCATAATTATTTTATTCCATATCTATGTTTTTCTAGTGGATAGTGTGGTACTGGATTGTTTCTAACCTATACCATTGGTGAAACTAACATTTATTAGTATTGAATATTTTAAATCTTGGTGTTCTTGTGGATGTGTGAATATTTTGTTTTCAATAAACTTGACAACTCTTTAGCAGTAGGTGAAGGTTGTTTGAGAATAAATGAAACTTAAATGAAAATGATTTCATGAATTCACCCATATCCATCTCAGTTATATAAGATATTGATTAGGAACTTACAGTAACCTCAATTTGCAAATTCTCATGGTTCCTCCAAAAGTAAAAACCTAATTATATATTAGATTTTTTATTCTATGAAACCTCCAACATCATTGTTAATATACACCTATATTGGATCATCATTTTTTATGAAAACATTATTATCATTCACTCCATTGATCTGTTCAGTATTCCACTTAATATCATCTTAATTATCTTTCCCAGAATTCTCTATGTACCAGTTGACCCCCCCCCATTGCATGAGTTATGTCTGGATGAGATCACACTATGAAATACATGATACTACATACCACATATTAATACGATATTCTACCCATGTTCTTCCCTTATTCCATCATCTATGGTTCATGTTCTTTTGAATGTTTAAAGTGAATGGTAAGTGGAATTGTGACCAATTTACATCCGATCATCATAAATTTCTGAAAAATCATCTAGATGAATTATCTTTGGGGTATAACTATACTTTTTATCTTACAATATCATTTGATCCTCATTCATATGATATTAATTTATCCTTTAAGATAATTCATTTCAAACATCATTGAAAAATCCCCCTAGATCCCCAAAATCTGTTAAATTGATAGACCCTCTAGATGAATTTCCACCACATATATTAGAAATAATTTGGAGTCCCTATTACAATACTAAGTCTATTAATAGTAATGGTCTAATATTTAATAGTTTAAACCTTTATCTTTATTTAATGAGTCTAATTTCTATTTAAACTTCTTTACTGATTATTTAAAACCATATATACTACTCTTATATTTGTACATTATTCCTTGATTTATTTTTTCCAATGACACCACTATGTTTCATCATTTATATTTTTCTCTCTGGATAACCATAATAAAAATTCATCATCATAACTATTTGTTCCATATGTAAACCTATAGAAGAAACTAATAATAGAACAAATTGAATAGAAGCATGATTTACAACCTAAAAAATATTTTGGAGAATTTTATACCCTCCTTAGGCTAAAACACATTGACCACCACTCTCACCTTATACCATCTCTTTCTTTATATTCTTATTTTAATAAAAAAACCTAGTTATTTTCAAGTTCACTGTTATTAGGTTTCAGATCCATTAACTCCTTGGTGACATTCACATCATGTGAATCCAACTTATCCATTATAGAAAACTCCCACTTACCTAAATCATAGAGGATTTCCACATCATTTAGGAATTTTTGTTATTCCTCGTCTATGAAAATAATTAATTTCAACGCTATCTAATATATTTCTACTGATCATCTAACTTTTCAAGATTTGATTTTTTTTAATCTACCACTATAGATTTTTGGAACAGAAACCTCTATAATCTCATCTTTGAGAATAATAAAGAGTGATTCAACTTTCTTAAATAATTTATGTATATCATTAAATAGTCTCATTTTTTAAATTTTAATTGTACCCTTTGAATATTTATCTAGATTTTGTGATCATCTTGTGGATTCTAACCAATTTAAATTATCTTTAATTTGAACACATAGAGGAAAAACATTCAATATAAATTGGTATTGATATTGATTCATTACATATGACCTCCTTCTCAACCACATTATTTTCCTTCCAAATACCATTATATTTGGTGATACAGTTAGTTATTTAATTTATTTCCCATTTATCTATAAGGAAAAATTGAAATTAGAAACATTCCCCCCCAAAGTATTAATATAAACATGATTGATACTTGTAATCTAATTTTCTCTATCATTAGACACCATATTTGAATATCTTAAAATTTTAAATACCCTAAAGTGGACTAGATTTAGAGTTCTTTCAGACTATAGTGCTTCCAAAAAATCAAATACCAAGGGTGTTGAATGCATCAAGTTGATCATAAATAGTTTTTTTCATTGTCTCATCCCAAAAAACCTTGGGTATTTTGTAGAAAAATTTCATACTCTATGATCTTTCCATCGACGAATGATTCATCCTTTTACAGATGCAATTCAGTTTAGGTGTCCCAAGTATATTACTTTCATTTCTAATATCCCTATTGTTACATAAGTATCTTAATATTATTTTAGTAAAATAACAACTATTGGATAATATAGTCTCTTAAATATACTTATGGTTTCTCTTTTAACCATATATTTCTAGTGAAAAATTTTCCAAAAAACTATTTACTTATGTTTCAAAAATTACAGCAACACATTACCCATGGATTCATCATTGAATTTAATAATGCATTGTGATCATACATGATATTTAATAGGGGATATTCCACATAAATCACTATACATAAGTTCTATCATTTTGAATTTTGGTGTTCTTAAAGTAAAATTGAAAGGCACCATCCTTTTCTTGACGAGTATACAACTTTAAAAACAATTCAAGTCTCAATGATCTATTTTAAACATAAATTTTTATTCCAAAAATAATAATACTTTCCCCACTAATGTATCTATGTCTACAATTCAGAAAATATTGAATTTCTTTGGTTGATAATATTTTATATGATTCTCCGACTTTCTATTATCTAAGTTAAATTATACCACCCTTTATATCTCTAATTAGGATAAAAAAGTGTGAGATTCTACATAGTCAAATTTCATTGTTTTCTCTATATCTGTACTCATCTAATTTTCCTAATGAAATAAAATTATTATAATGTCTTGGAATATTTTCAAGTCCTTTCAACACAAGGACACTATCACTCTTCAATTGGATTTTCACATCCCCCTTCTAAAAAATTTCAATATCTCTATCATCCTCTAAATATAGGCTTCTAAATACTTTTAATACATAAATTTTTATGTATCAAATTTCATAATTAGAGTGGAATTATTCCCTAGAATATATGATCCAATATTACACTAGAGTATTAAAATAATAGGTCTTTAACTACTCTAAGATGTTAGGTTCATGGAATTCAATCATTTAGAATATTATATTAAGGAATTTCCATTACGCTCGTCATAATCATTCTTGAGATGACTCAATTTTCTATAGTGCCAAAATATTGACACTATTATAATAGATGTTCCTATACTCCTCACTCGTTACATTCCATCTGATCACCTTCAACATCATTGAAGATGACTGCATATAACCTCTTCAGAGATATTCATAAAGAATCAATTATTGACATCCTTAAATTTCAGGAAACCTTTATAGTGAAATTTCACATTTTGTTTATAATTACATAAAAATATTCTATAAATGATGACAACAATAATGTGTATCATACATAATCCATTAGTATTACATTTACAAACATGAGTTAGATCCAAATCATGTTGAAATAATTTATATGATCCACTTCACGCCACTCTTTAAATAGCCTCTTATTAAGTAATTGACACATTAATAAAAATTTATTGCTCATTTTTGGACTTTTATACATATCATCCAATGAAAAGATTTATGATGCTATAGTATTCTTATCCCGAATATTGTAGGAATATTTTTCCAACAATGTCCTCACTAAACCTATAGACATTCTATCCAGCCTTCTCATTCACCATTCTCCATAGAATATTTTATAAATCAATTTTATGTAGATTATATGTCTTTATATATGTGGTAATCATCTAACTGCATCCTCAAGAATCTAGAATTAATTCAATTGAATTTACTAATATAGTTATTTTTATCCTCTGATGTAATCATTTTGAAGACAGTAACCCCCACTGAGATTAAAATTCATCTGAACTAGAATACATATTACATGACTTATTGACAACGGAACTACCAAGCCTCTAAGAATAATCTATTTCATTGATACCAATTTTTAATAATCCTTCCCTAAACATTATTCATCATAATTTTAGTCATTTTTGTGATAATGGTAGAAAAAGTTATTGATAAAGGTTTCCAAACATCAGCGTACTGGAACATGGATTGAAATTCCGCACCTAAATCACTGTACTAAGTTAAAATTACCCAGTTCTACTAACTAAAAACTCTCAATTATATTAAATGTATGAAATGAAATAAAAACATAAAAAATTATAATGAGGTTTTGAGTGTTTTGGACTTTCATTCTATATCCATGGGATAAAAAACTACAGTATTCAATTCATCGAAATTATAATGATACGATCACTATTTCTTCTTGAACCTAAAGATAAATAACTCATTTAGTCACATGAAAAACAAAATATAGTCCCTCCCACCAATATTTATAGGCTCGCAACTAGTTAACGGGTAACAAGGACAACTTACCTTAATAGGGATATATCTAATGCACTAGATGACTACAAATTATTAGTATCAATACTTTATCTAATCACCATCCTCTTATAGATAAACAATGTTAACTAAACCTTGCCCCTTTCCTACAATATCCTTATTAAGAGTGATTAAAATACATAAACTTTCACCTTTTGGTGATCTTTCTCCAGTCAAGATTCTAGCAAACTGACCATCAGATCATCTAAAAATCTAAATCTCATACTAACAAAACATAAGAAATTATTATCATTTATGAAAATAAATTCTAACTCTACCAATACTATTTCCTCTCCCTTTAAAATAATAATTATTCTATTAATGATTCTTCTTTTTTTAATCATACTATATTCCTTGAAGATACTTTACAAATCCCAATAAATATAGGGAACAATAGAGAAGGATGTGGCCAAAGTAGTTTTTTACCAATTACAGAGGAGACATTTATGGAATATCTTGATCATTATAGTGATGAAATAATTAATGTTTCCTTGGATGAATTTCATAACCTATGTAAAAACACATCCTGATCAATGAAACATCACTAAGAGGGGATTAATTAGTAATTGATTCACCAAAAATATTTCATTAAATCCTCTATTATGATAAAATTACAATGTTATATTTTCCCACTACAATATAACTATTAAGGCATAAATTTGATGCAGTTTCAGGTTGATCCAATTGTGACCTAGGCTTATCATACATGGAAATTTCATTATTATATATGAATATTAAATATATTAAAAAAACATGCCTAAGGAATGTAATATTTTAGTGACTTTAATAACTAGAAAACAAAGTCTTATATACTCATAAAATATCTTCAACAACTCCTATAAAAATCTCTATATTTATCGCTTCTACATAAATCATTTCTTTATAACATGGGGAAAGTAAACAAAAGAAAGGGTTGAGATTAGAAGCTAAATAATGCTAAATAAAGGAAATGTGAAAGCAATACATAAAAAAAAGTTTATGTAACTTGAGGATAATATTTTAAGATCAAACCCTACATATTAGATATAAAAATAAATATTATAAGTTCATAGGACATGGATCATAATAGAATTAAGTGCATAAATCATGAAATCATAACATAGGAATAAGAAATGGAATTTTTTGAAAGCACATTTTTTTTGTAGTGAACATGTATTATTAGAAACAAGTTCACTATTTATGTTAAGGAGAGGAAATCATGCCCTGCATCGACTTATGGACATGAAACCAGGACTATGAATAAAAAATTTAATGTGTAATCTGGATCAGGCATAACCTTATAGACATGCAACCAAATCCATGCATAACATTGTGAAATTTTATTCAGGTTTATGCATAACATTGGGAACATGTAATATGGTTCAGGAATATACTTATTAACATGCAACATGATCCATGTATAATATTGTGAATAAATAGTAAGCTTCACTCATAAAATTGTGAAAATTTAACTAGGTTCACGCATAAAAAAATATAAATTCATCCAAATCCATTAAAAACATTAGGAACATGAAATCAAGTTAATGAATAACATTGTGAACGGGAAATCTGGTTCACTATAATATATATACTCATGAGTCCTTTATCATTTCCCAATGCCTTGGAGGGTGATATTGGTCCCACCCATATCATGATAACATCATTCGTGCATGCATCACAAAAAAATACAATCTATATCATGACCCATAAAAAGACATAGGTTTTAAAAACATAAAATCATAACACATGAAATAAAATGGGTATCATTTACATTTTGTCAAATAATAATATATGAAAAGATATAGGTGTTATAATCTCTTCATCAAAGCATAACCCATGAAAAGAAGGGGGTTTCAAAATTATATAACATCTCGAAGATAAATAGGCATCATAAATATAATGAAATCAATGCATAAACCAATCATAGAAATAATATGAACAAAACAATTATATCAATCCCAAAAAAGGCACAAATAACCTTAATGGATTTTATCTTAAATGGAAAATAATTTTTAAATATCATTTTAAAACATTTCATGAGAAAAATATTATATCTTCTTTGAAAAAAGTACCTTTTAAAATATAAAACATTTTGAAATTTATTTAATTGAGTATAAACCTGAAAAATTATAATTCAATCCTTGAAATAATTTTTGGAACCCTTTTTATTTGTGTACTTAAAAATATTTATTGAAAATATTTAAAATATTTCTTAAGCATAAAACACTCTTGAAAACATTTTTGTTTAAAAATAAATTTAATATATTTTAAAAAAATCAATGAAAATAATAAAACATTTTTTAAATTACTTTTCATTGAAAATGGACTTGAATTATTATTTGAAAATATTTTTTAAAACACTCTTTTTGAAAAAAAAATAGATTTCTGAATCAAGAGATAAATACTATCAAATTTTCATAAAAACAGATTCATAATTATATTAAGTTCCAATGAGTGGGAAAACGGTACTAATAGATGGATATATCTTCAATAAAAATATAATAATGAAACTAATGAGTTTTCTTGAGATATGTATCATAATATTTCATCAAAAAATAACAATCATTAACAGTCATGAAAATCGATCAGAATGTTTCACTTAAATATTGTCACATGGTAACTTAGGATCACACTATACATTTATGTAAAGGAAATTAAATGAAGCATAAAATATAAAAAAAATAATTATGTTCATGATATAACATGTAAAATTTATGTATATACACCTATAAACATAATTTAGGTTAATAACCAAACATGAATCTTAATGAAGGAAAACTGAAACAAAACTATTTTACAAATTTAGAACAATTTAAACCTAAAACCCATGAAATAAAGAGAATAAAATGGATATGTAAATACACATAAATTATAAGAATTATATAATATATACATGGTATGTATAAACACCACACAAAAAGGTATGGGTGGTGAATAATGAATCTATCTCACAGAAATAAAAAGTGATATGAAATCCCCATACCTTGTGTCATGATTATCATTGTACTTGTACAAAAATCCTATATAATTAACATCTGTATATTATAAATATATTACAGAAAAATATTATTATTTATAATACCTTATATTATTTAATTTTTACTTTATATTACCCATTTGTGAATTATTCTATGAAAACAATTCACTTCTGGTAATATCAACTTTGTTTTTTTCATGTGTCGTAATTTGTAATATCTTTAGTCCATATAATTAGATAATGATTTCCAGAATTTAAATAATTATATAAATATCATTTATATTCGTCATATTTGTGTTATAATAAACAATAGAATACAGATGTTTGAAATGGATTACACCGTTCATGGAGACATTAAGACGTACTTACGCATAAACATTGTCTCCATTTTTATTGTCATATTGAAAGAATAAAAGTAAATTAAATATATGTGTATATATATATTATATTTATTTCAGTAGAAATATTATATTATATATATTATATAGGTTCATTAAACACATACTTCATACATTATGTGTACTGCCTGATGGAATCACATCGCTTTGATGGGGTGGTAGTTCACACTTCCTCAAATGAAATTATCATATTTACACCAAAGGGAAAGTCAAAATATTTTTAAAAATGGATTATATAATATTAATTAATTAATAATAATAATATATATCACATATAAATATAGTTTCCATCATAATTTCTTCTATGAGAAATGGTAATGGAAAATTCAACAATCACCATTTAGTGAGGTGGTAGTTCGCAAGACTCATAAACTGTATGTTAGTTACCAATTAGATTGATGTTTCTATAATTGTAGTTTTAACCCTTATCATAAAAAAACCTAGTATATTTATGATATATTTTTTGTTATGCAGGAAATGAATAATGATAGTGGGGGTGAATAAATGAAATAAATAAAGGATCTTGAGAGAAGTTGTTATCTCTTAATGCGGTGACCCCATTTTGGTTTGTGGCAAAAGGCCTCTACGAATTACATTATGAAAACAGGTATGATTAGAGGAGTAATTTATGTATTTTTTGAAGTTTATTAGGAATATCATTGTTTAACCTTTGTGGTTTTATAGGTGTAAAGAATAGTTATATGTGGTGGCCTCTTATATTGAAGGGAAATGACAGACGTGGAATTTTGGAAAACAAGTTAGGTGTACACACGTTTTACCTAAGAAAATTCATAAAAAACACAAACCAATAAATAATTTATGGTTAAGGGCAGAATAAGGTCTATATAATTGGAGTTTTAAAAGTATCCATGCCTTTTTATGGTCTTAAATTTATGTTTTAGTACTTTATTAACCTAATTTCTCTCTTATCTATTATAAAAAATTTGAATCACTTTCACTAATATTTATAGTAAAAAAATAATTTCACCTGATTATATAGTATCAGTTATGTTGATTCTAACTATGGAGTCCATTTTTTTTAATTCTAGTCCTTGGATTAGATGAAATTAATTTAAAATTAATCTCGTTGATAGGACAACACCGTGGGTTTTTAACGAAAAAACAGCCAAAAGTTTTCTTCAATTTTATAGCCAATTTCAACTTGAAATTGGTTAAAATGACATTATTTAGATTAATAAATAGATATATTATATAATTCTACTTTTAAATAAAATTTATATGTAATTTAACCATATTATTATATTTAAATAAAAGTAGTTTTGAATTAAATTCTGATATTTTTTACTATTCATACAAAAAAATGTTTCTCAGAAAAATCCTAAAAAATCACAACAAAATAATTTCTACATTATAAATTAAAATGTTATGTTTTTTTATCAAATTAAATTTTTAATGAGTATAAAATTAATTTTATTATTTTTTATGTGAGGACAAAAATATAAATTTATTTGAGAATATAGTATTTTAAAACATATAATGTCACGACCCCCTCCCCATGATGTGTACCCCTCCTGGGCCAGAAATGTGAGAAGGGAGACAATGACCCCCGAGTCCCGCCTCTAGTAGGCCCTGGGTTAGGAACTAGCACCAAGGGTATAGTAAACACACAAATGGGAGGCATTACCCTCAAAGAGATCACATGCATAAGAGAGAGATAAGACAGACACCAACCAACTCCAACTCAGAACTGAAATGAAAAAGAAAACCCAAGTGCATATATGTAATTTCATGCAAAAAGTACAACAACTGAAAGGAAAACTACAAGTATCCAAATGAAAGTAAAACATCAGTGATCAAAAGCCCGAACAGCTCCTGCCACCGCAAGCTAGTAGTAACTAGCCCGATCTCCAACCTGATCCTAGTGTCCTGAAAAAAAACTATTTATATATTCTTAGGGTGACTATAACATTATACTCAGTAGGATCCTCCCTGAAGGCTCTTGTGGAAAAGTAAAGAAAGCATTCTAAATCACAGTGAACAACAGTGAAACTAACTCGTCCCCTAAGCATGTATAATATGTTCCCAACCTCAGCGTGGATACTCTCACCATATAACGCATTAAATAATATATCATATAGAAAAGGATATCAAGGGTACCCCGATACTACTTCCCCACTAGTTTTCCACTTTTCCCCAACAACATATGTCCTAGGCATCTCTCTCCAAAGGCTCGCCCGTATAAACTTGGGCCTAGCTCCATAATCTGCACCTCATGCACCACAAAGGCTTGCACACAGACACCTGGGCTAAGCTCCATAGCATCCTCACAACCAAAAGTAACCAGGTTGGTTCTGGGAGACACCACATCCCGCATAACGTGTATCATACGTCGGGTATTGTACCTAAAGTCATTACAGCCCATACACCACGTAAGGATCCTTAATCCATCATAGCCTATACATGTTACACCTATAGTATTCCATAGGTAACTACATCCAGAATATATGTGTGGAAATAACCACAACCCATTACATCCCTCTACACACATATATGGGAAAAACTAACTATTGTTCCAATGGCACTAGTATCTATCTAGAGAAGAGAGCGGGGTCAAAGGGGGTATTCATCCATTCATCCTCCCACCAGAATGTTGGGGAAAACACCCCCCAGGGCTAAGAATTCCCTGGGTGTTAGTTTCCCTTACTGACAGGGTGGAGTTACATATAAAAACACAAAAAGTACAGAATATATATAACTCAAAACCACACAACCAAGACCAAAGCTCATCTTAACCGTCATCCACATACCTAGATCTAGCCATAACGGGCATAGATTTAAGAATACGAGAGGAGAGGAGTATATCTAAGCAGATCTAAGAAGACGAGAGGATAGGATTATATCTAAGCAGATCTAAGAAACCAAACAAGAACGAGAACATTACTCAAGAAACCGGCTTCGATTTGTGAAGAGAAGCCTCTGGATCGCCTTCAAAACACTTGGGAGAGGTTCTTACACCTCCATGGAAGGGTAATCCCGAATTATGGCTGATTAGGGGCATAAAAGAGGTGATTAAAGGAAAAACGGTCAAGATCCAAAATTTCAGGATCTAACTTTAAGTGCCCGCATGGTTATTCTGCACAGTTTAACAAATCGTGCACTAACTGTGCATTAGCTTCTTCCTCGACAACCACTCCTCGCACGTTTAGTCCGCACGGTTAGAAAAATCGTGCTCTAACTGTGCGTTAGCCACTACCTTCAAGACCAGCCTTGCATGGTTTGGCCGCATGGTTTAGGAAAACCGTGCGCCAACCGTGCGAAAGCTATTACCCTTTAACATTCCTCAAAAGTCCACCCAAACACACCCCTAAGTCACCTTGACTTCCAGGAACACATATAGTACTACATTTTCACAAAGGAATGGACCGGAGTGGTCCAGGCCATTACATCAGATACCTATCAAAACATTCTCTTCCTCAAGAATCCAAAAGCCCCTAAAGAGAAAAACAAAACAGGGTCTGAAGAACCACCCCTCAAGATACCTCTCAAAAGAGAGCAAGCCGCCAAGAGAAAGAAAGAGAGCCATATCATAAACATGAAAGTCTCAAAACCACAAAATTTACAAATATACATGGAAAAAGTTAAACATCAAACAAATATGGGTACTGAGCACGTATTTGTGACTCATGTTCCCTAGTACTCTCCTCCATGCCACCGTGTCGCCACAATACACGGACTAAGAGGATGGAATGTCCATGAAACACCTTCTCCTTGCAGTCTTGGATCTCCACATGTCACTCCTCAACGGTGGCATCATCATCAATATCGATCTCTCCCCAATCGATGATGTAGGAGTCATCATGAAGATAACGATGTAGCTATGGAACATGGAAAAGAACATGTATCTGACTCATATGTGGGGAAGTTCCACTCAATATGCCTCATCTCCAACATGAGCTAACACCTCGAAAGGCCCAACAAACTGGGGAGAAATCTTACTCCCACGACCAAACCTTCACTGCCCATGACGGGGAGTCACCTTCATAAACACATGATCCCCAACATTAAACTCTACGAGTCTCCTTCTTTGATCGGAATAAAATTTCAGACGATCTTGCACTGCCATCAAACTCTCACAAATCACATGAACCATCTCTATTATATTCAGCACTAGTTCCGGTTCGAGAATTTCTGACTCTCCGACCCCAGTCCAGCACAACTGAGAATGACAAGGTCATCCATACAAGGCATCAAATGGATCCATACCAATGGTGGAGTGAAAATTATTATTGTAAGAGAATTCCACAAAGGTTAAGTGCCTCATCCATGAACCTCCAAAATCAAGAACACAAGAGCGCAACATGTCTTCAAGAGTCTGGATGGTTCGCTCCATCTGCCATCTATTTGAGGATGAAAAGCAGTGATAAGGCATAGCTGAGAACCCGAATCATGTTGGAGACCTTTCCACACCCTGGAGGTAAAATGAGGATCTCGATCAGAAATGATCGTCCTTGGGACTCTATAAAATCTCACCTCCTCCTCTAGATACTGCCTCAAAAAAACTTCCACTAAGCCCGACTCCTTGATCGCTATGAAGTGGGATGATTTTGTTAAATGATCTACTACCACCCAAATAGCATTATGTCCTCCCGGAGCTCGAGGTAAAACAGTAAAAAAGTACATTGAGATATCCTCTCACTTCCACTGAGGAATATCTAATCACTAGCGAATACAACCTGGAACACGTTGTTCGGACTTCACCTTCTGGCAGACTAAACATCGAGATACAAACTCGACAACCGCATGCTTCAGCCCAGGCCACCAAAACTGACCCTCAAAGCTTGGTACATCTTAGTCACGCCAAGATGTACTGCTAGAGGTGAACTATGGAACTCTCTGAGAACCATCATGTTCATCGCCAAGGGAACAAAAAGCCTTCCATGAAACAACACTCTGTGTTGTTCATCCTCATACCAACCATCAGGGGCCTCACCAAAAACAACTCGGTCTCTCTAGACCTCCACCTCAAGATCACCCAACTGGGACTCTTCCACCCTCTACATCAGGGATAACTGCACCGTCATCTGGAAAATACAACCTCTACCTCCATCCTCTCCCATATCATGATGCAAAGCTGACAGTTCCTCCATTACACTCCTGGAATCACCGGATTCACGCACAGCATCACTACGTGACTTTCAACTCAGCGGATTAGCTACAACATTCCCCTTTCCATGTGTATACGATATTTCGAAGTCGTATTCCTGCAAGAACTCTATCAATCGATGCTGCCGCAAGTTTAAGTCACGCTGGGAGAAAACATACCTCAAACTCTTATGGTGGGTGAAGGCCACAAAGCGCTCACCAATGATGTAATGTCTCCACAACTTTAGAGAAAACACCATGGCTGCCAACTCAAGATCATGGGTGGCATAGTTGCGTTCATGGGGAGGCAACTATCGAGACCCATAAGAAACAACTGACCTCCGCTGCATGAGAGAACAGCCTGACCCAAGATGTGAAGCATCGCAGAAGACATCAAACTGGACTCCCTCAGCTGGAAGAAAAAGGATAGAAGCACTTAATAACTTATCCTTTAGATACTTGAAGGCTGCCTGACACTGATCAGTACATACAAAGGCCTGATCCTTCCTGTTCAAAGATATTAGAGGGCCCACAACCCATGAGAAATTGGAGACAAACCTCATGTATTAGCCCACGAGACCAAGGAATCTTCGCACCTCTGAAATAGTCTTGGGGGCTTTCGAAGACACACCTGCTTCTCCCTTCGATGGATCCACATCAACTCCCTATTGGGACACCACATGCCCCAAGAAAGTACTTATTGAGCCCAAAACTCACACTTTGACAACTTCCCAAACAACTTTTGTTGGCGAAGAGCTCCCAAAATGTCTCGCAGATGCTCTACATACCCCTCTTCAGACATGGACTACACAAAGATTTCGTCAATGAAGACCACCATTAACTTGTCTAGGAACTCACGGAACACAACATTCATCAATCCCATGAGCACAACTGGAGCATTTTTCACGCCGAACGACATTACAATGAACTCATAATGCCCATGTCGACAATGAAAATCAGTCTTTGGAATATGCTAATCCTTTACATGCATCTGATGATATCCTGACCGCAAGTCAATCTTTGAGAACCAACTTGCACCCTTCAGTTGAACGAATAAGTCATCAATCCATGGAAGAAGATAGCAGTTATTTATTTTCACTTTGATTAAGCGATGATAATCGACACACAACCACAAAATGTCATTGGCCTTCTTCACGAACACGATAGGTGCACCCCATGGTGACACACTTGGCCGAACAAAACCGCATTGCAACAGACCATAAAGCTGTATACGTAGATCTTGTAACTCAGAAGGGGCCATCCAATATGGAGACTTATAGATAGGATATGCTCCTGGTAGTAGCTCAATACCAAACACGATCTCTCGTCGAAGGGGTAAGGCTACAACCTCTTCTGAAAAAACATCTGGGTACTCCTCCACGATCGTAGGAAATGTCAACTACTGAACCCTTGAAGAACTCAGCATCAAATCGAACATCATGGACGATAAGGATGGAACGCGCCTATGACCCATCTGAGGTTCTCGCTCACCAACAAACACCACCCGCTCTCCATCGGCACCAATGTAGATAACTTTCTTCCGGAAACAATCCACAATATCCTACACTGAATACAACCAATCCATGTAATGGATGAAATCATATTGTTGTATTCGTAAACATAGGAAATCTTCCCAAGAGCGTTGTTTCCCCAACACTAGCTCCCAGTCTCTACATAATTCAAACAAGTTATCTCATCCTCTAACTGGCGTAGTCAATGCCTAGGGCACTGGAAGCCTCTCTACCTCATGTCCCAAGGCATGGACAAGGGTAGGTGATATGAAGAAGTGTGTCTCTCCTCAATCAAACAAGGCATAAACCAAGGTAGAAAATAAGAAAAAGGTACCTCAAACGACATCTGGCTCGTCTGGTGCTGGTAAGGCTAGAGCATGAAGCTGACCACGACCTCCTCCATGACCTCTCTGACCCTGATGAAGACCACCACCACTGTCGCACTCTGCTCTCAGAGGACTGGGAGCATCATGGGGTTGTCCTCTGCCTACCCCATCTACCTTCTGGTGATCAAAAGCTGGTGTAAAATGCTGTTGTGACCTCAGCTTGAACTGCGTCAATGGAGGAACCTGGAGTAGAGCACCCTATGCATGATGATTACTCTGGAAGGTCGGGCACTCCCGCTGCTGATGTCCATGACCACCACAAGAAAAACAAGCACCTGATCCCTTGGAAAATTCCTGAGATTTGATGCCTCGGGAAAAATGATATGGGAAGGACTAGGACCTACCCCTAGGTAAACAGAAACTCTTTTGTCCTAAAAATCAGGAACCCCGGAAAACAGCTTTGCTCCGTGAGGAATCATGCTGATTTCACTCTCGTGATGATCTGGTCTTTGCCAAAGTCCTCTCAACAACCTCCTCCCCCACCAGTACCTCAAGATATGTCTTTAGCATAAATGGGGTGACCTGGCACTAGATCTCTAGATGCAAAGCCTCCTCAAAATTCCTTTCACTGGCCTCCTCATCCGGTAACAGGTCCGAAGCATATCGTAGAAGGTTCTTGAAACGGATTCCAAACACTCGAACACTGGAGCTCCCCTACCAAAGGGTAAGAAGCTCCTGATGACTGGATTCCTTCTCAGTCGAAGAAAGGAACTCAACTCTAAACTTGTCCCGAAGCTCCTCCCATGAGATCGTTGACTCCTCATGATCCCCGAGGAACAAGATCCACCACTACCTTGCTACTCCACGCATCATCATCACAACGAAGGACACCTAGTGCTCTTTCCAAGCACGTATTGAACTGAAGCCTATATCGACCTCCTCCAACTAGTCTTCCGTGACTACCTCTGAAATGGAGCCCTCTTACTCGTGCAGACTATGGTGCTGAAACTCTCGAAGTGTCTTCCTCCGAGTATCATCATCATCGACCTCTACCCAACAACGACCTGCTAGAACAACCTTCGGAGCATCTTCTACGAAAATCTGAAGAGGACATAGACCTAGAGACATACCTAAAAAATAACAACCAATTAGATCTCCTAAGACAAGAATATGGAAGACTCAACATTAATTAATTAATTGTTTTCTTTCATTTGTTTTATATTAAACTATCCCAAGGTCTACCCATTCAAACATGTGCATAAAGAAGAATTATGCATGATCCCTTCATAGGTATCTACCCTGCAACAAGTATCACCTTGTTTAGTATCTATTGTAAACTTAAAGGTCTGTGAAACAGATCATAGGGGTCCCTAAACGCCTATTTCCCTACCGGTCTCCAGTGTTTACCCCACATGATAAAAATGAATGACACTATTTCCATACCAACCCATGCAACCTCATATGTGCCTAACTCCAAAATCCAATCTATCCCTCAACCAGACCTTTGATACCAACCTATCATGACCCCCTCCCCACAATGTTTACCCCTCCTCAGCCAGAAATGTGAGATGGGAGATAATGACCCCCGATTCCAGCCTCTAGTAGGCCCCAGGTTAGTGACTAGCACCAAGGGTATAGTAAACACACAAATGGAAGAAATTACCCTCTAAGAGAACACCTGCGGAAGATATAGATAATAGAGACACCAACCAACTTCAACTCAGAACTGAAATGCAAAAGAAAACCCAAGTGCATATAAGTAATGTCATGAAAAAAGTACAACAACTGAAAGTGAAACTACAAGTACCCAAAAGAAAGTAAAACAACAGCGATCACAAGCCCGAACATATACTACAACCGCACACCAGTAGTAACTAGCCTGATCTCCAACCTGCTCCCAGTGTCTAGAAAAGAAAACAGTTTATATATGCGTAGGGTGAGTAAAACAAAATACTCAGCAGGATCATCCCGAAAGCCTCTACTGCAGAAGTAAATAAAGCTTTCTAAAGCACAGTGAACAATAGTGAAATAACTTTTCCCCTAAGCTGGTATACTATATTCCCAACCTCACCATGGATACACTCTCCAAATAAGGCATACAAGAGTATATCATATATAAAAGGATATCAAGGGTGCCCCGCTACTACTTCCCCACTCGTTTTCCACTTTCCGCAATGACATATGTCTTGTGCATCTCTCTCTAAAGGCTCTACCATATAAACTTGGTCCAAGCTCCACAATCTGCACCTTGTGCACCACAAAGGCTCTCCCGCAGACACCTGGGCTAATCTCCTCACCATCTTCACAACCAAAAGTATCCAGGTAGGTTCTGGTATCCACCACAGCCCACATAACGTGTATCATACGCCGGGTATTGTACCTCAAGCCATTACAGCCCATACACTGCATATTGATCCCCAAGCCATCACAACCAATACAAATTACACCTATAGTAGTCCATATGGTACTACATCTAGAATATATGTGTGGAAATAACCACATGCCATTACAGCCCTCTACACACATATGTGGGGAAAACTAACTGTTGTGCCAAAAACACTAGTATCTACCAAGAGAAAAGAGCGGGGTCAAAGGGGGTAGTCATCCATTCATCCTCCCACCAGAATGTTGGGGAAAACACCCCCCAGGGCTCAGAATCCTCAGGGTGTCAGTTTCCCTTACTAACAGTGTGGTGTAATGTATAGAAACACAAAAAGTACAAAATATATATAACTCAAAACCACACTATGGACATAACCTGGTCTTAGCCTCAACTACAGCTAACGTCTCTCAGACTCCAGGCTGCTATTTCTATGACTAGGCATCCTATAAGCACACAACCAGTTAAAGAACTTCATTGGGTTACTTTATTCCCTTTTTCATCCATTCCACTTTATGTTTATTAATTCTTTTCTCGTTAATTAACCATGAACACAAACCACATTTAAAATTCATTATAATTACACCCAAAGTCAATTGTTCCTTCAAAAAATCACAACCTCATCACTGAATTCTAGCATCACCAACCCCGTGTATTATCACCATTTAATCAAACATTAATTTCAGAATTACTTTCCCATATTCCTAGGAATTCTAGAAAAGATTCCTATGTAACTAAAAACAAGGGGGATCAACATGGTGAGTAGATATACTACCCGTCGAGTCTTTTCCACCTATTGCAAGAGCGTAGGCCCATTCTCCCTCGAGAGACTAAACGCAGAAATCACGTGGCATACCCAGTGCGTCTTCACCCCTTTCAGATGAAGGGTAATCAAAACCAACCTCCTTGAGAAGTGGGGAAAATTAAAGTAGATAACAACCAATCAACGCACCAAACATCCAGCCAACACATCCATTCCATACCATCATCCCTGGTGTCCTCCCCGACACCCACATGCATAAACCGATGCATCTTTCCACTCTAGGCATCATCCGCTACCACAACCACAAGGCCTCCCTGCCTCCACATATCACAACACCCCTCCAAGGTCACATCACAACCCAAGATAACACAACACCCCTCCAAGGTCACAACATAACACAAGCAGTTCGAAAACAATCATCACATAAAATGGGATTTTAGCCTTAATTCATAACAAGAGGGTAACTCAGAACCCTTCAGGGAATTCAATCAATCAAGTTCTTAATCCATCTTAAATTAATATATTCAATTAATTGGTACCAACATCACGAACCAATTCAGTAGGCTATCATAAGGATTAAACATGCTTACTATGACAAATTAATCAACATCAAAAAATACCACAAGAACCAGATTCTTTTTCATGCCTCTTTATTTTTAGCCAATTAATTATCAATTAATTTCGGCTTTATGTTCATTAGAAATTTCATCTAGAAAAACATGCTAACAATGAAGGAATATATATCACAGTATATAGAAAACATGAGGAAACAACATACGTTCAAATCAATTCCTTAATCCGGTTCAAATATTTAATTAGTTCAATTCCATTATGATCCAAAGGTCTTAATCATGATAACTCTATGATTGCACATAACAATTAGAGAAGCCACAAATCCACTACCTCAATGGTTTTTAGGAAAACCACAACGATCGATGAACACCCAAGAATCAAGTCGATTCTCCATGAATCCTCCTTAGATATACTCTCATATCACAACCAAGACCAAATCTCATTACAACCGACATCCACATACCTAGATATACCCATAACGGGAATAGATCTAAGAAGATGAGAGGAGAGGAGGAGTATATCTAAGCAGATCTAAGAAACCAAATAAGAACGAGAACATTCCTCAAGAAACTGACTTTGATTTGCGAAGAGAAGCCTCCGGATCGCCTCCAAAACACTTGGGAGAGGTTCTTCCACCTCCAAGGAAGGGTAATCCCATGTTATGGCCGATTAGGGTCTTAGAAGAGGTGATTAAAGGAAAAATGGTCAAGATCCTAAATTTTAGGATCTAACTTTATGTGATCTCATGGTTAGTCCACATGGTTTAACAAATTGTGCGCTAACGGTGCGTTAACTTCTGCCTCAACAACCACTCCTTGCACAGTTAGTCCGCACGGTTAGAAGAATCGTGCGCTAACAGTGTGTTAGCCACTGCCTTCAAGACCATCCTTGCACGGTTTGGCTGCACAGTTTAGGCAAACCATGCGCCAACCGTGAAAAATCTATTACCCTTTAACTTTCCTCAAAAGTCCACCAAAATGCACCCCCAAGTCACCTTGACATCCTAGAACACCTCTAGTACCGCATTTTCACAAAGGAATGGACAGGAGAGGTCTGGGCCATTACATATAAGGTCTTTATGAAAACATATCCTTCATTATAAATAAAACAATTATAAACAATATTTTAATATAGTTTTTACTATTCATATTACTATGATTAAGGTCTAGGTTACAATTATGTAGTTAAAATAATTTTTAGAATAATATGATATTTTGTAAAAACTCAGTCTTGCGTGGAATGTATGATAAGTTGGTGTTCGAGGTAACATACACTAATTGAGTGTTGTGTGTAATGTATATCAAGTTGATGTCTTATGTAATTTACACCAAGTTGGTTCCATGTTAATGTAATGTTTAACTTATTTATTCAATATGAAAAAAAATTCTCAGTTTTCATGGAATGAAAAATATAAAAAGATTAAATTATTTCAATAAAATATTATATAAAATACTGGGGTGATAAATTATACCCCCCTTATAATGAATTTCTCCCTCAATATTATTATGGGTTATCAAATGATTAATACATGAAAATTTCCATCATTAAAACACAATTCAAGAAAATTAAGAGTGAAAGGTCCTTTAAAAAAGGAATGTTGGAAACATAATAGTTACCCAATGTAAAATATAATTTGTTTTATACATATGAGAATATATGTGTCAAGTGAAAACATAGAAATTGAAGAAAAATCTATCAATCATGATCTAATGTAGAGTGATACAGAACATGGTTAGGATTAATTTAATAGTAAACAATGTAGTAAATTTACAATGATCTAATGGGCCATTTGACCCACCAAAAATGATAGAACTGGGATAACCTTTTTTATTTCAAGATTCATTCCCCAAATATGAATAATTTTCCTTAGAAGTTATACCTACATGATTTTATTCCCTTTAATATATAAAATATCTAATTTTGGTGGTTCTTTGATATATTTTCACTTCATATATTCCACTAAGAAATGGGAGAGGAGTTTTTTTCATTCCTGAAGTACTAACAGATCATGAGATCCATGATAATTTATCCCATATTACTTTAGTTACCATCTACAAATATAAGTTAACCAATTTGTTTGAGTCCTCATGGGGTTAGATAATAAATCAATCTCAAAAACATTATCTTAATTTTGAATTAAACTTTCAATAAATAGTTAACCTTATTACCCATAAAAAATTTAATTATTTGTTCTTCCTTAAATATGATCTTATATAATACCAAAAATATTTTTGATAGATACTTTAATTCATCCTAGCTCTAATTAAACATTAAATGTTACTCTATTATTCCAAAATTCTTATAGATGTATACAATCACATCAATCCACACTAATGGATGAACAATAAGATTATAATTGGTATTTTTTATAAAAAATCAAACATGAACATCCCTACTAAGGGGTGATAGGATATTTTTTCCCTAATTTTCATTATTCACAATTACCATTGGGATTTCATAAGATTTCCTTTTTTTCTTTTTCTTCAGTGTTTTCTATATCTTATAATACATATTATCCCTTGGATTGGTTTATTAATTCATATAATTCCCAAATCAATGCACATGAAACACATAAGTAAAGGTTTTTCATTTTGTTGATTTTCTCTCCACAAATTTCATTGAATTTTCTCTTCTAATCACTTAAACATTATTTTTCGGGGTAGAATGGTTTCCCACACATAAAACTCCTTTTTGTTCCTTATTTCCACTCTCTAAACTTCCTTTCTCCATAGTTTTGGAATATAAGAGTTTGAAACCTTTTCTTTTCACAATTTTTTTTATAGTCTCATTTTACTTTATTATTCATATTCATGTTAAGATCGTGTGATTGATACTTAACTCCAACCTCTATTTCAAATTTGGTTTCACAACGCAAATTATCTTCATAGCCAAAACATTCTCTTTGTCCAACGCCCTTCTAGTAAATATATTTAAGCCATTGAATAGCCTTTCATCAACACATTCTGGTTGGATGATAATAATAGAAACAAACATTGCAGATATTTTTTAATTAGCCTTGTAAGTATCAAAAGATTCATCATCCTTTTTATTGAACTCAAGGAACTCCTTTTTATATTCATATTAAGAACGTGAGGAAAGTAATTATTAAATAATAAGTTCATGAACTCAACCCAATAAATGGATTCAATTTCATATTTCTTCCTTGAATTTGTAATTCGAGTCCACCATTGGTCAGTTACACCTTCTAATAGATTAATATCTTGAATTAATTTATTATTATCCAAACACTATATAATAGAGAATAACATTGTAATTGTACTGATCTGGTGTTTAGTAATATGTGGATTAGGACACCCACTTATGTAAAGCAGATATTTTCTCATGAGGGACTCAACATAACATTGTTCCCTCCTTTACTCATTTGTAAGATAATAATAATTCATATCTTGGGAATGTTGTGAGAGTATAGAAATATGGTTTTGTATTCCCTCCCCTGTGGAATTCGGATCTTCTGAATATCAATCATTTCATTATTTATACCAATAACTATTAAAATTGTTCCTTCTGGTTCCATCCAATTATTAAAATAGAGTAGGAAACTTTTATCACAATGTGGAACCAAATAATCAAGAAAAATTCAATTATAAGATGTATAATTTTGGACACATTAGGTTTTCCCTAGGATATTCATAGTTATCTTTTATTTAAACCCTTAATGATTATTTGTGAAGAGTTATTGAATTCCCATTATATATCCACAGGGTGTGTCAAACTACATCTGAAGCAAAGCCAATTATTGTGTACCAGATTACCATTAGTCAAACCCAAAACATCTTTCAAAAGTTGTTACTCCTATGTACATTTATTCTATATACTCATCTACTTGAATTATCTAGATCATGATGTATTCCTCGGAAATAACTCACTTATCCTTTACCAAAATTCCTAGATATTTTTCCAAAATGTTAACTCATCCTTATATTTATCCTTATAGACATCCCTAAAAAATTACATAGAAATATACCTTGGGATATCAGTATAGTTTTTTCATCCTAGTTTCCAATGTATGTCTAAATCATTCCTTTAATACCAACTATTGCAACCCAAATTTACCACATAAGGATATTAAATCATTTTAGATGAATAATTAGTAAATTATAAATATAATTTCCCAAGGACTATAATAGTTTAGTGTCTTTGGAGGCTTGGAATGAAAATATTGTATCATTGTGAAATATCTTCAACAACTCCCATAATGATCTCCAACATTAGTACTTCTACATAAAAAAATTTCTTCAATACATAAGGAAAGGAATCGTAAGAATGGGGTGAGATTAGATGCTCATTAAGGGTAAATAAAATATATGTGTACGAAAAACAAGAACAAAAGGGAATGGAACATGAGAATAACATTTGAATATCATACCCAAAATGATAGAGATCATAACAAATATTTGGAGTTCGTAAGACATGGATCATAAGGGAAATAAGAGCATAAGTAATGAATTCATAACATGGGAATAAGACATGTAATGGGTGGCATGTACATTTTTTATAACATTGTGAACATATGTAGGTATAAATTGGTTCACTCATTAAGTTAAAGACATCAAAGTAGGCCCCACATCAACTTATATACATGAAACGTATTCTATCTATAACATTGTGAATGTATAATTAGTTTCCCACATAACCATAAGGATATGAATCCAGACCCATGCATAAAATGTTGACTATGTAATTTGGTTCATAAAAAAACTTATGGACATAAAATTGGGACTATGCAAATTGTTTTGAACATTTAATAAGGTTAAATTATAAAATTGTGAACAAGTAATGAGGTTCACTCATAAACATATGGAAATGAATCTATATCCACAGATAATATTTTGAATATGTAATCAGGTTCTTGTATAATATTGTGAAAATGAAATCAGGTTCATAGATGACATATATACTCATGAGTCATCCATCTTTACCCAATGAATTAGAGGGAGATATTGGTCCCACCCATCACATAATAACATCATTTAATAATGTTCCAAAAAAACTTTTGTCATATCATAGATCCTAAAAATACATATTATTTCTAAAAATATAATTATAACCCATGAAATAAAATTTGTATCATTAACAATTCATAAAATTAAAACTATTAAAATATATAGGTTTTTAATCACTTAATGGAAGAATAGCCCGTAAAATGAAGTGGGATTAAAAATAATATAAATCATAGAAGAGAAAATTGTTTAACAAAAATCATGACATAAAATAATAAATATTTCATAGAATGAATATGAATGTAACCTTTATATTATTTCTTATAAAATCATGACTAACATTAACGGATGTCATATTACATGGAATATTATTTTAAAATATCTTTTGAAAACATTTCTAGAATAAAATATCATTTCTTCATTGAAAAAATAAAATTTATAAAACATTAAACCTTATGAAAACCATTTGAATTAAAATAAAAATGAAAACAAATATAGAACTATTTTAAATCACTTTATAACCCATTTTCATTGACAACTTATATATAATTTTTGATTTTTAAAAAAAAATTCATACACATAAAACATCCTAGAAAAAAATCATGGAAAAAAGACTTTAAATATTTTGAAGGAATATTTGAAAAAAATAAAATATTTTTGAAATTACTTTCCCTTGAAAATTTCCTTCAAGGATCATTTTAAATTTTTTTTAAAATATGGTTTTTTTGAAATAAACCAGATTACCAACCGAAGAGTGAAATATGGTAAAATTTTCATAAAAAAATTGTCTTATTTATAATAATTAATAAATATTGAAAAATGGTAATAATACATGGATATATCTTAAATAAATATAGGATAAGTCAAATCATGAGTGTTCTTTAAATATGGATCTTATGATTTCCTCAAGTAATGATAATCATTAAAAATTTTAAAAAGTGATGAGATTGGTTTAAAAAAAATATTATCCCATGGTAACAAGGAATCGTATACTACCTTAAATAAAAATAAATTAAATGAATCTTAAAATATCATGAAAATAATGTGATTCATGATATAACATGTATACTAGAAATATAAACACATTTAAAATTGAATTTATGTGCATAACCAAATATGAATCTCAATGAAAGAAAATTAAGACAACACTATTTATCGATTTGGCAACTTTTCCAACATAAACCCCATGAAATAAAGAGAATAAAATGGATACTTAAATACCTATATTTTTTATTATAATAATAATATAATACATCGACAGGAAGTATACAAAACATACAAAAGTAATTGGTGGTGAGTAAAGCTTGTATCACACAGAAATTGAAAGTGAGATGAAATCACCTTACCCAACGTCTTGACTCCCATTGTACACATACAAACCTGCTGTAGAAAAAAAATAAGTTTATTATACATATATAAAATAACCATATTATTATATATAATACCTATATGGTTTCATTATTAAATTATATTAGCCACATGTTAACAATTTTGAGTTATGTTTTCACTTTGGGTAATATTTGCTTTCTTCTTTGTGTGGGTATTAACTTGTTATATCTTCAGTCCTTGTACATGTATCATGACGTAAAAAATGTGACTCATTATATTAATATCACTTATATTAAGTATAATTGTGTTATAATAATCTATTTAATAGAAAAGTATAAAATGGAGAACACTGTTCATTGAGATGGTAAGTTGTACGTATGCATAAACATTGTTTTCGTTTTTATTATCATATTGAAGGAAATAATTTAAATGAAATATATCTATATATATGTATTTATATAAATATTTTTTCAATTATCATTATTATATCATATACATCATATATTTTTACTAAACCCATCTTTAATACAATTCGTGTATTGCATGAAAGAATCACATCGCTTTATGTGGGTGGTAGTCCACACTTCCTCAAACGAAATTATTTTACATAAACCAAAAGGAACGTATAAAGATATGTGTTGTAAAATGAATATAGAAGAATATATATATAATAAATATAATATATTACCTATATAAATAGATTATTTATTATAATTTCATGCATGAGTGGCGGTAATGGAAAAATGAATAATCATCATTTAGGGAGGTTGTAGTTCACCGTACACATAAACACTGAGTTTCTTACCTATTAAGTGGATGTGTGTGTAAGTGTAGGTAAAATATTTATCATAAAAACATCATATTATATTTAATATAATGTTTTTATTATATAATAATTGAATAAATATATTTGATGGTGTGGATAAAGGAAATAAAAGAAAATATCTTGAGATAAGGCCTTACCACTTAATCGGGTAACTCCTTTTGGTTTGTGACAAAAGACTTCCTTGGATTTATTTCATCCTAGAGGGAGGATTAAAAGAGATAGTTTTTTATATTGGGAAGTGTATTTTATTGATAATATATGATCCTAACGTATTTTAGATTTTTATAGAACAGTGATAGGTGTTGTCCTTTTATAGGGAACGGAAATGACACACTTAGCCTTTTTTAAAACAAGTTAGGTGTACACATGTTTTTACGAAAAAAAGTCATAAAACGAAAAAATAATAATTAGAGGTTAATAACCGAATAATATATATACATTGGTATTTGGGAATTTTTAATGGTTTTTTAGGTCTTAACATTAAGTTTTAGTACTTTATTAACCAAATGTTTCTCTTAACCATTATAATTAATTTTAACCACATTCACTAATATTTTTTGTCAAAATTTAAGTTGAACTTGTTATATATTATGAGTTATAATTATTCAAAATATATAATCAAATTTTCCAAATTATAATCTTATAAGATCCAGAAATAAATTTAAAATTAATCTTGTTTATGGTATGACACTTCGGGTTTTTAATGTAACAACATCCAAAAGATTATTAGTTTTTTATAACAAATTTCTAAGTGAAATCGATTCCAATAAAATAAATTAAATCAATTTATATAAATAATATCTAATAAATCATTTAAACAAAATTAAAATAAAATTTTATCTTAAAAATAAAATGGATGAAAAGTCTGTTTTTAATTAAAATCCGTTATTTTTTCACTATTCATCCAAAAATGTTGTTTCTCAGAAAAATCTATAAAACACCTCTAAGATAATTAATAATTTTTAATAAATAATTGAATGTTATTTTCTCAAATTAAATTTATAAATGTGACAAAAAATAATTTTATTATTTTTCATTGAAGGATTTAAAAAAATATTATTTGAGAAATTAGTTTTTTAAAACATATAAGGTCTTTACCACAAAATAATATGCTTCCTTATCAATAAAACCAATATAAAAAATATTTGAATAGTATTTATTGTGTCTAATGTATTCCATGTCAGTGTTCTATAGAAGGGATATATTTATTAGTGATTTAATATTATATAACTATATTCAATGTTTCATAAAATGGAAAATTTCAAAAGAATAAATTAATTAGGAGAAAATATTCCCCAAAATCTTGGGGTCTTACATATCCCATAGAGAGCAGTGAAATCAACAATGGCTCTGAAATAATTTTTCTGACTCCTGTTTTTTAATTCTATAATTTAAACAAAATTAATAATTCAAAATAAATAAATAAATTCAAATGGGAAATCAAAAAAGACTGAAATCGTTTTCCATAGCTAGTTTTGCTAAAAATAAATTCTCACTATAATTGAAAAATAGTCATGTACATTAGATATGATATTAATATATTTAATTGATATAAAAAATGTTCAATTAATATATATATACACTCTAATACTAATTCATCATGTCCATATTAATTAATATTTTTATAATTCAATAAGATTAAATATGAATTGAACAATAATAATTTTATTTAGTATTTTTTGAATTAATTACCTATATCATGTAAGAATTTTTCTATAACAAAAAATTCTTATTGATTGATTTAATAAAAATATGATAATTATTATTAAAAACATAATACACATTATATTTCATTATCATACAATTAAATAATTAAATATAATTTTATTTATGCTCCCACTCTAACTGATTTCACTCTCCCATACAAGTTTTAGCCAGAAATTATCGACTGATCACCGATGATGGATTTACTAAAAATGATAATTGAAATATTATAAAATAATGAGTGATTAAAATAAATAGAAAATGAAAATATAAATAAATTAAATATTTCCAAATGTTACATCAAAAGATAAAATAAGAAAGAAGGAATGAAAACCCAAAATATGATTAATGGTCTCTGGGTTGGAACCCTGCTATCAATATTATAGTGGTTTAATGCCATTATCCTTAAAATAATTTCCATTGTTTTTTCCATAATCCTGAATTTGAAATCCTATAAGTCAAGCATAGGTTTTACAGGTCAAAACCATAACAAAAAACCATAAAATTCCAAATGAAACTTACTTCAGTAAATGTCGATACATATAATTTAGGTCATGAATAACTTATTCATATGGTGAAATGAAATTTCATGTAATGAATTAACCAAAGATTGATATTATGGAGTTTTTATAATATCATGATCTTTTATAAGGACACATCATGATTCAAACCATGAATCATTTTGTTCTATATTAATACATTATTTTTTCGAGTATATCCACTTTCTTTATCCCCGAACCCTTGACATCATTATTTCACAACATGAATTTTATGTTCATGATGTGAATATTACCTTCATAACCTAAAATATGATAATTTTATTTATTTTTATTGGATTCATCCTCAAGTTTATGGTGTTTCACTACACCACTTCCATTTAGGATGCGAAGAGTTTGGATCTTCCTAAATTTCCATATTATAAACCAAATTATCCCAAAGTTCACAACAATGTGTTTCCTTTAAAAAGAGAAAAAACAATAACATCAGGTATAAAACTCAATTAAATAAATAAAATCCCAATATAATCACATATAATAGCACATGAAATTATATTTTCAAAATATATTCATCATTAATCCAGACATTTTCTAATAATTTCTCTCAAAATAACAATTACCACCTATTATGAAGTTTTAGTGATTGATACAACACACCCAAATATATACCAACACAACGGCACACTATAGATTTAAAATGATCACTACTCAATGTGAGATTCTTATTCCTTATTGTGATATATATTATTCTAGGATCACAATTCCCACTAGAATTATCATCTGAGTATAAATGAGTAGGTTATAACATAGATAATCATGTTTTCATTCTCTTGACTATTCTTTGCAGTATATTTCACACAAGTGAAGCCATCACGTTACGGTGATAATAATTTTAAAAATAACTAACAATTATTCGACCAAATAGATTTTTTCCAAGTCATTGTGTAAGATGAATTAATCTGCTTCATCTCTAAATTTACGGCACGAAATAATAAAATTATCCAATAAAAATTCACATGAATAAGTAGTTTCGTTACTTTTTAGGCATTGCACACAGAAATAAACACTTTGATATTCTTCTTCTTCTAATTTTTTTTAATTTATAAAATCAAATAATATTAACTATTTTTAAAAGATCCTTAATTTATAATTCTTTTTTCTTTGTTTTTCACTCACTTAATTCATAATCATCACACTACTTTTTTTCGTCTTTACAAAATATCCCTCTTCAATAGTTAATTTACATTTGAATGTAACATTAAAATTGAAATACCCATCATTAATCAGAACCCTTAAATCATCTACCATTTTATTCAAGAACCATAAATTAAAATTTTTAGTTATAATATATTTAATTTTCTAACATGTTTTTAATTTTAATCCAAATAATCATGGATTCTCAAACTACAAAGATTTTTCCAAGAAATTCTCTCATTACGGTATATCCAACACATTTCTAGTGTAACATCATAGTAAAAAATGGTTATTTCATAACTTCTATAATTTTCTACATCCTGATAAATATTTTTGGTGCAGAGGGTATGTATTTTCTAGATCCATAAAAAATTGGATCATCCTCCCCTATAGTGTAGTATCCTCTTATGACATGGAGGACTTTAAATCTCCATAACAACTAAACTTCTGAAAATTTCTCATATCAGTATGGAAATATCTTTTTTGGGTAGTCTAACATAACATTAGTTAATGGGGAATAGAATTTAATTATTAAATAAGAACCCTTAAATATAAAGGGTCACCAAAAATCATCCCACCCTCCTCTACGACATAGTAACTACTCACTGTGTGGAGGTCCTTAAAACACCAGGACCATAATAATTCACCCAACTTATTCAGTTCTATAGAATCCCCTTCCAGTATGGAGATTCTAAAATCTTTTTCCCACAAATAATTGACCAAATATATATTTTAAAATATTATATTTTTATATCACAAGCCATCTTATTTATTAAATTATTGGTATAATTTCATTTTCTAGATTATAAAACATTTTAAACTTCTCCCCTCTATTTTCTAGCATCATAAACTCTTATCAAGAAATATAATCACATTGAAATGTCATAACCATCATATGAATTAGTCATCAAAAACCTTCCAATAAAAATATATGTTATATTGATTACGATTTATACATTGGCAGTGAAAAATAAATCAAATAATCATATCCATTCAAAACATATAAAATTTCATAAAAAATTATATTTAGACCACTTGGTCTAAAAAACATACCCCTTGGGATTTTTTTTTCAACCAATAATATTTAATCACCACCAAAATTTTATATTTTAGAAATGAATCCCTATTAAATAATTCTAAGACTTTGGGAGAAAACACTACATAGGAAAAAATAATGTCAAATAAATATTAAAATATTTTCTATAACATAACTATGAAAAATATTAAACATCGTTAAAACCTGATTATCTCAACCCTTCTTTATTAATTGATACCACATAAAATGTAATTGATAATATCTAAAAAAATACATCATTTCCACTGTAACCATTATTTTGACATAAAATCAAAACAATTATATCTAAAAAATCCTATAAATATTTCCATAAGAGGTTTGATTTTTTTATACACATGAAAAAAATTATAGAAACCAATATTTCCTATTTTAAGAACTCTATAAGAATGAAATCTCCCCCTTATGGAATAATACATATAAATTGATCTCTATTATATAAATATTTACAATTTTTTATAAAGTTCATGGTTATAGAATTAAATAATGATTTATGTTTTCATTCGTCTCCCCTTTGATAATAATATCCATAGACATAAAGTGATAGGGGTTATATTGACTATAACATATCAATGAGAGGAATGAGGTTAAATTCTCAAATAAACTTGAAATTTTGAAATACATATTTACGAAATTTATTGTTGAACACACCAGCTATTAACACTTTTATAGGAAAAAAATTCCACTTTAAAATCAATCATTTTCATAAGTTACATGATGAAATGATATTTGATATCAATTTTATTTCTTATTAAATGGTGAACTGTATTCTTTGGTATGTTTATGAATATATTTTTATCAAATCCCAAAATAATTGGTAAGTACGAATCAATTTTAAAATCCTCCAACTATGTCCTCATCCAAATTAACTGATTCATAGTATGAGTTGTAGCCACATATTTCTCTATATCAATGAATAAATACATATAACGTTTCACCATTGAGTTCTAAAAAGAATTAATATTTAAAGAATAGAAAACCCCAATGAATTTTTATTTCCTATCATCAACAAAACTTGTCCAATATATATTTTTGTAACAAAATAGATCAATTTTCAATTTTTCGTTTTTCAATCCAAAATATTTTACCTATGGTTTATTATAGAATCCTCTTAAAATTATTTAAACAAGACGATTTTAGTTCCCTTTGGAACCTAGAACAAACCATGACAATACTCATAATAACCATCCTTGATTATCAGATTTATAATAGACATCAAATCAATTTTATAAACTACTATTAACTAACTTCTTTTCTTTGTTCATATATGGATAGCTTAGTTCCAACTAAAATTGTTGTGAAAATATAAATATAATTATCCCCAAGAAATATTTTTAGTAGTTACATAGAAAACTATTCTTAATAAGAAAAAATATGATCACTCTCTCGAGAAATTTGAAATCTAATAAAATATCCAATTTATCCTTCCATATACATTTTGAATAAATCTGTCGTCTCTTCAGATAAATTCTCACATATTTATTATTAGTTACCAAAAAATATTATTTCATATACATAAATAATAACAGTAATTCATACCTTTTATCATCTTTAATATAGATATTTTTATCCAATCCATATTTTCTAAAATTCAAAATCTTCCAACCAATGTCCATCTCAGAATACCATGCTCTTGGGGCATGTTTCATCCCATATAAATAATTTTTCATCCTTAAAACTTCATTCTCAATTTCTACATGAAGTAAACTACAATTATTCTCAAAAAACACTTCTAATTCCAAAGCACCATTATAGAAGGAAGAATATACTTCTATCTGAAAAATATTATATTTACTTTGTAATATAATAGAGAAAATAATTATAATTATTTTAAGTCCTTAAACTAGTAAAAAAATCGCATAAAAATACACTACTTTGACATATGAATATCCCTTTTAAACCAATATTGTTTTATTTTATACCACCTCACTTTTTTCATTGAATTTTTACGAGAACTCACATTTTTTCAATGATATTCTTCTATTTGTTATTTGGTACATAATCACAATTATTATTCTCCATAATCTGATCCAAATCATCATTCATTGATTCAATCAAATTATGATTCAATTTTTATTTTTCTCCATCATTCATTCATCTTGTGAATGAAAAGAGGCCAGATATGCATTCTTTAATGTAATCCTCATTTGAATCTGGTTTTTAGGATTTATAATGATATATTAAACATGAAATTCTCTAATTATCCTATGATGAGTTGAATAAAATTAGTCCTAATCACTTGAAATAATTGAATCATCATCACCAATTTGTATATGTAAAACATGCAACTTTCTTTTTGTAATTTTATTAGGTTAACCCAGAAACTCAACATCATCATAATATCTATACCATTCTTAATTATCAAAAAATTTATTCATTTTATGTTCCTAAGTTGTAGCACTTTTTGTGTTGGTATTCATTGTAGTTTCCTCATTAAACAGATTATACACCCTTCCATTGGGGGGATAACCATGAAAATTTCCAATCACACCTCTAGGATGAAATTTACATAGTTTTTCATCTTTAGAATTAATTATATGAAAAATTCGAATCATATATAAATACTTAAATTTTTGAGATTTATTGTATTGCATATCAAAATGGGAGATATATGATCTTAGTCTTTTTAAAAAATTATTTTTTAAAATGAACTATTACAATAGTAGCTTGTCTTTAAAATATCAATATATTTGAGGCTCTATTAATGTAGTTCTTTGCATCTCAAAAAAACACCTATTTGTCTATTTATCAAAAACATTTCACTATGGTGTGTTGTTCACTCAGTTCAGGTTGAATTCCATGTTTTCGTATGTAATTTTAAAATTTTACATTTATAAACTAACTATCATTATCTATCTAGAACATCTTGGTGAGTCAATAAGGTTTTCCTTATGACTTTTCCATTCATTCTTCTTTTCAAAATCACAAACACCATATACTTAAGAAAATCTATATTTTACTTCTATAAGGGAAATTTAATTCCCAAAAAAATTTACCCCTACCATATATTCATTACTCATATAAATTTTTTCCTTAAGTATAAAATTCAGATTCATATCTAAAAACCTCGGAATCATATAATACTTAGATATGAATCATTCTTTTTTACGATTCGAATTCTAGATACGAACTCTAATGTAGTTCCATTCCGAATTCTGGATACAAACTCTAATGAAGTTTTATTCCAAATTCTAAATAAGAACTCTAATAAAGTTCCACACTGAATTCTGGATATGAACTCTTATAAAGTTCCACTCTGAATTCTGGATACGAACTATCACAATGTTTAACTCCGAATTATGGATACAAACTTTAATGAGTTCGAATCCGATCTTCTACTAGTTTGACTCTGAACATCTACTAGTTTGACTCCAAACCTCTACTAGTTTGACTCCAAACATCTACTAGTTCGACTCCGAACTTCTACTATTTCGAATATGAACATCTACTAGATCGACTCCGAACTCTATAAGTTCAGATACTGAATTCTAGTGAAACCAGACTCTAAATTTCCTTAGAAATTCAGACTCCGAATTTCTACAGAATTCAGGTTCTCAATTCCAACAAAACAGAATCCAAATATCTCTTTATTATAGAGTCCGAATTTCATTTTGGTTTGACTCTGAACTCTTATTTCCTTACATTCCAAACTTTAGTTTTACCTATACTTACACATGTTTCATTATGAAACGATTTCGTGCATTCAGTTATTGACTAACCATTGGTTGAGTGACACGTGTACAGGTCCCTCTGAAATTCAAGGGGAAATATGACCGTTGGTGGAGGGAGATGATCATTCGAGAATCTCCTATAAATAGGATCTCAATTGAAATTCAACTATAAAAACAATGAAACATCTTTGAGATCTGTTCTTACATACTGTTGAAGTGATTTATAGAGAGAGAGGCTATTATCAACTATCAAAGGTTCGTGTAGAAAGTTTGAACAACTTGTTCAAACTTTGCCTTGTGTAGACTTGCTTTGTGAGACTCCGATTATTGCTGATTACAATTGAGGGCTTCTGGGGATAGGAATATAGAGGTTCCAACACCTTGAAGTTGAGGACTTCTTTGATGATGAAGATAGAGGTTCCGACTACCTGATAGTTGAGGGCATGCAGGGATAGCAATACAGACTCTGATCTTCGTATTGAGGGCTTACCCTGGTGTGGGTAAGATAGAATTTCTTGAAAGTATAAATCAATGGAACATTATCCAAGGTTGTTAGATACCCTTCTCTTTGGGTTAAAAGAGTTATTTTTTGTTACTTTTAGTTTTGCTACTTGGTTTTCCGCTGTATTTTTTATTACTAAGGATACTATAACTTTATTATACATCCTTACTTATACTCTGATATAGTTACATTTTATATGCTTTATGGTAGAATCTTAATCCTTGTAACTTTTGTTAAGTTCCATTTTTGAAATCACTATTCCAGAATCTAGCAAGTATTTAGTACTCATAGAGGTCTTGTAAATTATCTTGGTTGACCTTGTTAAACATAACCATCCTAAATATTTACTAAGGGAATTTTTAAAAGGTACAATTCACCCCCCACTTGTATCTGAGAATATCATTCTTATTTTAATCCTACGTTTGGTATTATAGATTATATCATATTCAGAGTCATAACATCCTAACAGTTGGTATCATAGCATTTGGTTCTATCTAAATTAATCTCAAAATTAGATTCATAAGAGAATTCTCGGAATTGCTTTTTTGGATCCACATTTTCGGATTCATACTTCCGGATTCATATTTTTCTCAGAATCTGTTTTTCGGACTCATAGTTTGGATTCACTTTTTTCATAGAGATAAAATTTTTCTTTCTTAGAATGTTTTCTCTTGTTTACAGACTTAGACTGCTAATAAGTTTGTGTGACAAATATTTTCCTAATTATGGCAAGTTTAAATGTTGGTTCTATCAACAACCTAAATCCTACCAGACCACCAATTTTTAATGGTAATGATTATTGTTATTTTATAGATTGTATGAAGACTTTCATTATCAATACTACGGTAGATAACTTTGTTATGCTTACTGAAAGTTAAAAAATTCCTGAAAAGGAAGTAGCTGCTTTTACTAATCAAGAAAAGCATGAATGACAACTCAACTATAAGGTATGCAATACTTTACTCTGTTCAATTACTAGGAACATATATATCCACATTTATTCTTGTGAAATAGATAACTGTATATGGAAGAAACTTGAAGTTACACATTTTGGTACATTTAATGTGATTGAGACTAGAAGAACCATGCTTAGAGCTGATTATCATGGTTTTAATTTCCCTTATGGATAACTAATTTGTAAGGTGAAACAGAGATTCATGACTATCATTAATAGCTTAAAATATATGGGAGAGAAATTCTATATGATTAATCCCTTGTTGAAAAGATCATTGATATCATGAATAATGAGTGGGAATCAAATAGAAATGTTATCGATGAAAACAGAAAGGTTACATAACATTCTCATGATGAGCTATTTAGACCTCTTCTTCAACATGAGACTCGAATGAAGAGATATGATGAAAACATAATGAAGATGAATGGAAATGGTAGTGTTGCTTTTACATCAACATCAAATCTCATGAAATCTAAGAATATTGAAAGTGTTACAAGATCCAAATCTAAGAAGGTTATTATTCAATCTGAATCTAGTGATAGTGATGTCTCAGAAAACGAGTTGACTAATCTTTCTTGAAGGAGAACAAGATAGTTGGATAGAGAAATTTCCAATCCATGTATAAGCAGAAGGAAAGGAAATATAAAAATGATATAGATGTCACATGCTATGAATGCAAGAGAGCTGGACACATAATACGTTACTTCCCAATGATCAAAAGAAAAGAGAGAAAAGAAAGGCATTCTCAAAGGAATATAAAGAAGTACTACAAGTCCAAATCTAATAATTTTTCTGAAAGATAATGACACTTGGAGTTCCAGTGGTGGTGACTCTTCAGATGAATCTTCTAATAATGAATCTTCTGGACTGATGAATATTGGTCTTATAGCCAGGCTACCTATTGATAATCATTGCATTATGGACAAGGTACACACTGATGAATCCTTGAACAACGTTTCTTTAAATGATAATGATAATAAATAGTATAACTCATCTGATTAAGAATATTCTTCTGATGAAGAAAATACTTTACCTACCTATGAAAAAGTTTATAGGTTTTCTCAAATTCTTGAGATTGAGAACTCAAAACTCATGAAAAATATTCATAAGGAAAACTCTTGGAATACTATTCATACTAGGGAAATATTAGAACTTTCTAATGATCTTGATAAGTAAAATTCTGATTTCGATTGTATTTCAAAAAATATTGAGGAAGTAAATTCTGAGAAGAATAAAAATTCAAAAGATTTTGAAAATGTAATTTCTATGAAAGATGTTTTAGAGCCTAACTCTAGCTCAAAATCAGATGTTTTTGAAGATAAAAACTTAGTTATAAAACAAAAATCTGAAATATTTTCTTTGAGGGAGTGTTTGTCCAACTTTACCCTAGGTAAAGAAAATTTTGATAAAATGTATTCACACATTCGACCTCGAAGGAGTACTTCGGGTTTTGGTTACACTAGTTCTAAACTGATTTTTAGTAAAAACTACTTTGTTCCTCAAAGTGCCCCATTTTTTCACAAAATGTCAATGTGGTGGTCACTGGGAAATGAATTGTTCCTTAATCAAAACCTAATCTTTAGGATTTCGTAAGGTTTACTTTTCTAAGTAGATGTGGGTACCCATAATTTTACTTTCTGAAATTTCTGGATCCAAGAAAATCTGGATTCCGAAAACCTAAATTTTTCTTATTTTCAGGAAAATGGGGAATGTATTAATAGCAATACATGGTACATGGAAGGTGGATGTTCCCCGCATATGACTGGTAACAAAAGCTATTTTTAAAATATTATCAATATGAAAGGAGGAAAAGTAACTTTCAGAGATAATGCTCATGGAGAAATTACTGGTATAGGTAACATTGTTCTTCTTGGAAAAACATTGATTTCAAAGGTTTTGTTTGTTATAGGTCTTAAGCACAATCACATCATCATAAGTCAGTTATGTGATAAAGGTTACCTTGTGAATTTTAGGAATGATAAGTGCTTAGTACACAATTCTAAGGAACGGTTTATTCTTTCTGCACATAGGTAAGAGAATGTTTACACACTTAACATATAAGACCTTAGGAGCCACGACTTACCTTGCCTTAGTACAATGGAAGATCATTCTTGGTTGTGGCATAGAAGGTTAGGACAATGTAATCAAAGGAACTTAGGTAAATATTCCAAGAAGGGTTTAGTTAAGGATCTACCAGAGCTTAGATTTGATTATTCAAAAGTCTATGAACCTTGTCAATATGGAAAGCAATATTAATCAATTTTTTAATCAATCAGTGAAGTCTCAACTACAGATTCATTACAATTAGGGAATATGGATCTTTTTTTGTCCAACACAAACTGGAAGCATTGGAGGCAAGTACTATGTATTTGTTTTTTTTGATGATTACACTAGATTTACATGAGTCGATTTTCTAGCAAAGAAGTCTGAAGATTTTTCGTATTTCAAAGGTTTTAGAGCCCATGTTAAAAATGAGAAAACCCATCCATTGAAAAATATTCATAGTGATCATGGAGGAGAATTTCAAAATTCTGATTTTGAAACTTTTTGTAGTAGAAAAGGTATTACTCACAACTTTTCAGCACCCAGAACACCTCAACAAAATGTTGTTGTTGAAAGAAGAAATATAATTCTTCGAGAGATAACTAGAACTATGTTGAGTGAGTATTCTGTTGCCAAATATTTTTCGGCTGAAGCTATAACTACATCTTTTTATACTATAAATCGAGTTTTTATTAGACCTTTTCTTAATAAAAATCATTATGAGTTATCGAATGGTCGAAAACCTAGACTTTCCTACTTTTATGTCATTGGATGCAAGGTATTCATTATGAAAACTAAAGATAACTTACACAAATTCGCACCAAAATCAGATGAAGTAATTTTCTTAGGCCACTCCACAACATCTAAGTCTTATAGAGTTTTCAACAAAAACACTTCCACTGTTGAAGAAACAGTACATGTCAAATTTTATGAAACTGATCCATTTGTTTTCAAAAAACCTCAACCTACATCTTTGGATGTGTCTTCAAAAATTGATTATCATCCTTTGAGAGAAAACCCTTCTGATAAGGGAAATGTTCAAGAAGATACTTCTGAAACATTTACCCTAGAAGATTTCATACCCTATTTTGTTGAAAAAATCTTACGAAACCCAAATCAGTCATTTTTTAAGAATTATCTTAGTGATAGTGTCATTGGTGATGTGAATCAACCTGTTAGGACTGTAAGTTCCTTAAGAAATTAGGTATAACATCTAGCATTCCTTTCCCAATTAGAACCAAAAAGCACTATTGAAGCTTTAGGTAGTGAAGATTGGATTAAATCCATGCAATATGAACTAAATGAATTCGAAAGGACTTAATTCTGGACCTTGGTTGAAAGACCTAATAAAACCTCTATAATTGGAGTAAAATGGGTCTTCATAAATAAGTGTGATGAAAATGGAATCATCATAAGAAATAAATCTAGATTGGCTGCTAAAGCCTAAAATCAACAAGAAGGAATATAGTATAAAGAAACCTATGCTCCAGTATCTAGACTTGAATCTATTCGCATTTTACTGACCTTTTTTGTATTCTTCGATTTTAAACTCCTTCAAATGGATATGAAATGTGACTTCCATAATCGTTATGTTAAAGAGGAAGTTTTTGTTGAAAAACCTCTTGGGTTTGAAGATACAAAACATCTTGATCATTTATTTAGACATACCAAATCTTTGTATGGCCTTAAACAAGCCCCACGAGCTTGGAATAATAGACTTACATGATTTTTGCTTAAAAATAACTATGTTAAGGGAAATGCATATCCAACTCTTTTAATAAATAATGATAATAAAAATGTTTTGATTGTTAAAATTTATGTTGATGACATTATATTTGGTTCAAATCAGCAATCTTTAACTGATTCCTTTTCAGATATAATGAAATATGAGTTTGAAATGAGTGTGATGGGTGAGTTAACATTTTTCTTGGTTTTCAAATTTCACAAAAACCAGTGGGAATCTACATATCCCAACAAAAATATATTAATGATATTCTTAAAAAGTATGGGTATGACAATACTAAGAGTATAAGTACTCATATTGGTACCTCAAACACACTTGATCTTGATGAAGCTGGGAATCTAGTAGATCAAACTTCTTTTAGAGGTATGATAGGAAGTCTACATTACTTGAAAGCTAGTCGACCAGACTTGATGTTTTCAGTATTCTTATGTGTATGAAATCAATCCAATCATAAGGAATATCATTTAAAGGCCATGAAAAGAATATTTTCTACTTAAAGGGAACCATGGATTTATGAATATTTTATACTTCTGGAAATGATTTTGTTTTAAAGAGTTTTTTTGGATACTGACTTTAGTGGATGTAGAATGGATAGAAAGAGTACATCCGGAAATTGTCATTTATTAGGAGATTCAATAGTTTCTTGGTCTTGCAAGAAACAACCCTCAGTATCACTATCCACTACTGAAGTTGAATATGTAGTAGCTGGAAGTTGTTGTGCTCAAGTGTTGTGTATGCAACAAACACTCACAGATTATGGCTTGATTTTTACTAAGACTCAAATTTTGTGTTATAACACAGGTTCCATTTCTATTAGTAAAAACCATGCACATCACTCTCTTGAAAAGAACATAGATATTTGGCATCACTTTATTAGGGATCACACACAAAAAGGGGATATCATTCTTCAATTTATCGGAATGCAAGATCAACTTGCTGTCATTTTCACAAAATCTTTACCCTCTGATAGATTTGAATACATTAAACAGAAGTCAGGAATGATAACCGTAAGGTAATCTTCCTTCATTAATCTTCTTCTTGAACCAGTATCCTTATAGTAATAAAAACTTTTTCATAGGGGGGTACATTTGTAAATGTGTCTTTCAAAAAATTTCGTAATGAGCCGTTCAAATTATTCGTAATAAGCCTTTCAAAAAATTTCGTAATGATTTTTTTCACAATTTTCATTCTGAGAATTTTCGTAATGATATTTTTGAACTGAGAATTTTCATAATGAAATTTTTGTATTGAGAATTTTTGTAATAAAATTTTCGTGCTGAGAATTTTCATAATGAAATTTTGTTACAGATAATTTTTGTAAAGATAATTTTCATAATGAAGTTTTTGTACTGAGAATTTTCATAATGATGTTTTCGTACTTCAAGTTTTCCATAATGATAATTTTTGTAATGAGAATTTTTCGTACTCAGGATTTCCTTAATGATAAAATTTTTGTACTCAATATTTTCGTAGTGAATTTTTTGTAGTCAAATTTTCTTCAAGAAGAATATTAAAAATTATGAATAATTTTCCTAGTCAAATCTGAAAGGTATTACTTCCTTACTCAAGTTTTGGTAATTTTTTTAGTTGCTGGTAGTTTCTTTTCATTTAAAATTTCTCAGATTCATTTCTAGTTAAATCCAAATGTTTTTAAAACCTCAAAAGATCGGATTAAATATTTCCTTGTGGGTATGAATTCAACCGTTAGATCAGATCATAGAAATTTTCAACCGTTAGATTGGTTTTGGAAGTTCAAAGGTCACCTCCATCGCGTATATTAAGGGGACCCCCATAGTTATCCCGCATCATTTTCAAGGCCCTCGCGTGTCGAAGCTCTAATCAGTTCTTCAATCCCATTCCGAATCTCTTATAACTACTCCATTACTAATGTCTATAGAAGAGACTTCCCAAGATATGTCTTCTATGAAGCCAATCTCACAATGGTTAGTCTACAGGGAGAGGTTAGTCCATCTTGATTTTTTCAGTGAGTATGATTCTCTAATTTCTAGGAAGTTCAAACTCAATGGTTGGGAATATTTCTATGTATCGAAACCAGGGGGTAAGGATGTTGTTTATACAGATTTTATTGTTGAATTTTATGAGTCTGTTTCCTTCTATGAAGAAGAGGGAAGAGCAAAATTCTCTTTTAGAATCTATGGTAAGACTTACAGGATTTCATACACCAAGGCTACAATCCTGGTGGGCTTATGATATGATGGTGAAGCATAATTTTTTTCACATAAGCTACCTGATGTGCAAGGAAGTTTTAGCAAAGTGAATGCAATGAAATTCCTTGGACTTAATGATGACAAAACATAAATGATTTCTCATCTTTCCATCAACAACCGTAATCTCCAATTCCGGTTTCAAGGGTTTTTCGTTCCGAGAATATTAGATAAGGATAACCTAATGAAAATTGATATCTATATCTTTGATTTATTTGTAAATCTAAGAAACATAAATCTGATGAGGCATGTTCTTATTACAGTTCAGAATATCAAGAATGGAAATTTGAGAGCTTAGATCATTATGTATCATACCCTTATCTCCATGCTTATTATTTGATGTCTTGAATCTTTTAAGTTTTCTTGCACCTCCAAGACGAGATGTGTAAGATGATGATGATAAGTGATGACTCTTTAAAGAGGATGAAATCTGGTTTCTCAGAAGAGTCAGGTGAGTTTTACGATCTGCCAGAGGAGGAGGCAGAAGCCATTCCAGAAACTTTTCTTGTTGAGCCATTACTAGAGACCCCTAGAAAAAATTACTTCACTTCAGAAAATTCCAAAGGGAAAGAGGTTGTTGAAGAAGTATAAAAAGGAGCTGGTGAATAAGTAGAAGAAGAAGTTGTTGAAAGAGTATAAGAAGAGGAGGAAGTTGAAGAAGAAGAAGAATTAGAATAAGGAAGCGAAGATCTATATGACTTGATTAAACATGTTGTAGATTATCAAGGAAAGGTCGAATCCTAAAATATTGTCACTCTGGGAAAGGGAGATGAGAAAGATGCTAAGGAAGATGATGACAAGGAAGAAGAAAAATAAAATGAATTTTCTGAGGAATAAAGCTTTGAGAAGCACTTTCTTGAAGAAGGAGTAGAGAAGGAGAAACCAGATGATAATAAAATTGTTCAAGTATCTAAAAGCAAGGAAGAATCTCCTGATGAGGCTGTTCCGAAATTTTATAAGGGTAAGAAGGTGCTTATGGACACCCCAAAAAAATATATCATTAGAAAGAAAGATGTTAGTGGTTCTTATAGAAGAAAGATGGTAGAAATTGAATAGGAACCATCCCCTAGAAAGTCATTGGATTTGGAGTCATAAGCACTGAGACATGACTTTGTTGTTGAATATTTGAAGAAATTGCTGGACACAATTCCGATCATTCCCACCATAGACTCTAGATGTCAGATACTTCAACACAGTCTGAATTAGAAGTCATAATCCTTATCTATGGTGATGGATTAGTGTGTGAAGATTGAAGTAGATCAGAGAAATTTCCTTATCAATTATGATGTTCACAGAAAATCGTGCAACAAGTTGACTTTGTGGTCAAAGAAAGTTGATGAAGATTTTGCAGAGCTTGATTGTTTTCAGAATGATGTTAAATATTCTTTTGATATCAATGATACAAAGATAAATAATCTTCTGGATAAGCTGACCCTTGAGAAAAATTCTTGGAATCAATAGGTCAGGGATCTGAATGGAAAGCTTAACTCAGTTTCTCAAAACTGGAAAGGGGAAAGAGATATCCAGATTGAAATCAAAGAGAAGCTTCAAATGCAGGATGAATTTTTGAAGATGCATGAAAAGGCCATGAAGGATCAAGAAGATGTCCTCAAAGATCAACAAGAAATGATCACAACTTTGGAGAAGTAAGATGAGGAGGATAAAAAAGATTTGAAGAAGCTGAAAACCCTCTTTAAGAAGCTAATCCCAAAGGAAAAGGAAGACAAATAGTCTCAATCTAATATTTTGTTGCATTTGATCTTACTTGTAAAAATTATACTAAATATAATATAACCATGGTTTCTTGTTTTCCTTGAATGTCTTTACTAATGCTTCAGGTACTTTATTTCTTTTCCATTCCCTCAATTATTTTTGAAAATCACAAAGGGGGAGAAGGAAAAAGAACTACTCAAAGGGGGACAAGGAAAAATCAAAAAGGGAGAAGAAAATTTTCTATGTTAAGAACTATCCATAAGTAAGGGTGAGTTTCTTGTTAAAAAGTTTTTATTTACATGATAATGAAAACTCAATTATGAAAATCCAGAATACAATCCTTAGAGTTCTTAAGCCTAAGGGGGAGTTAGTTGTATTCACCATCATTTATGAACAAATAGAGATCTGTTTTAAATTCAAAGTCTAAAGAAATTTTTTCAAAGTCTTTATTTTTTTGAAAGGTCGTTTGTGCTTTCCAAAAGGGGGGAGATTTTTGAGTCAATAAGGTTTTCCTTGTGACTTTTCCATTCCTTCTTGTTTTGAAAATCACTAACACCTTATACTTAAGCAAATATATATTTCACTTCTATAAGGAAAATTACATTCCCAAAGAAATTAACCCCTACCATATTTTCATTACTCATATAAATATTTTTCTTAAGTATAAAAATTGAATTCATATCTAAAAACCTCGGAATCATATAATACTTTGATATGAAGCATTCTGTTTTAGGATCCGAATTTAGGATACAAACTCCAAGGATGTTCCATTCTGTATTCTGGATATGAACTCTAATGAAGTTCTATTCCAAATTCTAGATACAATCTCTAATAAAGTTCCACTCCGAATTCTGGATATGAACTCTCATAATGTTCCACCCTAAATTCTGGATACAAACTCTCACAATGTTCAACTCCAAATTTTGCATACATACATTAATGAGTTCGACTCCAAACTTCTACCAGTTCGACTATGATCTTCTACTAGTTTGACTTCGATATTCTACTAGTTCGAATCCTAACTTCTACTAGTTTCACTCTGAAATTCTACTAGTTCGACTCTAAACTTCTACTGGTTAAACTTCTAAATTCTACTAGTTCAACTCCGAACTTCTACTAGTTTGACTTCGTACTCTATAAGTTCAGATACCGAATTCTAGTGAAACCTGACTATGAATTTCCTTAGAAATTCAGACTCTGGAACTATACATAATTCAGGTTCCAAATTCCTACAAAACAAAATCCGAATATCTCTTTATTATAGACTCTAAATTGAATTTTGGTTAGACTCCAAACACTAATTTTCTTACATTCTGAACTTTTGTTTTACCTATACATAAACTTGTTTCATTAAAAAATGAGGTCGTGCTTTCAGTTATTGACTAAATGTTGGTTGAGTGACACGTGTACAGGTCCCTCCGAAATTCAAGAGGAAATATGACTGTTGGAAGAGTGAGCCGGCTGTTGGAGCTTTTCCTATAAATAGTTTTTCATTTGAAAGTCGACTAAAAAAATTTGACACATCTTTGAGATCTGTTCATACATGTTGTTGAAGTGACTTCTTGAGAGAGAGGCTCTTATAAACTCTCAATGCTTTGTATAGAAAGTTTGAACAGCTTGTTCAAACTTTTCTTTGTGCCGACTTGCTTCGTAGGACTCTGATTTTTACTGATTACAATTGAGGGCTTTCGGGGAAAGGAAGACAGAGGTTACAACACCTTGAAGTTGAGGGCTTCCCTGTTGTGAAATACAGAGGTGTGAACTACCTGATAGTTGAGGGCTTGCAGGATTAGCAAGACAGAATCTGATCTTCGTATTGAGGGCTTACCCTAGTGTGGGTAAGACAGAATTTATTGAAAGTATAAATCAAGGGACCTTTATCCATGGTTGTTGGATACCCTACTCTTTGGGTTAAAAGAATTATTGTTTGTTACTTATAGTTTTACTACTTGTTTTTCCGCTACATTTTGTATTTATAATGAAATTATAACTTTCTTATACTTCCTTACATGTACTCTAATATAGTAAGATTCTATAAAATTTATGGTAGAATCTTAATCCTTGTAACTTTTCAAAAGTTCCATTTTTGGAATCACTATTTCAGAATCTAGGAAGCCTTTAGTACTCATAGAGGTCTTGTGAATTATCTTAGTTAACCTTGTTAAACATAACCATCCTAAAATTTTCCTAAGATAATTTTTAAAAGGTACAATTCACCCCCGCCCCCCTCTTGTATATGAGAATCTCATTCTTATTTCAATCCTACGTTTTGTATTATAGAGTATATAATACTCAGAGTCATACCATCCTAACACATTTTAGGAGTAAATCTACAATATTTTTCTACACTTCTTAAAAAACAATTAATCTTTTATACAATCTTCAATTTCTGTTTCGAAAACATAAAAAATATGGGTGATTTCACCCAATGAATGACAATAAATCATCTAAAATTGTTGATCATTAATTATTTCCCTCCCTACAATACTTTGAGATCTTAAAATAACATTATGATTGATAGAGTACAAGATAACCAACACATAGACTAAAGAAACCATGAAATATTATTATTTAAATGAGAACATTATCAACAAGTCATTAAATTGGTTCATATGAATAGTAGTAATTTTAATATTAAATACATATTAACATCTTATTAAATATAGATGTATTCAAAAAAATTCATAAATATTCAATCAATTTTACCTTTATCCATTTTATTCTTCAAAAAAAATGTATTCATAAAAAAGGATTATTATTGATTTTTTTTTATAAAATATTATGACTAATTTCTAGTAAATTTAAAATTTATATTTGATATGAATAATATAATTTTTTAATTTATCATTTAAAAATTTTATTTTGATGTCTTTTCAACAATTTTCTTAAATGTCTTATTTTTTAATAAAAATTAAACAATTAAATATTTTAATCTAAAACATAGTTTTTTATCAATCATGAATAAAGATGCATGGTTTTAAAGTAATATTAGTTTTAATATTTTTTAAAAAATAAAATTACTTTGAATGGAATAAAATTTATTTTTTATTTCGGTTTTAAAACATTTCTATATACAAAAGAAATTTTTGAAAAAACTATTTTTATGGACACTATGAATTTTTTTCTTAATAAATAAAAATTAAAAATATTTTTTATTTATTTTAATTAAATTTATATATTATATATTCAATCAAATTTTTTAACATTAATTTAAAAAATATTATGCTTGAGATATGAATAAACCTGGTTTTATGAATAATAATTATATTTTTCTAAAATGCGTTATTCATCACATATTGTGTGATTATTTTTAAAATTAATCAACATCAAATTATATGTTTGGAATTTCAAAAATTGGATTCTCAATTATTAGTCTAGAGGATCTTTTTTGTAAATAATTCCCATATTTTTTAATTTGAATCATAACAATGGTAAAATTTGTAATCTCAGTAAATTGTAGATTGGGTAATTCTTGGTTTATGATATGTGATAAGGTCAAAATTTTCTATACTATTTATTATTTAAATAAGTTCATTTATCCCTTATCAAATTAAAAAGAAAATTTATTTTTTTACTGGACACATGTCTATTTAAATGACTGATATAATACATAATGTAACGAATGTTACCAAATATCACTCTCTTAGTTCTATATATATCTTATTTATTCAAAATGGAAAAAAATTATTTTTGAATTAATATTAATGGTAATTTTGTTGATAAGGTAAATATATTCAGGGTGGTAATTTAATTTTTTAATTAATTAAATAATTTCTTCAATTGCATGTATAGAACTAATAATTTATTTATTCAATTAACAGAAAAATAACAAAAATGGTTTAAAAAAAATTAAATGTGATATAATTTAAGTTATTTAATGTTTCCCAGAAATTTGACTGATATATATTACATATTTGGTTTTTTCAAATCCTTATATTCGAATAAACCCTTTATCATTATATATTTAAATCAAATTAAATTAATTGTGATGAAATGACATTAATTATATTTTATGATAAATAATATTTCAACAATAATAAAATCATTATATTCACCCAAATTAAACGTATTTTTTTTGACACTAACCATGGTCCATTTATTAGTCATTTTCCATTTCATAGTATCTATATTAACCCCTTAAGTGTAAAAAGCATTTCTATCACAATAACTATCAAAACAGACAATGAATGGTTAAAAATATATGTGTTAAATTTGACCACAAATTTCTAAAATTTCATTATACATGGGGATTTTAATTTATCCTTGTCCAATTATTGAATATTATCAATTTTATTCCATTTGGACATCAAAATTAATTTATATTAATTAAAAATTTTAAGAAATTCCATAAGTTCTCCTCTACTTAATTATAATAGGAAGCCTTTATAATCTCTTCTCTACACAACATTGACCCTTCCAGATCAACCATCAGCTACAAAAATATATTATTAAATTATTTATAAACATTTTATATGTTCTTATATTCTGAATATTCTAACACTATTATCCTTAAGAGGATATCTAAAAGAGTTCTATCAAATAAGAGATAATCTCCTTATCTAATCACATTTTTTTCAATTATTCATTTACCTATGCTAAAAATATATAATATTATTCACAAAATATTAAATTATTTATCATTTATATACATAAATTTAATTAGGATTATGAAAAAATCTTTATTTGATCACTTTCCACTAAATGGGACGTGAAAGTATCATTTGTACATACATACGGCTTACCCTCTCCACAGAGAAATGAAAATAATTCCTTATATCCATCATTTATAGTCTATATTTTGATTGGTTTTATATTTATATATTATAATTTTGAAATAACTATACCTATTAATCTTATAATTTATATATTATTACATTCCAAACCATTAAAAATGATAATTTCACTCATGTGTACATCTGGACAGCCACATTTACAAAACGATGTGATTCATTTTTCAGTTATTATTTACATGGATTGTAATAAGGATAGATTTAGTGGGTTTATATGATATATATGATATATATGATACTGTAATTATTATTCAAAAATTTATTGTATTTTACCTATATTTTTTTCCTTCCATTGAAAAATGAAAACAACTTTAACGCATATATAATGACTAACATCTCTATGAACTATGTAATTTATTTTGAAATATCAATATTTATTAACAACTCTAAAAATGTATATATTGAATTTATATAATATACTAATAATTATAAATATTATATATATTAATATACAATTATCAATTTACAAGGACCAAAACTATCGAACCAAAAATTCATAAAAACACATGTTAATGTAACCTAGAAAAGTCATTTTAATAACTAATTTTTAAAAAAAGGGTGATAAAACATTATAATAAAATAACATATGGGATTATATATATGCCATTAGTTTTATAATAAATATATTTTTATTTTACAATTTGATACCACACATATGATGGAAGTTAGAACTAAGGTAAGATGTGTTTGTCTCGCCTTTATTTTCTACGAGACACGTGAAATATTCACCACTTGTTTAATTTATGTGGTGTATATACATCCCATGTATTTACATAGTTATTATTATTAGGAATATTATGGGGATTTAAAAATTCATATATGTTAATTTTTTTCAAGGGGACTGTTATTCAATGGTTTCCAAAGTTGTAAGGGATTTATGTTTAAATCATACATTAATTGATATTGTTTGTGGTTGAATTTACATTAAATAAATTATATAATCGATAAAAAATGGATCCCTTTATTTTCTATTTTAATATAGTTTTTTCATGAAAATATTATTTTTTGACTCATTTTCCTCGCTATATGTACTCGATTTAGAAAAATTTTGTTTTCATGAATAATCAACTCCATTTCACTCTTCAGTCGAAAAAACATTTTCCTTTTATATCCATGTTGTAATGACCCAAACATTCATTAATGAAAATTCCTCTTGATCAAATTAAATTTCATATCATATAAAATGGTTATATGACATATGAACTTTTTTTTATATTTCTATATTTTAAAATACCATTTAGAATTGTGACCATTACTAATATATCTGTTGAACAGTGATCACATGATTAGTATAAATATTGGGCTGTAACCAATCCAATTTACACAGAAAAAGGAATTGATGGCCTCATCTAGTAGACCTTCCCCATATGAAGCCCATTTGTCAGATCTCAGAATGGAGGTGGTGTCATTGGGCTTCGCTGTTGACCAAGGCCTAGCTAAGCTTCAACACGATAAGCTCTAATGAAAGTGCCTAAGAGGGAAGTGGATGTTGATAGAGATTACCAACAAGGCAATGTTATCCACGCCACCCCAAGAGTCTGTCACCATCACACACCATACCCTTCGGCTTATGCAGGTGTTATAAGGGGTTATGTAACAAGACCATAGCACTATGATTATGTACATTAATTTTTTATATAACAGTGAATATACATTCATTTTATTATTGTTACTTTTTAAATTGCTTTTAAAGTGCAAATAATATTTTTGTTTAATATTAAACTAAGAAAATTATTTTACTGAATTAAATGATTTTTTAATTAAATAATGTTTTAAAAAAAATTTCTTGTTAAATTAATTTTTATTAAACATTAAAAATCATATAATTTTATTAATGTAATTTTAATTTTAGTTTTGGTTTGAAATCTATTTTTTCAAAACCTATGAATTTTTTATAAATGGTAGTTTTTATTTTAAAATTAAAAATTCAAATATTTAAAAAATATTTTAGATAAAATGAATATTATTTTTGGAATCAAGATGTTGAAAATTTCCAATGGTGATTTTTTCATAATTATTTGAGAGAGTCGAATTTTTGGGTTAAAAATAAATACCGTTTAAATATATAATTATTTTTATGACATAATAATGATCCAATGGTGATGTAATAAACTACTATAAATGATATCTTTCAGAATATATATGTTTTACAATTAAAAAATATGAGATTTTAGGTTTCATTGAGTTATTTTACAAAATATTAGTGGACCCTCCAAGAGTTGTAAAACATTTTCACTTTTTAAATGAATTTCCTTAAGAGTGTGACTCACCTCCTAATAAGAAACCATATTATTTTAATAATTTAGGCCAATTTCCTTAGAAAATATTTTTTTCACTCCCCTTTGGATAAGACCAAGTGAAAAACCCATGGTCTGGTTTATTTAATTGATTAGTTTAATGTGTGGTGACCCAAACCTAAATAATAAAAAATTCCCTGTCCTTTCCTATATAAACCCACCCAAGCTCCCACATCATCTTCACTAAAAGCCTTTGGAGTTTGGCCATACCATTAAATCCTATCTCTATAATTTCCCCAAGGTTCCCCAATCTCCCAATAATCCTCTCTCAAGCCTCTACCAATCCTTTGGGATCACACTTCCATGCATGGGATTTCTTCCTTTATCGATTTTGTCCAATTTTATTTAAGTTGTTATGCCCTTATGTTTTCAATTAAAAATTTTGGGGTTTGATTTCGTACCGCCTAAATAATATCCTATTTATTATTTAATGATGGAAGACCCCTTTGACTCTCATTAATGCCTCCAATGTACAATTATTACCATGTAGAAATTCGGTGAGGGATTTCAATCTCCCTTTTACATCCAAGTAATTATTTTGTATTATGCATCAAAATTCAATTATATTTGTTGTGACATGTATCTATATTACCCCCATACTTTCTATTTCATGTACATATTATGAGAAACACATTTCTCTCTCATTAACCATTTTCATGAATCCTTATGTCACGCCGTTATACTACCGAAATTCCACCATGATTTTTCAAGCCAATATCATTGTGTAGTGAATACCATACCAATGTCTCTATCAAGGGTATTCAACTTTTTGAAGATATACATATTTAATGTTACATTAATGTATTTATTCCACATTACATAATCGTGGAATAACATATGATTTTGATTGATTCCATGTTATATGATCCATGTGCCACACTTATGCATGAAATGAAATGTTTAAGAAGGGTGAGACCTGATAGTGCTCCAATGTGTTAGGTAATGTATAATATCATGATGCATCAGGTGCAATGGGTGTTGACTCATGCTAATTCATGTTCAGTGAGGGTTTACTCATGCTCCATTTGCAATGAGCCTTGTGTCATTCAAATTTTTTGTAAAGTGTTGTTTCGAAATTTTCATGTTATGATTATCATGCCTTATCATGCATTTATATTCATGATTCTCTTGTGATCTATTGATATTCCTATTTCCTAACATGTATTATAATCCTCATGTTATTCCTTTTTTTACTCCCTTTCTGGACATTATAGCTAAAATTTTTCTTATGCATGTCCTCTGATTATCCCATGTAATGCTAAGTATGAGGGAATGTATTAGTCATGTAAGGTATGTTTTCAATTAAAATTTTTTATTTCATGTTTGAAGTTGTTATGTAATGATCCTAATCCCAAAATACACTAGATATTTGTATCTTCTATGTGGTATTAAGTGAATTTTATATAAAAAACATTTTTTATTGTGTAATAAAGAGCAGTGTAGTCATTGTTGGTATAAGAGGATTGGTTTAGTTATTTTTGGGATTAGGATTAGAAAACCCTAGTGAATCCATAGAGATAAGACTAAGTATAATAAAAACATTTCTATGTTTTGGTGGGTATTGAGTAACTGGTTTATCAGGAAAATACATCCCTATCTGGATACGAGTAGGTAGAGGCATCTCTGGCATAGATGTACCTAGGGGAGAAAATACCAACAAGGAGTTCCATGCATGAATCGAGGTATCCTAGTACACGACAACGGGCCTTTCTACACTCTTGGTTATGACACTCCTAGGGAATATGCATGTTTAAATTCACAATCATAGTATGAACTATTATTATGATAATAAAAAGAATCCCCTAAGAATATATGTTGGGTAATATAGAATGAATACTATAGATTCATAAGTTAATGAAATTAAAGCAATTTATAAGTCATATTTTTCCCTTGGATTACCCTTTAGGTGTTACCCCTAACATTCCATTTTATTCCAGCCAATGGCTGGTAATAGGAGGACTCGGTCTAACAACCAATATGAAGATCAATGTGATGACTGTGCTAATAATATTCCCAATCCTATGGGAGAAGAAATCATGAACTTTTTCAAAATACTCTCTTAATTTACTAAAGATTTGAACAGAATCATGGGTCGAGAAGAACATTATACCCCCCCTATGAAAGAACAAGTTGTTATCGAAAGCTTTATGAGACAAAGGCCACTTACTTTTAGTGGATCATCTGATCCCGCAATCAATGAACAATGGATCAACTCCATTGAAAATATCTTATCAATCCTTCAATGTTTTTAACAATAGATGGTTCTCCTAGATGCTTATCGTATGGAGGGTGAAGCTGACCAATGGTGGAAATTGATCAACAATATGAAGCCTGAGGAAGAGATCGATGCATTATAATGGAAGGATTTCTAGAAGATGTTTTTTGATAAATTATTTCCATGCAACCTTTGGCATTAATATGGAAAGGGACTTCTATGATATTGAGAAAAAAAAGACAAAGAATTTGTTAGAGTCTATGGGGAAAACGTTACAGGGCTTGCATGATATGCCTATTTCTTTGTCGTTACCCCCAAATGCATTGTTGACCGCTTCTTTGGTGGGATGAAATATTCCTTGCGGAATGACCAGGAAATCCACAACTTTGACAGATATGAGGAAATTGTATGATGTTCCCAAAAGGTTGAAATGGAGATACGCAAACCTTAGGGGTATCATGGGTAAAAGAATCATAAGGTGGACTTAAATTCTGGTGGTCCAAGGAATAAATCCAACGGTGCTATGAAAATCCAGTACCCCACTTGCCAAAGGTGTGGAAGGAGGAACCCTAGAAATTACCTGAAGGGGATGGGGAAATTCTTTAGGTGTGTAAGAGAAGGGCACCTGGCTATTTATTGTTGGAAAAAAACATCCTACGGCTACAACAGAGGAGTTTAACTCTTCCTTCGACTTTCAAAACGTTTTTCATTGATTCAATTTCAAAGAACCAGTGAACCATGCAAATAAGTTCCCTAAGACAAGGATTTTCGGAGGTAACCAACAACCTCCATGGTTGAAAGGGTGAGCATTGGCCATCACTACTGCTGAAGTGAACCATGATAATGATATGGTGACATGTATGATAGTTATTCATTTAATAATAGAGAATGTAATTTTTGATTCAGGTTTGATGCTTTATTTTATATCCCAAATGATTAGAAGAACAATCCCAACACAACTAATATTCATAGAATTAGAGATGTCAGTGAATACAGAAAATGGGGAAATCATTACATCCCATGAATATAACTCTCCCTACCATAATAAATGGATTGTACTTCCCGTAAAACCTCATCATACTCCCTCTGGTGGAATATGATTCAATTATTGGAATTATTGGATTTTCCAATATAGAGCCAACATAAATTGTCATAAGAAGGAAATCACTCTCCATGTGGATAATCAACCCACAATTTTGTACATGTGAAAAGAAGGAAGATGAATATTATTTAGCTTCATCATCTAATGTATGGATATTACTACCATATGAGCATGAATATTTGGCTCTGATGATTGATTCGAAGGAAGAAACCATCCTAGAAGGCATTCCTATTATGCAGGAATTCACAGAGGTGTTTCCCATAGAATTGTCTGGTCTTCCTCTTATAAGAGATGTTGAATTCTAAATTGACCTTATACTAGGGTCGTTTCCAATAAACAACACTCCGTACAGAATGGATATTGTGGAGCGTGAGGAGCTGAAAAAACATTTATAGAAGAATCTAGATAAATAATTTATATGCCCAAGTACTTCACCCTAGGGTTCACCAATCCTCATCATCAAGAAGAAGGATGGGTCAATGCGCCAATGCAACTATTATCCTGATCTTAACAAAATCACAATAAAAAACATATATCCTCTCCCACGAATTGATAACTTGTTCGATCATCTGGATGGGGAACAATACCTTTACAAGGTGGATTTATTGTTGGGATATTATCAAGTAAGGGTGAAGAAGGAAGATATCCCCAAGATTGATTTTCGTACAAGATACAAGCACTATGAATTCATAGAAATTCCTTTCAGACTCACTAATCCTCCCACAATCTTCTTGGACATGATGAATAGAGTCTTTAGAGATTACCTTGACAAATTTGTGGTAGTATTTATAGATGATATTATAATATACTCAAAAACCAAGGAGGATATTGTGGAGCTTCTAATAAATATACTAGAGACATTGTGGATGGAGAAGCTATATGAAAATACAGAAAGTGTGTGTTATGGATGAAGGAGGTATCATTCTTGGGCCATATCATCACAAGAAAGGGGATATCTTTTATCCCTTCAAGATAGCTACAATTGAGGGGTGGCCAAGGCCAACATCTGTAATACATATCCAAATATTCTTGGGGTTAGGTGGATATTATGGACGATTTGTGAGAAATTTATCACAATTGACCAACCCTATTACTTAGCTAACTCTATAGGGAGTAAATATTGATTGGAATGATAAATGCGAAGAAATATTCACATAAATGAAAAATATCCTTATCACTACACCTGTACTCACCTTACCAACAAGTGGAGAATTTGTTTTGGTATTTAGTGATGCTTCGAAGAAGGGACAAGGCTATGTGTTGATTTAAAATGGAAAAGTAATTTCTTATGCTTCAAATAAATCGAATGTCCATGAGAAGAATTATCCAACACATGATGTGGAGTTGGTTACGATGATATTATCCTTAAAAATTTGGTAGAATTATCTCCTTGGGGAGAAGGGTCAAAAATACATGGACCACAAAATCCTAAAGTATTTATTCACATATAAAGAGTTGAGTATGCACCAACGAAGATGGTTAGAGATGATCAAAGAATGTAACTAATCAATCAATTAACACCCTGGTAGTATGAACAAGGTAGGGAATGCTCTAAGTAGAAAGAACCCAATGATTATACCATTGATGAGAATAGAGAAGGATCCAATTGTTTTAGATTTGATGAAAATAGGCATGGGAATCATGATGAAGGGAACATCATCAATCCTTTCCCAAATTATTGTTCAACCGTCTCTTTTGGAAAAGTTAAAGGATGCTCAAAAGGATGATGAGGGAATTCAGAATAAAGTGGAAGATATCATAAAAGGGAAATCCTGTGATTTCAATGTTAATGAAGAAGGAATTGTGAGATCTGGGAAAAGACTATGTGTTCCATCAAGTCTGGAGTTGAAGAAGTAACTTTTGGATGATGCACATAGTTCAAATTTCTCTATTCTACCAGGAAACACAAAGATGTGTCGAGAACTCCTATAGAGTTATTGGTGGGATAATTTGAATAAGTAGATCATTGATTATACATCAATGTTCCTAGTGCATCAGCAATTGAAGGTAGAGAGGCAGAAGTCTAAAGGGACGATGCAACCATTTTCCATACCAGCATGTAAATGAGATAACATCAGCACAAACTTTTTCACAGGACATCTGAAGACATCCAAAGGCCAAAATGCAATCTGAGTTGTTGTGGATCATCTTATAAATTATGAACACTTCATTGTAATTTAGGAGGATTCCCCATTAGATCAACTGGCACAAATATTTATCAGGGAAGTGGTAAGGCTGCATAGAGTTCCATAGTCTATTATATCTGATTGCGATCCAAGATTCACCCCTATGTTTTGGAAGAGTCTTCAACATGCTATGGATACTGAACTGAACTTCAGTACAGCCTATCATCCTCGAACTGATGGCCAATCTGATAGAACTGTTCATAAATTGGAAAATATTTTAAGACCATGGTCAATGGACATTAAAGGAGGATGGTACATCATCTTCCTCACTCTCTTATTAAATTATCATATAATAACAGTTTCCACTCAAGCAACTGAATGGAACCTTATGAAGCCTTGCATGGGAATGGTGCAGACCACAAACATGTTGGGATGAACTTACTGAGCGTAACTTTCTGGGACAAAATATGGTCGAAGAAATGGTCAAGAAGACGAAAACCATTCAACAACATATCAATGCAGCCCAGAGTCAACAGAAGAGTTATACTGATTACTGTTGACGAGACCTTGAGTTTAAAGTAGGAGACATGGTATTCCTCCACATATCTCCATGGAAGAAGGTCATGAGTTTTTGAAATAAATGGATGTTATTTCCTCTGTATATCGACCCCTTCGAGATTCATGATCTTGTTGGGGCTATGGCCTATCCAATAGCACTCCCACCTACCATAGCCAAAGTACATGATGTCTTCGATGTATCCATCTAAAGGAATTACATACCAGACCCTTCACATGTACTCTCTTAAGAGGTAGTGCAATTAAAGGATGGTCTTTCTTATGGGGAGAAACCTGTGAAGATCATAGATCATAGGGAAAAGTCTAACAAAATAAGACAATGCCCCACGTGAAGGTGTTGTGGAAAAACCAAAAATTTGATGAAGTGACTTGGGAATCTAATGAACTGATGAATAAGAGTTACCCTCATATTTTTTAGTGTTGGAAAAGGATATTTTGAGAGTGAAATTTCTTAAGGGGGAAAGATTGTAATGACCCTAACATTCATTAATAAAAAATCATCTTGTTCTAATTAATTTTCTTATTATGTAATATGGTTATATAACGTATTCCATTCTTTTGTTTTATGTTTATATATTTTTAAATTCCCTTAATAATTGTGATTGTTTCTAATATAGTCGTTGAACAATTTTCAAATGATTAGTATAAATATAGGGTTTTAACAAATCCAATTTACTCAGAAAAAGGATGTGATGACCCCATTCAGTAGAATTTCCCCGTATGAAGCCCATTTATCATATCTCGGAAAGGTGGTGGTGTCATTGGGATTCCCTATTGACAAAGCCCAAGCCGAGCTTCTACAAGTTAAGCATGAACGTAACTGCCTATGAGAGATGTGGAAGTCGATAAATATTACCACCAGAGCAATGTTATCTGAGCCACCCCAATGGAAAGTCACCATTGCACACCTTACCATTCAGTCTGATGAAGGTGTTATAAGGTGTAATGTAACAAGACCTTATCACTATGATTATGTGCATTATTTTTTTATGTAATAGTGAATATACATTCATTTTATTATTGTTACTTTGTAAATAATTTTTAATTTGAAAATTGTATTTTTAGTAAATATCCATCTAAGAAATATAATTTGATGAATTAATGGATGTTTTAATTGAATAATATTTTAATAATATATTATTAATAATAAATTAATTTTTCTTAAATATAAATTCTTGTATAATTTTATGAATGAAATTGTTATTTTTGTTAAGGTTTGAAAGTCATTTTTTGTCAAAACCCATGAATTTTCGACAAATGTCAGTTTTTATATTAAAAGTAAAAATTTCAATATTTTAAAAATTATATAGATAATTTGAATTTTATTTTGGGAATCAGGATATCGAAATTCGCCAACAGAGAATTTTTCATAATTTTCTAAGATAGTCGAATTTTTGGGTAAAAATAAATATTGTTTAAATATATAATGTGTTTTACGACATCATAATGACCCAATAGTGATGTAATAAAATAATATAAATGATATGTTCGGACTATATATTTTCTAACATTAAAATAATGTGATTTTAGGTTAGTTAGATTTATTTTAAAAAAACATTAGTGGACCCTCCAAGAGTTATAAAACATTTTCACTTTTTAAATGAATTTCTTTTAGAGTGTGACTCGCCTCCACATAAGCAACCCTATTATTTTAAGAAGTTAGGAAATTGGACTTATAGAATATTTGTTTCTAATCCTATTTGGTGAACACCATAGGAAAAACCATGGGCTATTTTGTGGTATTGATTAGTTTAATGTGTGCTGACCCAAACCTAAATAATAAATAATTCCATCTCCATTCCTATATAAACACATCAATGCTCCAACTTACTCTTCACTAAATTCCTTTGGAGTTATTCCAACATTTTCCCTACTCTCTTTATAATCCTCAAAAGGTTCCCCAATCTCCCAAGAAGCCTCTCTCAAGCCTCTCCCATGCCTTTGGGATCACACTTCCATGTAAGGGATTTCTTTCTTTCTAATTTTGGTCCAATTTTTTTAAGTTGTTGTGCCCTTTTGTTTTCGCATACAAATTTTGGGGTATGATTTATCAACTACCCAAAACATACCACTTTATTTATGGTTTATAAGAGACCCCGTTATCTCTCATTAATGCTTCCCATGTACACCTGTTACCATGCTAAAATTCGGCGAGGGATTTTTATCTCCTCTTTTACATCCAAGTAATTCTTTTGTACTATGCATCTAAATACCATTAATTTTGTTGGTACATGTATCTATATTACCAAAATACATTCCATTTCAAGTAAATATGATGAGAAAATCATTTATCTATCATCAAACATTTTCATTAACCCTTATGTCACACCGTTATGCTTCCGAAATTGCACCGCGTTTTTCCAAGCCAAGATCATTTTGTCGTGAATACCATACAAATGTCTCTATCAAGGATATTCACCTTTATGCATGTATACATATTAAATGTTACTTTCATGTATTTATTCCACATTACATAATAATTTAATAACTTATGATGTTGATTTATTCCATGTTATATGATTCATGTGGCACACATATTCCTGAGATAAATTGTTTAAGAAGGGTGTGCCCTGATAGCACACCAATGCATTGGGTAAAGTATGGTATCATGATACGTCATGTGAAATGGTATTTTACTCAAGATAATTCTTGTTCAATAAGGTTTTACTCATTCTCTATGTGCAATGACCCCGGTCTCATTCCAATTCCATGTTAAGTGTTGTTTCCACATTTCCTTGTTATGATTATCATGTTTTATCATGCCATTATGTTCACATTTCTCTGGTGCTCTATTGATATTCCTATTGCCAAACATGTATTGTAATCTTCATTTTATTCCTTGTTTACTCCCTTACATTTCTTTATACCTCACTCGTTTCTTAGGAATGTCCTTAGGATATCTCATGCAATGCTAAGTACGAGGGAATTCACTGGTCATGTAAATGAAATTTTCAATAAAGATATTGTATTAAATTATTTAAATTGTTATATAATGATCCTAATACCCAAATACACTATAACTCTCGATTTTATATGTGGTTTTAAGTACCGTTTATGTAATAAATCATGTTTTAGTGTGTAATAAAGAGTAGTGTTTTCATACATGTTTTCTAAAAATGATTCAAATAATGTTTTTTCTATTATACAATAATTTTATAATGTCTTTTTTACCCATGTTTTACTTTTAAAATTAGTAAAAGGAATATTATTTTCACTTAAGTAATATGGTACTGTTTTATAGTTTACCAAAAATGTGAAAGGTATGTTTTGTTTTATGTTATACAATGAAAATGAAATTATTATCTTCATGAAAAATAATTTTTTTTATGATTCCTATATAAGTTTCCAAGCCTCACTAGTAGAAAAATACCCTATACCAACAGTTTGGAACCGTTGGTATAGGCCTTCATACTGTTGGTATATGTTATACCAACAGTTTGGAGAACTGTGGCCAAGTAAGCTATAGGGAGATGTCTATACCAACGGTTTTCAAAACCATTGGTATATGTAATTCAAAAAATAAGCATTCGGTGGGTTTTGATCCCAGTACCTGCAGTTTATTATTGAACGAACAAAACATTGACGTAACGTGACTTTTCTGAACATTATTTCATATATATATATATATATATATATGTATAAAGATAATTTTTTTAAATTTTGATTTATTTAACGTTCTCTGTAAGATGATTCCATAAAAAAATACATTTTACTATACCAACAGTTCTCAAAACTATTGGTATAGACCTATACCAATGGTTTGGAGAACCGTTGGTATTGATTCTTGGTTTTTGGGACATATACCAATGGTTTTGGACAAACCATTGGTATATGGGGAACCTATACCAATGGTTTGGGGAGACCTGTTTGTATAGGGTCTCTATTATGGACCTATACCAATATTTTGTCCAACACCGTTGGCATAGGTATATATAAGTGACCTATACCAATGGTTTTCCCCAAACCATTGGTATAGGTCCCCCTATACCAACGGTTGGTCCAAAACCGTTGGTATAGGTCCTAATTAGTGACAATACCAACAGTTTTGGCCTATCTTTTGGTATAGGTCCATATAAGTGAACTATACTAATGGTTTTCCCAAAAACATTGTTATAGATCATATTTCCATTAGTGATTCTTTTGAAAGTAAAATTTTTCCATCCTATTTTGGATGAATTTTCATTTTTAAAGTGTTTTTCAAAAATATAAATGTCACCTTCCCTATGAAATATTTTAGTGATCTTTTAAATTAATTTTAATCTATAATAAAATATTTTTATGTTTATTATAATTTTATGTGAATATTGTCCAATGATAGAATTCATACTCTTCTACATATAGTTAAATTTTATGTTGACGATATTTTTTTAAAATAATTTTATTTTACATGTGTTATGCATTCATGATTGAATGAAAAGATTAAGAAACAAGTTTTCTTTTTACATGTTATGATGTTTTGATATGATGAATGTTTTATGCAATTTTGGAACACATATTTATGGTTTTCATTATTTTATGGTGGATATGTTATAACTAAGGAATATGGATATCCAATAAAAAATTTAGGTAGTTATGTTATAACGAAGGACTCATGGGCCCAAAATTATAAAACACTTCAATAAATTGTGTAATGATTGATATCTTATGAGATAAATAGGAATATAACATTGGGTGAATGTAGTTCACTAAGGGACTATATTCAATAGGATAGTATTGGGAGTGAATCATGATTACTATTATAGCTTGGTAATTGAACCAATTTCACAATGATATCCTTGTAAATGAACCTTGACTACTATGGAAATGATTTTCTATGCTTCTATGAATGACACAATTCCATGTGTTATTTCAATGTTATGCTCTTATGTCTCATGTAATTGGATTCCATTATGATTAATATTTTATGAATTAAAAATATTTATTATGTGAAGAAATATTATGATCATTGATATTTTGGGTATGGTATTCATATGTGATTATCATTTTATTATTCACTTATTCTCATGTAATTATTTTGGGGTTATGAATGTCTTCCTTCTTTAACCTTATTATGAATCTTATCTCACCATTTCATGTGTTTCCATTAACTAGGTTTTCATAACATTTATTAAGTTTTATAAGTTTGATAAGGGAATTGTTATGAATATTTAAATGGGACATGATATAGATCAATTATAAACCATTTTTTCATATGTCCTTGTTTTTTAAAGTAACTAACCCAATACAATTTTGGCATGGATTGTAATTTTATTTAATCAATATTCCTCTAATAAGATTAAATAACTATTTATGAATATCATGGTTTATTATATTTTCCACTAAATCAATGTTTATTTAATATTCAAAAAGTAGGATGATATAATAGTAGTGAGAAAACTAGGGACAATTCTAATTGTAGGATAACAACCAAAACACTTTTTAAAGATAATGGATAACCTATTTTGAAACAATGGTGGGATTGATTAAATAGGTTGAGTCCTATTTTAGATAAATAATAAACGATTATCAATAATTATGTGATTTACCACTTTGATCATTATTTCTCACACTTTATTTTTTGGTTTAAGTTAATGGCTAGAATGAGGAGGATCTCGATTAACATATATGGAAAATTTAATAATAATTATCATGAACGAAAAAATTAGAAAAAAGAGATATAATGAAAACCCATATGATTATTACTAATCAGCTATCATGACAACGGATTAATAATTTTCACATCAAACAACTCTCATAATCACCAAATAATATAATGATAGATTCTACTTATACGTTATGTAGTGCAGACTGTTATATAATGAAGATTCAATCATATACTTATCTATAATTTAGGAATAATCACTTAGGATAATGTCTCAATGGAATGATAATATGCTTTATATGTGGAATCTATTATTATATAAATTGTAATTAACATGGAAAAGTGTAGAGTTTAATGGAAGGAAATAATATACATCCTAATGTACAATTGGTATTTCAGTGTATTATCTATAGGACATGTAAGAATTATCTAATCCAATTTCAAAATAGAAGGATTTAATCCTAAACCAAATAAGGAGCTTCCTTTTTCACTCTTTAAAAGTGAATGTAATGAAGTATTTATGTATTGGTATTAATGATTTATATTTTAGAAATTTTTTTAATAAATTTATTTTTGTAATAATAATCAAAAAAAATCTATGAATTTTGGAAACATATATATATTCATGTATTATTAACAACAGAGTTACGGATACCATCATGGGTTTGTGAGTTTAAGGTGATCGTATGTTAAATATATTAGAATCATCTTTTGAGTTTTTTAAGTGATATTGTTTTAAGGTGATCAATGGTATTTTGTGATATGTATTATTTTTATATGTCATATATTTCTCTAAGGTCCATCATTAAGTATTAATTATGGGAGAATATTCTTTTCATAACTTTAAATTCATTTATATCGTTACGAGTATATATGATCGTTGAAGCTTAATGTTATCTCTAGAGATATATATATACATACTAAATAAGGGTTTTTTCCACCACATTTCGATACCCCATTAACTCCTACAATTTCCCATCTCCGTCTCCGATTTCTCCCTCGCCTCCCACACTCTTAGCGTCACGACTTTCCTCCTTGCCACATACTGTTTCAATCCCTCTGCACATCTTCCATCATCTTCATCCTACAATCGGCTGTGCGTCTCACCAACGTAGTGACTCCTTCCATCTACCTGTATCCATCTCCCATTTATCTATCGCCTCCCAAACTCTCAGTATTGCAACTTTCTTCCCTGTCATCAGCTAATATTTCAAACCCTCCGCACATATTCCATACTCTTCATCCAACAATTACTACAAAATCGGCCACTACTTCCTACAATCTGCAGTGCATATCACTACTCCATCTCTGACGCTTCCTACATCCATGGTGTCGCGATGTCACTATTCCATCTTCACCTCTACAGAACACCTCCCTATCTCGAGGTTATTATTATGAATCATCTATTTCTAAACATCGATCGTTTTATCTTCCTCATCATCCAACGATTTCACCAACTCTGACCTCCCAAATCTACCATCGTTGTTTCTTATCAACACACTGTCTTCACTTATTTTGAAATCCACATTCTAGGGTTTTCGAAAATACTCCATTCATCTCCCAAATCTAGGGATTGATGTAATTCATGCTCAGCTACCACTGCTCCATCGCATTTGATTATCTTCAATTCATTGGTGTACATATTCTAGGATTTCCTAAATCACCCAGTCCCATCTTCTCCTGCATTTTTCTATAAAATATGAACTATTCTACTTAGCCACTTGACACGGGTTCTCCTTCGTTCACCTGCTGGAATACTTGTATAAATAGGTACGTAATCTTACGATCATTCACTAACAATCCCATATTTTCTTCATTATAAAATTTGCAGGTTCACATAAGGTAATGAAAGTTTAATAATAATTCTTCCTATTTCAATATTTCAAGTATAATTTATCTTAATCATTTACCTTCTGTTCCTCATAATACTTTTCTGGTATTTACATTTTTTGTAATATGATCACATTGTTTCCTCCAAGTAGACATGTTTAATCTGACCGGCCATTTTTCATTGACCAATCAATATTAATAGTATATAAATTATATAGTTCATTGTAAATAATTGCAACTGATACCATCCAGAAATACACCCTGGGTAGTGAATACAAGCACATTCTATGGATTATTTTTCATTATAATATAAATTGTCTAAAATCTGATCACAATAATACATTGCATGGTTCTATGGTCATTTTCAATTCCTTTATAATAAAATAATAAGGTAGAATATATAAACATGCAATCCCCATCGTGATATAGAGATGCACGACTTCAAATAAGACTTCTATAGCAACATCATCAATCAAGTTGTCTTATTTCTATTCTTCACACCTCATATTGTTCTCTTATTTATCAATCAATAACTTAAATGTTAACTATAATGGAAATTCCATAGGCATAATGTCTACTGAAAACTTTTACGCAACTAAAAATATAACGCAGACAAGAAGCACGCAAACAAGAAGAGGTATTCCTTTATTATCGATACATAGAAATTGAAGTTTCAGTTTAAAAAATCCTTTAATTTTATTTTAGTTATCATATTGCAAGATGAAATAATATACCTTTGAAATATATTATCATGCTACCTGACAATGTTTTACAGGTAAGTCGGTCACACTATCTAATAACACATATATACGTTGATGCATTCCATTATCACCTATATCTAGGAATGGTTATTTTCGTTTACTATCTCCAGTTTAATTGCTTTGATTTCATACTGCAAAACAGGTAACCAAGTCTTCCAACAATTTTTCAGCTTACCCTATTTCAATTGTTGTTTGTTTTCATTTCATGCAGTGCTATTTCGAAGGGAGATATTATTTGGTCATATTCATCATTCTAGAGAAGCTGTCAGGCCTAGACATTAATCTCAGAATCATGCCTTATGTCTGTGCCTAATGGAATTTTGGGCAATTATGAAGGTTTTTATTCTGTACAGTATATTAATGTGCTTTAATTAAAAACAATGATTCTTTTTATGTTTCTTTACAAAGTATATGGGGTTTCCTTGTTTGGATGAAATATGTCCCAGGATCAGTTTTAGAACTAATATTGGTCCTTTCATGGTTAGTTTCACATCATATAATGGTCCATTCAAGAATGTTTTATATAATTTATTTTCTTTGTGCATTGTTTTTTTCACAATTTTTTAATCTTTGTGTATATTGATCTTTCTGTTGGTCATCTTATAGAAAACCAGATAAGCACCCAGATATCCATCCTCTGAAACAAATGGATCCTAATATAATTATTAGTGTCATACATTTCATTTTAATATAATGTAATACAATGCAAGAAACATTATCCATATGAGTAGAGTCTATTTTGATATATTGTGCATGTGTATGACTAAAAAACATTACATTATTACAATTGACCATTAAACATATTATCCTTTGTGTCCTATCACATCTCATTTCAATGTACAATACTCATTGTCTATATTAATTTTTTACTTTCTTACTTACTATATTATTGATCTAACAGATCAAAACATGTTGCTATTTAGGTAACAAAAACTGATTTTTTACATTATTATTTCCGATCACCTTTCATTTCAATGTATAATTCTCCTTAGTTTTTGATATTTCAGGTAATGACAGATAATATTATGAGAGCTAAACTTGAGACTGAAGGGCTGCGTAGGGGAGCTACTAAGGTGGGATAATCTATGAATGCTTGATTTCAATCACTAAAAAATCTACAAGCTATGTGTTTCATATGTTTTACAATGTTTATCATCTAAGAGAATTACATTTTTTAAAACAACGAAATAATATTTTTTTTATTAGAAGTAATAGTGATTATTCTTCATTACGCACAGTTTCAAACATTTGAGTTTACCCAACTATTATTCAAATGGTTTTTTACAATTGTTTAGTTTTTAATATTTATTTAATATCCACTACATGCATTCCAATTTACCAATATTTTATTTCAATAGTTCTTATGTACATGAAAAATAAAAATATTCTGTAGTGTATAATTTCAGATACATGAATCACATTTTAGATTATGTATTAACCATGTCAATTATTTCAAACCAGCCACCCATAAGCATTGGTTTTATAGATTGATGAAAATAGAATCAAATTTGTGAGTTCTACATTATAGTTTAGCGCTTATCTCTTAACCATGCATAAACCGATTCGATTAAATAATTTCCCTCATCATGAATTCTCATACCATCTATTCTTCTCAAGAGATTGGGCGATGGAGTCCAGACAATTTTTTTGTTCACAACATAACATCAATCGGGATAGAAACTCGTTGCGTGAGGAGATATTAAACTATATAACTTCAGATGTTGTACATGGAAAGGAAGGTTCGTGCCATTATCTTTTCCACTGTATGTTGTATTTTATGGGAAGGACACAATTTTTCAAGTGAGGGCATACCTGTTTCACATTTATTTTTCTAGGTACAAGTGAAATTAAAGGTTGGAGAATATGGGTTTCTGGTGGAAGGGATAGGCTCATTTGTGGCCTTCAAAATGATGCAACAAAGAGATTCCATTGGGAGTATGTTAAGGAACATCAAATAGTGGATATGGCTTTGATGGAATGCACCCATTGAATTTTTTATTTTAAAATTGGACAGCTATTACTTAGTAGGGCATATGATTGGTGGTAGTGCAACTATGGTTTGGAGGTATTGGGGTTCAATGAGCCTTTTGTTGATGGGTCTTCTCTTGAAGTGTAGGATAGGGTACAAACAATATCCTTGGTGGTTGAGAGGTGGATGGAAAACAATATATTCTTTATTCACATCTTACAGGGTTAGTTTCTCCCTCCCTCCAGAGGTTAGTAAATTTTCACTTCGAAAATAGTACATGCTCACTACAGAAACAGTACTATTTAAGAGTGAACATGAACTTATTATTGAATCAGTATACTAACCTAAAAAATCAGTATACTAACCAACCGAGAGAAGTGATCATGTGTTATTTCTATCAAAAGAACACTTTAAATTATATAAGCGAACATGTACATGTTATTCTCAGAAACAATACAATTAATATGTGAACGTGAACTGATTACAGAATAAGTTTAATAACCTAATGATAGAAGTGAACATTTACTAATTCTATCAAATTAAAACCCTCTCATTGATAGAAACAAAATTGTTTAGAAGTGAACATGAACTAATTACAGAATCAGTATATTAATCTACAAAATTAGTATACTTACCTACTGAGATAACTGAACGTGTATTGTTTCTATCAAATGAACAAATTATGTTTATATCACGGAATCTGTATAAGAGTGTTTAACATACATTATTAAAAGATGAGATATCATATCATCGATGTACAATGATGTTGTGATTTTTCTATGAATGATTCTTGTTATAAACATGTAATGTTTATTACTTTCAAGTCTGGGTCATATATTCTGCTGATAATTTGGTTATTTTAGGTGTACATTCCCTTTGTTTCGTGCTTTATTATCTACTATTTATTCTCCTCAGTAACATCCTTTCTTGGTTGTCGAAGTACCTCAATTAACATCTGAGGTGTCTCTAAATACCAGTTTCTCATCAATATGAAAGGTTTGAAATTTTTAATTTTACATGCTATTATCAATTTCTATAAACCTTAACCAACAATGTTTTTTATTGTTCCTTATCATTGCAGCCTCCACACCATTACACATTAGTAGTATGGGATTCATTATATTTTATCTTTAGTTTTTTCCTTCATATATCATCCCATTATCACATCAATATTCCATTTTTTTATATGTACAATGAATTTAAAGGTTATATACCTTTCAGTCTTGCTAAAGACTTTGCATCCCAGAATAGATCAAATAATCTTCTTAGGGAGCTGAGGTAGAATCTCTAGCGGGCTCATGAAAATACTCAAGGGCTGCATATTGGTGTTTTTAAGGTGATACATTCATTGAATAATTGATTTCTAATGATGCTAAATCATCAGATTAACTATTTTAGATGTTGAAATTTATATGCCATGGATATTTATTTTTTTAAACGTGGAATCATTTTATTGGATTAGAAGCTATGACATTTTTTTATGTAAGTAATCATACATCTAAGTTTACACCTAGAAGACTTCCTGATATCCATATAAGACTTCCTGATATCCATCGTGGCAAGCTACCATTAACAGGTTTGCTATTTTTTTCACTATATCTCTCAATACCTTGTGCCCTAATGTTATAACTTATATTCCATATTGGTTATTTTTTTGTATTTTTTGATTTTACAAAATGTTACGCTCATGTTTTTAAACATGATGTGCTGAAATGGTCGTTAAATTCTTTATATTAATTTATATATCACTTCAATGTCATGAATTACATGTTATATAATTGGATAAAGTTCTTTATTAAAATGATTAGTGAAAATCAATAAATGTTCTAAGCTGTTGTATAATGTTTTATTGAATTCCTTTTTTACATACCTACTCTTTTTTATTATATTTGTAGTTTTAGGTGTCCACATTAAGTGTTTATTATGAAGTTGGAAACCTAACAAGATTCTATATATAAAATTAACTATAAAAAATTATGAATCAGACTTTGTGTTATTCAAAAGATGCCCCTATGTGACAGTGGTTATGCTTCTACAAAGTGAGAAATTCAGATTATGATACCTACCGTGTTTTGAGGATTACTTGAGCTATAGATGTCAAATTGAGGTGATATGTAAAGATTTTGAGAGCTTATAAAATTATGTAAAATAGTCACAGTTATGTTAAAGTCTGGATCTATCATTTTTTTACTCACATTTTTTCCAAAAGCTGCTGTACTTTGTCTAATATAGAATTATCTTTATTGATTTTGAAAGCTAATATGATACCTAATTTTATTGCTCCTACTCAGTCACCCTTAGCCTGCTCTGCCTCCTGCTCTTCCACCTCCGCCTGATCTGCCTCCACCTGCTCTACCTCCGCATGTTCAACCTCAGTCACCTTCTGATTTTAGTCCTCTGGTAGGCTTTCTTGAGTCAATCATATACCATGTGGTCAATTTTCTTTTTCATAATATATAATATATATATTTCTTATATTAGATTTAGAAATATTATATTGAATGCATTTTACGTATTCAGTATATGCGGAATTCGTATTCATTATATGACTACTAATATTGTATTTATAATATTGAATATCTAATATTCATCATATGCATAATAATATTAAATTAAAAAAAGGTATATTATTCTTTTTTTAGTGCAACTGTCTTTTAAGTTAGTGCCTATAAGTTAAGGTGGTGTCAATATAATATTTGCAACTTGAAAGACCATATAAATATTGTAATATTGATTTTGTAATATGAGAAATATTTATATTACATATTGTGGAAAATATAACTGAAAATAGAACATGGTTATTCTACATTTAGTTGTATATTTATTGCATTTTACGTATTTCTATATCCAGTGATTTCTATGTTCAATGATGATTATGAATATTGTTTTCAGACCAGAGAAAGTGTACTTTTATTCCTGGCTATATCTTCTCTTCCATAGATATGTCTATTCATAAGATGTGTCCAGGGTGTGCTTATGTTGTCTTCAACAAAAGTTTTTAGGTAGGTTTAACTACTTTCTATCACGCCTTCTGTGTGGAATTATTGATTGATTTTAGTACAGGTAACTCTGTCTACCTTCATTTTCCATCAGCTAGTGAATCCATAGTTGATGTGTTTATAGTGACTATGTTATGTTCACTAATTTTTCATGGATAGAATGATATGTTTTGTTCACTATTAATATGATACAGTCACTGAAATATGATTCCACTATTACTATGTTTGTAATCACTTTATGAAATCAGGTTTCGAAAGTACTTCTCCTATTCATATTATCTTTACTATTTTATACATGTAATGAATGGTATTTTTTTAATGGTAGTGACATATCAATTTATTTGTTTTATGTCGACATAGTGATTTTCAAGTAGTTGCAGGTGACTGATCTGTGTAGAGCATAACGACTTAAAGGAACTAAATAGATATGTTTTCTATTATAATTTGTTATGTATTATAGTGACTTGTCAAAGTGTATTTTTTTACTATTTTTTGGGTATCCTAATTACTGTAATGGAAATTTATAACAGGTTTCATTACCATACTAGGATTAGGTATGCAACCAAATTAGATGTATCCAAATTAGATAAGGTTACGATAACATTAACTCATTTCTGTTTATACTGATTGACAACTCAATGTAAGAGGTGATGACTGATTGACAATTTATGTTCAGATTGATTCCGAATTTCTGTTCAGAGTGACTAAAAATTTCTGTTATTTGGAAAGTTTGAAAAGAAGAGGGACATGTATATTTCTCTATGGTGGTTACAAGGGTTCCAGAGTTGACAATTAAGGTATAGTTGATACATTTCTGTTTCCCTTTGGTGATTGACTTGTGTTCCAAATCTTGTTAAAGATATTCCCTTTGGTGGTTCAAGTTATACCATATTTGACAGTTATGTTTCTAAAACATGTATATTTTCTATTATATTTTGAAGTATATTAAAGTTATTTTTCAATCAATTTATTTTTACATGCTTTTTGGGTATCCAATTTCCTCTACTGGAATTTTTTTAACCTACTATCAAAGTTATCCTTTCCCTTTTCGACCTCTCCCTTCAAATGCATCCATTTTTAAATATATTTTTTGGGTCCTCTTTATATTGAGATATATTTTTATCTAATTTCTCTCACCTGCATAAAATCCCAGTTGATCCAAAATTACCTTCAATTGCATTGAATCCAAAAAAAATCTACTAGAGCATGTATTTTATTTCCTATCTTGATGGTTACAGATTTGTTCTCCTGATCAGGAACAAATTTCATCCATGGGATGGAGATGATAAAATCACAGTATGCTTCTTATTCATTATGATTTGGTTCCTACTGATGATCAAGTGTGCACTACTATATGTGTTTACATATTATATAAATAGTTACTATGTATACATCTTCGAATTTTTATAGAATTGTGATATTAAATCTCATGCTACATCAAGATTCATTGTATCTTCAACTAATTATTTTTATTCAATTTCCGATTGCCTGGTCTACTAAAGTGGTTGATGTATCTTTGATGAAGCCACTTAGCATGGATGAATGACTCCACCCAAGGAACAAAAATCATGCTGCCCCTCCACTTACCTTTGAAAGGTCTCTATTTAATCGAGGTTTTAAAAACAAAAACCAAGGACTATTGACATTTAGTGAAGAAGCAACCACTTTCAATTTGTGTTCATCTATTTTTCTGATTCAATTTCATGTCATCAACTATTTTGAAGCGGGTGTCATATCTATGTGTTTATATATTTATTTTATGAAATCGAACCTTTTATTTCATCTTTTTCTATGATCTATACATTTTTAATTCCATATTATTCTATATATATGATGAATAGTTTCACTTTGTTCTCTTTTCTCTCGAACAACCCACTCATTCAATATCTTATTATTTCATTTAATTTCACATTTCCCATTTTTATTATTACAACCATAGCCTTATATTTGATTTAACTTTCACTTTATTTCAGTGCGTGCATTATAGTAATTATGATCAAAATTGAAAATGAATCCAAATATTCTTCCTCAAAATTTAAATGTTTATATAATTTTAATATATAATTATTCTTTGTCAACTATTTGAATGGATTCTTAATATTTTATGAACTCTTACATCATTATCATATACCATTACTTTTTAACTATAATTTATTCAAAAGTACTATTTCTTGTCAAATTTTATAAATATTAATCTCTTATTGAAATACTCTCTAGGATTCCTTCCATTATTTCTCACAGTCTCGTCTCTTGCCTCCACCTTCTCCCTCTCCTCCACCTTTAGTTTCATCTATGTCTCTTATCTCTATGTATTTTATTCCATCATGTTCTATCTCCATCACAATTAGTCTTTATTCCATTTCATTCAATCATGGGAAGCCTACTAACTTCATTATCATTGTTTTATTCTAAACATTATATAAAGTACAATGAGAATACAGTTTTTCTTGAATGACACAAAACCATATGATTTGAATGAAAATTGAATAGTCTCATTCATTTGCATGGGTAGAGTACTAGTTTATGATATTTTGGGTTAATTTTAAGAATTATATTAACATTTTTTTTTCATATAGAAAAACAAATAACCCCCAACAATTTCATGGATCTTGAACCCATAACCAAAAGGTGACAAGGTTGATTTTGTATCCCTGTCCAATTTGATATCTTTGATATTTTGATATATCTTATTTTATTAAGAGATGATATCAACAATGATTATGTTGTTTTTGGGAAAAATTATTTATTAGAGATATAACTGTGGGATTTAAAAGTGGTTTGGTGATTAATGTAATTTTAAACATTCACTATTTTTTGGAACGTTATATGATTACACTAATTAGAACATTATTATATTTTAGTTAAAGAATAATTATTTGATTATATTTGAAAATATATATGATTTTATGGTGATTTATGTTTTTAAGGAAATGATTATCATATCTTAGAGATTATATGATTATGGAATATACATTTTAGGTATGAGATATTGATATATGTTAATGTTATTTGGAGATAAATGTTATATTTATCATTGAGGAATACATGATAAAACCATTATTATATTAAGGTTTAAATCTTGTTGTGGAATAATTTAAAGAATTTAAGGATATTTATTTATCAAATGATCTATGTTGAGCATTATCTGTTATTATTATAGATTTATTGTTTAAAAATTTATTTATTTACATGATGGTTTATTTATTCTTTGTTTTATCATGTTTTATACATTTTTAATTTGTTTAATATTTAAGGATATGGGGAATATTTTTATATATTTCTGTAGATTATAAACCTTGTTTCAATGCTTCACTCATAAAAAAATTCCCCAGGAATATTTATTTCTTGATCATAGAGACGAAGTGGAAATTGATCAAAGCCACAATTAAAGGTTATAATTTTTCATATGATATGAATGAAAATAATGTCAGTATATTTCCAATTTTTTATCTACCCAAATACTAAAATAATTAATCAACACTTACAAAAGGATCTTATGAAAAAAAATCCCAGCAATCTTTTAATTATGGTGAATTGATAGATCTTAAACCCTCAAAATTCATGGTTTTTTGTAAATTATCCTTCTTCTATCTATATTTTTTATAACTCTATATTATCTCTCAAACAATTTTTTTCCCTTAAATATATGTATTTTTAATTCCCAATATTGTTCTTTTATTTGAAAACACAGATTTGTGGGGACCTTAAAATGTAACTTTCCCTCTTTTTAAGAGGGTGTATATTTATCCATTTTTGCAATGTGGGTTTTCATAAAATAAATTTTCAAATAAAAACCCTAGATTACAATGAAATAGTAAAATTTTTTATATTTAATTTATTAATGGGGAGAATGTAACAACCTAAGATTTTAAAATAATAATATGTGTGAAATCATAGAATATGCACAATATCAATCCTAAATGAACCATGAAATATTGTTATTTATTATGACTGTTATAACATAGCTGTAAAATTGGTGGGTAAAAAATATCAAATTATTTAAAAAATATATATAAACTGTGTACTTAGTTTATATTTATTGATAATTATTTAGAAAATAATCACTAAATTTTTATAATGTCATTTTATTCTTCAAAAAAATATTTTCCTCAAAAAATGGATTTTATTACATTCATTGAGAAAATATTATAAATAATTTCTGAAATATTTTGAATTTCTAATTGATAAAAATTAGATAATCTTTCAATTTAATATGTCTGGATTATCCTATTATGAAATTTTTAGAATGTCTTGAAAATTATTATTTTTAAATGAATAGATTAAAATACATATTTTTATTGAAAAATGTATTTATATTTCCATAATGTAAAATGTTACATGGTTTCAAAGTAAAATTAATTCTAATGTGTTTTAAATAATCTAATTAATTTCCTTAAAATAAATATTATGTTTAAATTAGGCATAAAAACATTTTTATATGTAAAAGTAATTTATATGAAAACCCTATTTTTTTACGGACAATGTATTTTTATCATAATAAATTAAATTAATAAATATTTTTGACTTATTTTAATAAATGTTATATATTATATATTCAATAAATTTTTTTATTATTCAATTAATATTTTTCTATGAATGATATAACAATAATCCAAATTTTATTCATAAAAGTGTATTTTTCTAAACATTATTTTCATCAAATTTTTCATGCTTATTATAAATTTAATTTTAACCACTTATATTTATTTATTTTTTTTAAAATATTATTCCATATATCAATAAATTTATTAATATTTGTTAAATATTTCAAATTTATTTTGTATCTATCTGAATAGTAAGAGTGGAAAAATTTGTCACCTCAATTAAGGGTAAATCAAGTTACTCGTGGTTAAGATTACATGATAATGTTATAATTTTTCTTACCGAGGAAGGTAATTACAAACATATAACCTTCATCTTGAACATTATTTGTTTAATGTAAACCATTCATATGAAAAAGGACAATATAATATTTAAATGAGGGAATGTTACAAAATTTCACACTCCTTGTTTTAAATATATCTTATTTGTTAACATAAGCAGAAAATCAAGTGGTAAATGATTATTAAATTTTATTTTGTAAAATATTTAATTTCTTCCATCATTGTAATTTATCAATGAATTTTTTGTGACTAAATAACTACCTTATATTATTTGTAAACAGTAATACAATATTTCTTTTATTAAAAAGAATAAAAAATAAAGGATTTAAAAAATATTAAAACTGATATAATTTGAATCAGTTATTCTTTTAAAAAAATAATAGATATATATTAGATAATACATAGTTTCAAATCAATATATTTTAATTCCCCATTTTTCATGATATATTTCATGTTAAATTAATTGAATAGTGTTAAGGTGTCATTAATGAAATTTTATAAAAAATAACATTATAAAATTAATAAATATATTATATTCAAACAAATTTAATTTATATGGTTAAAAACATCAATGTTCCATCTGTGGTTATTTTTCCCTTTTATAGTAACTATATTACCCCTTATTCTTTAAAAAAATATCACCCTAATTCTCAAAATGGTTAAAAGTGGTTAAAACCAAAAAACGATGAAATTATGCTACCTAGTTGTCCAAAATTAATTAGATGATAATATTTAGTCTAATAATCAACTTATATTATAATATTATCAGTTTGAATCAATTTTTTCATCAAAATTAATTTATCTTGATTAAATATTTTAATGAATTCAAAAAGTTCCCCTCCCTTTATTATAAAAGTATACACCTTATATTTCTTATTTAAAACATATTGAGCCTTGTATATTGACCATACCAAATAAAATCCATAATAAACATCATTAGAAAAATTCAAGTGGTTCTAATATTCCAAAAATCCCAATCTATGATCCTTATTAGGATGTCTAAAGGGGTTCTTTCCAAGGAGTGGTAGCACCTAAATGAATCAAATTATTTATTATTCATAAAATAATAACAATAAATATCTTATATTCATCATAAAATAATAAATTTAGTGCCTATAATATACTTAAATATTATTATAATTATGAATCCACCTTTATTCACACCCTTTCCATAAAATAGTAACTGAAAGTACCAATTGTGCGAACGTAAGGATAACCATATCCATGTAGCGATAAAATTCATTTTTTATCCCTATATTTGATAGATAGGAATTATTATTTGTTTAATGTTTATATTATTTAATTGTGTAATAATTATACCACTATAATTATAATACAATATCCATTATCTATCCTTCTAAACCATTAGAAAAAAAATAACATTGCATGTGCATCTGTGTGGAAATCCACCTTTTTGTGGCGATGTGATTTATTATTAATTTTTGTTTTAGTTGGATAGTAATAAGGATAGGATTGATGAATATATGTAATATATATGATTTAATAGTGATTATATAATGGTTATTTTGTATTTAACTATCTTCTTTCAATCCATCAAAAAATGAAAATAGTGATCATGGTTACGTACAACCAACCACTCTATGAACAGTGCAATTAATTATTCTATCTATCCCTTAATGAATTAATATATATATATATATATGAATATAAGGAATATATTTTTAAAATTTACATAATTATTTATATGTTTGATATTATGGAACCATGATCAATATAAAAGGACAAAAAGTACAGAACAAAAATAAAGATGAAAAAAAGAGCATATATAACATGAAAAAATTATTTTACAAAAGAATTGTTAAAAAACTGCCTTAAAATATTATAATAAAATGATATATGGTATAGTTTTTATTATTCTAGTTATTTATTAGATTTATATTAAATCTATATTTATTATTCCCGATATTCCAAAGTGTAAGATTAAAGATAGACCTCAGGTATGAGGTTTTTGTCTCACATTTATTTCTATGTGACACATTCAATATTGACCACTTGTTTGTTTTATGTTGTGTTTTTAATTTCATTGAATTTAATTTATTATGATTCATATTAAATTCATTGGTACTTTTGAATCCATATCTGGTTATTTATTTCACTGATCTTATTAATTAAAAGTTACCAAAATTGTAAGGGATTTATGTTTTAATATTATATTAATCAAGATTGTCTATGGTTGAATTTACAATAGAGGAAATTATATTATCGTTTTCTGATTAATCCAATTAATGTTTCTATCCTATAATTATTAATGGTAATACAAGTTTTCTTTTCATTTTCCTCACCTTATGTACTCCAGTTTCAAAAATATATGTTTAAGTAAACTAAACTTCATTTGTCTTTTTGATCGAAAAAAATTCCTCCATATCCATGTTTATTAAAAATGTATTAAGAAAGGTTTTTACTATTCTAGTATTATTTTTTAGATTAATATTTACCCATTTTTATATTTTTACATAATGTTTTAAAGGGAATCTTTTTATTCAAATTTGGTACTTTTTTAATTCTTACATGAAATATGAATGGAATGTTTTCTTTAAAACTATAAAACATGAACAGGATTTCTCCTCACCAATACTAATCATTCATTGAAAAAAGGGAATTCCCTTGTGTGGCCTTTTCGAACCCTCCACACAAAGAAACCCCCCTCCCCACGAAGAGGTCACTCCGGAGAGAGCCCCAGCCGGGAAGGAGCCGTTGCCAGCCGAGATGGCAGAGCGTCCCGGAGGGTGACAACCTAGGCGACGATGGTTCGTCAAGCAATCCGTCGGCATGGGTGGGTTGCGCCTCATTTTTCCCACCCAGTCAGAAACCGGGTGACCCGGCAAGGCAAGTGGTTCCCGGGGGAGAGGTTCGCCCCGAAAGCGGACTCCCAGGATTCGAACCCTGTACCTCCCAAAGAACGGCGTTGTTGTACCCCTCTCCTTCACCACTATGCCACCGCCGAAGCGGCAAACGTGTTGTATGGGTAACGAGGTATAGGGCTGGCCTGCCCACCTGCGCGCCACACGCCCCCAGCTAGGCCCAAGGTGGCCAACCCTTGGGCTTGGGCCAGTTCCCACGGAGTCGAGGGGACGAGAGGTTCGCTGACAAATGGTGCGCATTGCCTTTGTGAGGACTCGAACCCGGAACCTCAGCGACGGGTCGCCACCGCCTTGAACCAACTCACCCAGCCCCCGCGGGCAAAACGTGTTGTATGGGTAACGAGGTATAGGGCTGGCCTGCCCACCTGCGCGCCGCACGCCCCCAGCTAGGCCCAAGGTGGCCAACCCTTGGGCTTGGGCCAGTTCCCACGGAGTTGAGGGGACGAGAGGTTCGCTGACAAATGGTGCGCGTTGCCTTTGTGAGGACTCGAACCCGGAACCTCAGCGACGGGTCGCCACCGCCTTGAACCAACTCACCCAGCCCCCGCTGGCAACGTGTTGTATGGGTAACGAGGTATAGGGCTGGCCTGCCCACCTGCGCGCCGCACGCCCCCAGCTAGGCCCAAGGTTATTATCTTGACAAAATGTTTCAGTGGAATTTTAAAGGATTTTTCATATATACAACAACATATAATGATGTTATATATAAGTTTTATGGGATATTATCTAATGAAACAATTCTTAATATTTCAAGGGATGGTTAATTTCTATGTTGTTTAGATGTTTATAACTCTAGTTAATTTTAAATGGTTTAGACTTGATTAATGGATGAAATTATTATGGAACTGGTTTTCTTTGCATGGGATATGATGTGATGATATGATTAATGTTTTATGATATTATGGAAAGATTATATATGGTTATAATGTGATGTTATTTATATTATAATAAAACATGATGTTTATGTCATAAGAAAGGATGGTTGTCACATTGTAACCAAGGATTAGGAGGAAAATAATTATATAGTCTTCCAATGCATTAGGTAATTATTAATATCCCATGATATAAAAAGGACCAAAATTGCGAGTGTAACCAGTTTAATAAATATTTTTCATTCTATTATAGTGTTGGGAGTAAACCATTATTAATAATACGGTTTGGGTAGTGAACTCATTCCACGTTGATAGCCTTGGAGCTGATCCTTTTCTACTACGGAAATAATTTTCTATCATTATTTTTATACCACAATTAAATTCATTATATTAATATTGTACTCTCTTGGGTCATGTACATTGATTCCATTATGAATCATATGTTATGAACTTCCATGATTTATGTTATGATCCAATATTATCTTTATTGATATGAATGGTATTTTTTTCTAATGTGATTCTAGTGTTCTTGTTTGCTTATTCTCATGTCATTTAAATGATTTCATTGAAATGTCCCTTACTTATCCATATTTAGAATATAAAATCAACATTTCTTTTGTTTTAATTCCCTATGTTATGAGAAAATTAATTTTGAATGTTATGTAATAGATTGGTGATAAATGTAATGAATTATGTTAGATATTATGTTGATCTCTTATGAAACAATTTTTTGTGTATCAATGTTTCCAAAGGAACTATACTTGTATGATTCTAGTGTGAATAATAATATCAAATAATAAATATTAAACTAAGAAATTTGAATATCAATAAAGGATAATGATGGGTTTTTTATATGCAAAAAACTAATTAAATGATATCCAATGGTTTATTATAATGAATATCCACATTGTTGTCTAAATAGTTAACGATCTTCCATTTTTGAGATATCAAGAACATTTAATCACTTTCTATGTTAAGAAATAGAATATCATGAACATTGAATCCTCAAGTAATTATATTAATTTTATATTGGTCAGGTTTGAAAATTATTTGAGAGTCCATAACTCATTCTCTTCATTGATACACAATTGTCAAGAATTTTTATCACTACAAAATTGAAATAAATTTCTTATTATTTATTTTCCTCTTGTCTATATATTTATATCATCGATATTCCTAAAAATAACCAATATTTAAAATAAATAATCTCATTTCCTGTATCATAAATCTAAGAAACACTTAAAAATTATGCTTTAATACTTTAATATACAATGTGTATTTTGGATTTCATATTTCCATTACAATGATCATTGTACTAACATCTTTGATATTGATTAACCCATCATTTACAAAAGTAATTTATAAATATTATCACATTTTAAAACCTATAAATTATATTCAATATATTTCATGTGAGATGATAATTCTACTCCCATATTCCATGTAAATCAACATAAACAGTTCTAATGTGATACATCCAGAATTAAGGCCCCATGTTTTCCATTGGTATTCTTCTTCTATGGATTTTGAGTATTGAAACACCTATTTTTTCTAATGGTAAAATGATAACAAATCATTAGCATGATGACCACATTAATCATACCTTCCTCAAACTTCTACATGTAATTTTTTTAGAGTTGTTAACCAGTTTATGAATATCATATATTGATAGGATTGTCTTCCTATCAATCCTCTCCTATAACACATTACATTATAATTATAATGTTGTTAATTAAACCATCACATATTTCCTATATTCCCAAAGCCCCATAAAATTACAATAATAACCATGTAAAGAATATTTACCATTAAATGTATCATCTTTTCCAGATTTTTTGAAGTGTCTTTAACCCTTCATGATGCCTCCAATTTAAATATTTTTTATGAAAAATATTTTTTATAGTATTTTAACTCTTTTCTATTCACATTTTTATTTTTTAATCTCATTATAAATCCCATGTTTTTCAATATTTTATACTCAATTCAATGGCCTAAAATTTTGAGATTTTTTAAAATCACTAAATTTAGATTCAACCTTTTTATTCATCAAATATATTCTACTTAACTAATTTTTAACAAATAATTTTAGCATTCATTCAAATCATTATAGAATGATTTATAAATTTCTTCTAAATATTAACAATTACTTAAACATATTCAAGAATCTAGGATGGAATTTTAAATACTAGATCGCCATTTCTTAATACCCTATTCTATTTAGAACATGAAATTTGGAAAATGGTCAAAATAATTTTATTTCTCCTTTAATATTTGTTACGAATTTATTTTAAGACTATTCTCATCTCCAAGACACTTTTCAAATCCTTAAAAATCCTAATGAAACATTGATTTTAATTTTTTAAAGACCAATTAATTATTTAAGGTGTTATCCAAAATCATCAGTTTTTTAATCTCATTACCTATTTTTAAATCATGGAGAGGAATTATTTTAATTATCTCTTCAGAAATTTGTTTGTATAAGTCTATTCATTATGATTTCACTCTAAAATACTTTCATCAATTGAAATCATTATATCATTCACTTCAAGAATGACAATATTTTCAGTATCATCACCAATTGATGAAAACTATTCTCCATATTCATTCTCATTATCTATAACTTATTTTACAAGATGTTTCTAATATTAAATTTTGAGGAATTATTATCTGAATAATTTTAAGAAAAATTTATGTTATTGTTACTCTTAGAAGATAATATTCTATACTTAACATCATTCTCTTCACTATAATAATTATATTGGGATTTCAAACAATTTATCACATTGTTCCCAATATCTCCACAACAGAAAATTTTAAAATGAATATTCCCCTCGTATGTTTCATTCTATCTTCTCGTATTTTTTGATATATGAGACATAAATTCACCAAAAGTATCTATAAAATATTCATCTAATTATAAAGAACATTTTTTATATTCAAAATTAACATTTTTCTTCAACTTATCTTACATTTTGGATTTATGATAGATTCCATTTTCATCCATAACCACCTTATTGAGATAAGTTACTTTCCTAAACTCATAATATATTACAATAAATTTATAATATTTATGAACAATATCACCTGGGTAATTTTCTTCTAAGGAATGGACTACAGTATTAAACTTAGATAGAAATATAGAAAAAATAATTTCAATAATATTTTGATCATAGATCCTCTCACCGTAGAATCTAATTGTGATCCCAAATTTAATCATCCTTAAAAAGAATCTATCAATAGTTTCTTCATAATGTGTTCTTATATATTTATACACAAGTCTCCAAACCCACAATTTAGAACACTTCACAGTTGTATTTTAATTACACATAATATGATGTTTAACCCTATGATCTTTTGTGAGTATTTTGAAATTCAAGAACCTATATTTATAGAGTGTTGAGATAATGGAATTATTTTCACAAAAATAATTTTATAAATTACTCTTATTTTTCGTTGTCATAGAAACACCTTCATCCCAGGAAACAAACCCATTATTTTTAACATTAAAAGTATCATAAGTAATTGATCAAAGGTATGGAATCATTTTGTATTTCTATATGTGATAGATTTTCCAATAAAATATTATAATCCACATTTTTTCCTCGAATTTAAATTATCTGGTGATGATAATATATAATTAGTGACCTATAATTGAAATAAAGAGAGATATAGGATTTATATTCCAACAACATCAAACAAGAAATCCATAGTAAATTTATTTTCCATCTGATAAAACTTATTAAACCACATCATAATCAATGCATCGTCACTAATAGGCTGTTGAATAAATTATATGTACTATTTTATATTTTTTCCCTTAATATATCATTGTCCATATATTTCAATATTGTGATGATTGATTCAACACACCCAAACAAACACCAACATAAGGCACCTTGATATATTTAAAAGATTAACCTATCAGTTTGATAACTCTAGTCCTTTGTGTGATATGATTTTCAACAAGATAACACAGCCAACTAAAAATAATCCTAAGAAAACAAATTAGTAGGGTACACCATTAAAACTTGGGTTTTCATGTCTCATGACTATGATTTGGTGCATCCTGAAAAAAATGTGCATATCATTATTTACAATGTTAACATTATTAAACACTAATAAAGAGTTTTAATACAAATAGAAATCATCTATTTCATTAAGTGTGATGAATTCTTCCACTAAGATTCTACTTTCACTATATAAAACTAGAAAAATGTCTCATTCAAATATTTAAAGGAACAAATTGGTTCATCACTTATTTTGAAAAATGAATTCACAAAACTACATTGATCATATTATTATTCATACATTATTATACGTTTTATAATAAAAAAATATACACTATAATTAAAATATTCAAAACATCTTATTCATATCACTCGTTTTTTTAATTAACATTACATACAATCTTGACATTACTTTCTAATATAGAAATCCCTTCTTCAAAAACTAATTTAGATTTTAATTTTAATTTTAAATTTAAATCCCCATCTTCAATCATAAGAGATGTGTCATCTAAAATTTCAATAATGATTGTTAAATTAAAATTGGTAGCTATATTAAGCTGAAATAACCACTAAATTGTGAATAAGATTTGAAAACGTCACAGATACATGAACTACAAATAGTTTTCCCAAAAAACAACTCACCACATTGTAACCAACTCATTTATGATATAATATAATTGTTTGAAAAAAGTATTTAATAACTAAAATTATTTTATGTGGTATGATAATGCTACATGGAATAGAGGTCTTAGATTTTCAGGATCCAATAACACCCAACCTATCATACTTTTTGATGTAAAATCATCTTATAGTTTGGAGGCCTTAAAAAATCCAAAACTATTGAATTCTTGAAAACTAAGAACCATGTTGTGGAAACCCATATTTTTGGAATATTCCAACCTAACTTAATAATTATCTGGTGTAATAATTAATTTTTATTTAGGCACCGTCAAATTTTTAGGGAAACCAAAAAATGTCTCATCCCCATTTATGGTGTTGTTACTATATAAAATTTGGAGGTACATAAAACTAAATGAAAATAAAAAAATTACCCAATATATTTGTTGGAATATAATCCATTTATAATGTGAATAATATAAAATATCTAAGTCCATTAAAAATAAACCAATTCATCAATTCTATGTGGTAATTTATTAAAGTGAAAACCATCATTAAAACACATTTGTATTTTGAGAAATACTTTTCATGTAAATTTAATCATATCAATACATTTTTACAAACACCACCACATTTATAATTAAAAAATGAAACTTGTATTTAGATTTTGTTACATGGGACCTTGAGTGTATATTGAGTTACATTATACCCTAAGATAAAACAAAATGTTACACAATATTAAAAAAAATATTATTTGGTTTGATGGTAATCACCAAGCCATTGAAATTGTATATATAAAAAAGATTAAATTAATAATAAAAATATATGGTTCAAACATATATAAATAATTAATTATTTGGTTTTCGATTAATTATAAATGAAAATAAAATCCTTTTCAGACAAAAGAATTTTTTTTCAAACTATTTTTATGCCCATAATCGTGTTTCACCTATATAAATTAGAAAAATACATTTTGGTAAATTATTTTTTATAAAATTGTTTATTATATAATTAATATTATTATTAAAATTCGTTTTATTCGTTTCCTGTTTATGAGATTAGTATAAAACCAATTTTATTTATAAAAAAAATATTTTTTCCAAATAACAACATTATCACCCTTTGTGTATATATTTTAAAATTATTTTTTTCCACTATTAGAAAATTTGTTTGAAAAAATATACTTTATTTTTTAAATAATCATATAAAAATTATCTCGGACTGAATTTTTGATAATTTTTTGAAACGATATATCTTTCGATTAATAGCGACAATACTTATTTTATTAATATTTTTTGTGTATTTTAATAAATTTGAAAACTAAAAAAATTATATAGTTTTAAAATAAAATTTTGAAAAATTATGTTTCTATTAATCGAATTTAGTTTGATGGAATCATATTGGTTTTTAATTTTTTTATAATTTTTTTAATCTTTTGAATCCTCTCTCTTTAGAACATTCTTTTTTGTCACATCTAGAAGATTAATTTTAAATTAAAATTTTCCAATTATGTGAATGGAAATTAAAAAAATGGATTCAATATTTTGAATCATAAAAATTAATATTATAAAATATTTTCAACTTAATTTTTTACTATAATGAATAATACAATATAGTAAATAATAATTACTTTTGTTAATGTTAAAATGGTTATGTAATGGGGTTAAACTAAAAAGATAAGGGGTAAAATTACCAAGTAATTTGTACAAAACAAATATTATGACAATATTTCTAACTTAAAACCTATTGGATTCAATAATTTACAATTTTGGATCCTTTTGGATTCTGAAAAACATATATTCACCTTTTTCTTTTACAAAATTGCAATTGTACCACTCACCTCACTTCTAAAATGCCAGCCTCTCTCTTCTCCTCTATACACCAAAAATATGTTTGGTTTTCCTAATAACTTTAAAAATATCATCTTAAATTCTCTCCCCATATCATATAGGACTTTTTGAACACAAAATAAAATAAATAAAGTATTAATGTTAAATATAAATAAGTTTTATGATGAAAATGTAATGTTTTCACGATGCAGTTTTTTACTTATTCTAGCTCCTCCAAATTTTTCCAAATATTATAAAATAATAATATCAATATATATTATTGTAATTGGAATAATTATTTTAATTTTATAATATATATTAATCTACACTTCCATAAATTGGATACATAATCATCATTCACGTGTATGGATGACTTTAGCATCAATAACATATGTTTTTTGTTCTCCATCACCACCTTACCCAGTTGGATATAATATTGGATTAAATGTTTATATATTATAATTATTATATTATTATACTTATTTAAATATAATAAAATATCTACCTTGTTACCTCCTAACTCCCTATAAAAGAATAATTTTACTTGTGTGTACCATGGACTATTGCCTCACGAAATGATGTGATGTGCTTTTCAGTTCTATTTTATGTTACTGGTTACAAGTACTGATTAAATTTATATATATGATTTTATTAAAATATTTACACATTTTAAATTTTGATATCACATACACATCATTTCATTCAATTCTGTGGTAATATAGTAACATTTCTTGTTTATATGGTAGACTACTGCTTCAAGAAGCGATGTCATTCATTATTTGAACATGATTTACATAGAAGGTAAAAATGATAGGTTTAAATAAACATATGTGATATATATTTGAAATAAAAATGATTCTGTAACTATAGTTTATTATTTTTCTTTATTTATTTCAATCCATCGACAATATGGGAACAATATTCATGTGTATATATGGCCTATCATCTCTATAAATGGTTGTATTTCATTATCTATATCTAAATTTCATGGATTAAAATAAATACATATCAATTGAATATATATGATATATATATAATCATTTAAATTATTATTATTTTTGAATAATGACCGGATTAATATGAATGAATGTAATGAATCAAAACAGACATGAATAACATGCAGTTATTATCCAAAATGTGATTTTAATAAGGAATTGCTAATAAAAAAGTAATAAAAGGTTATAAATCAATCATATATGGTGTGATATAAATAATTATGGTTGTTTGATATATTTTTAATAAAAATATATTTATTATATATGAGATTCAAATGTGAATGAAAGAATATGAGACTTTTAAAGAGGGATTTATATTATCTCTTTTAATTTTTAGATACATATGTTAATTCTCCACTAGTTACATTTGTATGGTGTATATATACCCCCTTTTACATGTTATATTTGACACTCATTCCCTTTATGAAATAATTTCTTTTATATAATTTAAATTCTTCAATAGATTTTATTACATGCAACATTAGTTGTAACGATCTATGAGAAACCCTTGGTATAAAATGAGAATTTTAGCCTAGCTGTTAGGTTATAGGGACTAAATAAAACTATTATATAGAAATTTATGGTAAAGTCATTCACTGACAATGTTTTATGAAAAATATAAATCAATTATATTTTTTTATATTAATAAATTGACTGAAATTCTATTAGTGAAATAAATAAATTAAATATATATGTTATATACATCATAAAATATTTTTTATATTCATAAAATAGATATTTTTTCATAAGGTAACAATAAACCCTATTTTATGTATAAGATCCTTTATTTTTTAAAAAGGTATTTTTTCCACAATTTAATGGAGAACCCTTTAAAATTAAAATTTTTAAATATTATTAATTTTTATGTGAAAACATAATTTTTTTCCTTATAATATGGATATAAAATTTTACTTTGGATGAGATTGTAGTGTTTTTCTGATAACATTAAAATTTTGATGAATATTAGAAATACATTGCATTTTAATTGAAAAAAATCATCCAAATAAATTATGTGGTCAAATTATAATATTTAATGGTTCTAAAGTATAACAATAACATATTTTTATCATTTAATATAATGTATGTCGTTATCATTAATTTTTCATTAAATTCAGATGCAAAACATTTCAATCATTTGAAATGTTTTAACTTTTAAAACTTGTTCTCTCTTTTCCACAACAGGGTTAATTTTAAATTAATTACCAAAAATTCATTGTTAATATTTTTTAATAATGGATTCCATACATGTATTAAATAAGTAAAAAATATTTAAATACATTTATTTTAGTTTATGGTAATATGAATAGTAACATCGGTAATTTTTACTTATATGGTAAAAGTGTAAATTGATAAATTTAGGGTAAGAATACAACTACACTAACACATGTATTAATATAATTGGATGAGTTTATTATTTATTAAATAATCATTGGGTCAAAATGGTGTCCTTTTTAAGCCACTAGGATGAAATTATGACATTTAATTTATTTTATTTAATGAAAAATTCAATATGAATTTCTCAAATTTTAGTAATTATATCATTTCAAAATAAGATAATACAGAAGCTAAATTTGATTATAATTACTCAATAGAAATAAAAATCATTATCTTTATCAGGATAATTTATTTTTAACATTTAGTAAATATATAATTACCTTAATTTCATATAGTTTCATGATGTAGAAATTAATTAATTGATAAGAAATCAATAAAATGATTTTTATTAAAATTATAATAGCCATTAAAAGATAAAAAACATGACAAAATATTATTTTTATAGTATAAATCGTCCATAACCATAAAATGGTCTAGATAGTGACCATTTTAATCCTTATATAAAATATTGTGTCACTTATATTATTTTATTTAATGTGATGTTAATGTTTTCACATTCATAATTTAATAAGTTTGGCATTTTTAATATTGGATTTTCTAGAAGATAAATTCCACTAAAAATATTCCTATGAAAGATAGTAGAATTATATTAATCATTTTATTTTATTTTAAATTCTTATTCCATAAATATATATATTTAATAATAAAACAACATTGATATAATAATTATTTTATTAATGGAACTAAAAAATAAATTTTATTAATAATATTAAAATAAATATAATAAAGGATAATTATTATGTCTTGTGAATATTCTAGAGGACCTTGACTCTTTTTGTAACACACTGAACCTAGATGCCAAAAGTTAGTGAATTATTACATAACATTTCCGTGATTACAAGGTGTCAAGTCCCGAAGGGCCGATCAGTTTAGTAGTCTTGGATAATAGATTACATACATGTACTTCACATTACAATTTCTAATTTAAAATACAACATAGATAATCCTATGAGAATTAAATTATTATCCAAGCCTAAACCTACATATAAAACATAATACACTTCTTGGAATCCAGATAAAATAAAACATAAAAATTGGTGATCGCAGAAGCTAAAAAAAGATGAACAATATAGCGGAAGCTATCATAAATAATCATAAACTTTTATGGAAAGGAATAAAATTGAAACACAATACCTTTAAACATAACTTCTATATAATGTGGAGATGATAAATTAAGTAATTCTATTTACTTATTCCAATGGATATTCTACTAGTCGAATAATCACATGTAACATGAATAACTAATTTCATAATGATAGAATGCATATTGTCTGACATCATAACCACATAGTCAATGCCTCATGACAAGACTACAAATAAAGATTTTTCAAGGAATTGTTCCAAGACACTAGTTTATCTCATTAGACATACTGATGAATTGAGGGGAAGATTCGGCCCTACATGTCACTTACTATTTTCAATTCATTACTCATATGAAAAGTGTGAAACATAATCTAAACATTCGTATTAAATCTAAAATACGAAATGTCAATATTTTATCCACAAACCATGAATGGTATAATAATAGCACATCAACATTCATACATATCTCATTCAATAAAATATTGAAGAATTTATTACAATAAATCAACTTCAATCAAGAATAATGAAGGATATTAACATGCATGAAAATTAACAGAAAAACTATATGAGAGAAATATCCCATATTTCTTGAAAACATTTAAAAGTCTTAGTATTTATAAAAAATCCATAAAAAATATATTTTTGATTCAAAGTGTCCCAAACCAATTTGAAACTATTAAGAATAATTTTAATTTTAAAACATTAATATGCATATAAATAAATCCTAAAAACCATTTTTAATACTTGGACATTAATGAGAAATATTTATAAGAATAAATATTTAAAAAATTTAAAATGATAATTTAGTTAGAGTTATTAATTAAATGAGATATTCTTGAATAAAAGTAATTGAGTTAATAAAAACATTATAATTCATGATAATATAGGGATTCATGGTATACTTGTTCAAAGTATAGTACATACACCATATAAAATTGAATTGGTTCATAACAATAGTGAACTCTCAATAGAATGTAAATTGAGATAAAATCCCATATACAGACTATATCCTTAGGGTTAGAATAAATAAATGATATAATTATGTGTGAAAAATATAAATACACCCAATATGATTGGATATTTAGTTTAAATCAATCAAAGGACATTCACACATATTCTTCTAAAAACAGCACCAATGACTTGGATATTTAACTCAAGGAATGGTAATTAAGTTAAGATTACTCTCATCAAGTTCATATAGATGACTTGAGAATTTATAAGTGGAGTGATTATGTGTATAAAATATATAAATTCAAAAGGGGGACTCTAAATTACTATATAAATAAATAAATAGTGATTGCAAACATAATCGCTGAGTAAACTAATCAATGAAGTTTGTGTAAAACCCAATATGTGGAAATCTAATTTAGAAATTTCTTTACCGATTCGGTAACTTATGAACCATAAAACCCATGAAATAGGAATCATATAATGAATATTTAAATTCCCAAAAAATAAATTATATTACCCAAATAATACAGTCATGGGTAGTACTTAAACCACAAAAAAGGAAATAGTGGTAATATAGCATGAATCTTAGGGGAATAAGAATTGATATAAAAACTCCAAACCTTATACTTTCCTTTAGTAAAGGGTAAGTTTAAAATATTTTATAATGGTTAAATAATTGTTATTAAATTATACAAGAACCTTATACATAAATATGATATCATATATGATCCTCTAATATTGCATCGTTAATAATATTTCAGTCGTTTTATTGTTTCAAGAGTAAATTGATTGATTTTGCTTTATATGTTTTGTTATGTAAGTAATGTTTGTTATGGTTAGGATGTATTTTATTCATATACAGATTGATATTAAGTTATTAAAAAGTATTTTTTTTATCATCAAAAGAAAATTATTCTTGAATTGTTATGATGGGGAATGAAATCTCATCGCGTCATGGAGATGGTAAGTCGTACGTACACACAGGAGACAATATCATTCTATTGATGGTGAAATCGTAAGTTATTGGATGGTATAATATATATACAAAATAATTTACATGTTATATTTATTATTTACATCAATTATACTCATTATTATACCCATCTAAATAATGATGTGTGGGATAACAAACTACACCATGATGTGGAGAGGGTAAGTCGTACACAGGCCCTCATGGTGACTTGTATTCATAGGATTGTTAAAATAATTAATATGGATGAACCATATTTATAATAACATCATAGTATATAGAAGGTACGAAATTTATTGTTTTATTATGTAAACAACAAAGCAATTAGATGCAGAAGAAGAAATTAACATTGAAAGAGATGATAAAATAATTACCTTTTCTTTAGGTGCTTCCTTCTTTTGTAAAAAATGGATCCATATATTGGATTTACTATAAAATTAAAGCTTATATGTTGAATTGAAGGTAGTTGGAAGATGATATGTGAAGGGTTTTTCTGATCCAAATTGCTTTGGAGTTGTGAATTTGAGAGAAGGGGAATTACCCTTTTATAAAGGAGGTGAGGGGTACTTTAGGATGATCTTTAAATATTACTCTATTACAAAATCATTTTCGATTTCTAATAGATCCAAATGAAATTTTTTTCTTGGATAAGTTGGTAATGGGTCTAAAACCTCTCAGAAAATATGTTTTATAAATGTTTAGGTCACCATATTATCCTTATCATTTAGATTTCACTCTTTGTTAAATAGTTTTACTTTTACAATGTCTTCTTGTATTATTATAATACATGGTTAATAAACATACAATAAAATTCCAAGAGAGACTCAAGTAGTTAATTAGTGGAATATATATCATTACATAAGCCCTTTGGCTGATAATTGGGTCTTTAGGACAAATATATAATTTAATAAAATTATATTTGTTTTAAAAACTCATATATGTCAATTTTGACACTATTTTGTATTTGGTTTTTGTGAAATTCATAACAATATGATTTAATCGAAAAAAATAAATTTACTCAACCATAAAATGTAATATTAAAAAATTAAATACATAGATTTCATGAAAAAAAAGTTTCAATTTACATTTATCTTAATATTTATAATATTAATTTTTTTACTCATTCATTAATGAGGTAATTATTGCATCATCATTGTGTCATAAATAAATTTACTTATAAAATATCTAAATATTATAAATATAATACTTTGAAGTAGGAAATATTACTATCATTCTAATGATTATTTTTAGGTTATTCTATCTTATGTATAACCCTGTATTAAAAATGGTTTAGCTATTAAAATTTTAATTAAACACTTTAAACTCTCCTTTAAATAAAATATAATAAATGCCTTAATGTAATCCATGTGGATCAAAAAGAATAAAATTTTAGTTCTAAGTATTATTTTGGTTATAATACAATAATCCAATAGAAATAGGATATGTTTTGGGGTAATTATAATATCATTTTTACCTGTAATTACCTAATTTACTTTTAAACGTGGAAAATAAAATGCAAGTGTTACAATTCATAAAAAAATTATTTTCATCCTATTAAACGAAATGTTACTTACATATGTAAACCGTTTCTCTTGGATTTTTTAAATTCAATTCACAGAAGCGTTAAAATTGTGTTTTATTCAAAATTGGATATGTGCCTAGATGGTTGGTAAAAGACAATAAAAAGTTTAACAAAATTTTATATATCTAATCTTATTATAAAATGATTTCATTGAATTAAATTGGTCTAATATAAGTATTATGTATCTATTTTTAATTTAAAATAAATTTAAATTAATTATAATTATGTAAATAAGAAGTCGGCTTTCAACAACAATGTTGTGTTTTTCACTATTCATAAAAAATTGATTGTTTTTAGAAAAATACAAAGAAAATAAACCAAAGATAAATTTCATATTCCAAATTCAAAAATGAAGTATAATTTACCAAATTTTAAAAAATATAATTCATATTAATTAATTTAAAAAATATTCCCATTGTCAAAACCAGAATGCAGGTTTTTGAGAAGTAAAAACTATCCAAAGATTCATATGTGTTTATGTCCAATTTAATGTAAAATTAATTATAATTAAAAAAATGGATTAAATGATAAAAATATAATCTAATTATACTTTAAAACTAAGCAAATGTATAATTTAACACTATAAATTATTTTGATTAAAAAAGTTATTTTCAATTAAAATTTCGTATTTTTCATTAGTCATTAAAATATGAAATTTATTAGAAAAGCATTGAAAATTTATCCAAAATAAATTTATATGTCATTTATCTAAAGAATAATTTTATTTTTTTCAAATTTAATTTATAAAAGTGTTTAATGTTTTTTAAAATGGTTCTCTATAAAAGGTGGTAAATTTTGTTTTTTGAAAAATAATTCTTTTATCTGAAAAATTGATTTTTTTCTTATATTATTTCTAATAAACACATAATATGGTCATTAAAATTATATGGACTATATATAAAATTAAAAATATAGTTAATATTATTCATAAAAATTTATTAACTACTAGTTTGGTAATTCTTAGTGTGTTCGACCTCAGTGTTGTGTGTAGCACAACTATTTATTTAATTTAAAAAAATAACATACTATGAAATATTGAGGAGTTACATTCTTCCAACCTTTTGCAAATTACATCCTCATAATTTTAAAATTGGGATTGGTAACTTCATTGAAAGCCCCACATTCTAAAAAAATTCAATAAAAATATCCCTTTAAAAGAAATAATGATAAGTACAAAGGTCACCCGAGATGACCTACACTCGGATTCCATGTAGGAAAACATTGATATTGAAGATAAACTATGTGTCGTGTTCTGATAGAGTGATATAAAACATGATGAAGAGAATGTTGAAAAAAATAAAACCACAAACATATGATGGGTTAAGTTGTCATTAGTTTCCCAGTAAATAAAGTAATCAGACAATATTTTTTTAACTTCTATTTCATAAATTTGAGGAATTTATTTATGATATTGACTAAGAACATAAAGAGTTATACTTACTTTTCATGCAGAGTTTCATCGTTTAATAAATTTCTACCCCTAACTCATATTTTCTCCAAATTATGAGTATTCAAGATGAATTTGTCACACTTGAAGTACTAGAATCAACCTTTAGAGAATCACTTAATCCACAAAGAATGAAATATATATTTCCTTTTTCATTAGAGATTTACTAAAAACAAAATGTTCATTACAAGATCAGATTATCCTTAAAATGGATAATCATTTATAGAAAAATATACTAATATTAATTTAAAACATTAAAAAATAAATACCTAAAGTTCAATAAACACCATTCAATAAACAATTATCCTTAAAATCCTTCAATATAATCCAAAATAAGATTGAAAACCAAAGCATAGAAGAATTTAATTACATAGTCTTTCAAATTGTATCTTAACATTTATCTCCAAAAAACATCAACTACTCTTAAAGTCTAATACTGGAGTATAATTAACTAAGTCACATATTTTCTATGATAGGATAATTACTTCCATTAATACCAAAATCTCTATAAAAAATAGATTATTAAAAAAATATAAATCTAAGATTACTCCTAAAATTAAATCACATAATATTCTATTTTCCTTGGATATATAGTGTTCCCAATTGAATGAATGTATTCCCAAATAACATTTATAACTTAATCACAAAATCATTTTCTTATATAAAGGATAACTACTTTCTAAAAAATAAGATTCTAAATCAACTTTTTATTGATCAATAAAATCATTTAATTAAAAGGAATAGTCACACTAACCAAGGGCTTCATGTAACGTAATGGTAGGGGATAAATCGTTTTCACACTTTGGTTTTCTGTCCGATTCCTACATCTTTTTCAGATTTGATGGGTTTTCACACGGTCTGCATGTTTTCCTTTTTCAAAAAATATATTTTATAACATTCCCAAAATGAGATAAATTTATCAAGATAACTGTGACATAATTTAACCACAATTGTACTCTCATACCACCCATTTTCATCCCAAAAATTAATTACATGTAATTTCATCAAATTCAAGAATCATATGAACCCTAATTGTTCATTATAACTGTATCCACAAAATAAGAGATAATTATTCCTCAAATAGAATTTTCACATCACAAACTGTAGGATTACACGTACAAGAGAAAATAATTCCATTGTAATCCCCTCAACAAAGAGCATTAGTTCTTTTAAAGATTTCACCATACATGATTTTCCACATAGGTTCTTACCTGACCCAGTGTTAATCCAATAGAATAGGTCATTCACTTGGGTAATTCCCAAGTCTTCTACATTCACAGAAAATGACTGTAAATGGAATCTTACGAAATTTTTTATTTTCCTTCATAGTACTTTCCATTTTTCTTCGGTAATTATTTACTTTATGTCCTCATTTCCCACACATAAAGCATTTATTTTTTTCATTTGAGACACTTTCCTAAGTTTATCCTTCCACATTTCTTTCATGAAGAAAATTGAGCTTTCTTTTCTCCATTATCTCCACAGTTAGAGCTCTAATCATTCGTTTTTTTCTCTTCTTTGTCGAGTTTGGGAGTTGGTTAATGTATCTGTTGTTTATCATATTTTTGGAACCCTACTTAGGCATGAACATGATATATTTTATGCCTATTTTCATTCCATTTAGTTTCTCATTTCCACCATTATTCCCACCTTTTACATCATGTCCAACGTTATTATGACTTCCTTAGAATCTAGGCATTGACTAAAACCAGAAAGCATTGTGTGAGAAATAATAGTCATAATATTATTTACAGAATATCATGAAACATTATTTTCAAACAAATACACCTTATGATTAACCAAGGATATTTAATATCATCTTAAATTATAATCTTTCAAATTGTTTTGTAAAGAAAATTTGAATTATTTAAAGCATATCCCCAGGAGTATCGTGACCAATAGTGCAGCAAGGCCCATTTCTGTACACCAGGTCTCATTCAAGTCTAGCTCTAAGAGGGGTTTTTGGGTTTTACCCCTAGATACATATATGGAAGATCTGTCTCAACCAGATCGCATCCCAATAGGGATTTATTGCTGGGAAAATTGACAAAATCACAACATAACCAAAATTCTAGGAAGTTCTTCTATACTAATCCTTAGAGTCTATCTTTGGGTAACGTTCACTAATCAGAGTTTTTCAAAATCTAGTTTCCAAGGTTATTTTTAAACATCCTCTAATACCAACTGTAACACCCCGACCCGAGTTTCCCAATGTCGGTTCATTATTACATTGCATTGTCATGGTTATAGGGAATCATGTCCTGAAGGTATGAACAATTAAGTATTCTTTAAATATATATTAAATATATAAACATCACAATACAATTTATAACATAAAATACAACATAGATAATACTTTGATAATTCCATTATTCTCTAAGATTAAACCTGCATATAAAATAAAATACACTTTTTGGCATCTTGATAAAATAAAACATAATAAATGGGTGGTCTCACATGATTAGTAAGGATAAAAAATATAGTGGAATCTATCAAAAATAATCATAAAATTTTTGGTAAGGTATAAAATTTAAGCATAATTCCTTTAAATATAAAATTTGGTATAATATGGAAAATATAAATTAAATAATACTATTTACTTGTTCACATGGATATTATCCTAGTCCAATAATCACATGTAAAATCAATAACTAATTGCATGATGACAGAATGCCTAATGTCATACATCATAACCACATAGTCCAAGCCTCATGCCCATGATACAAATAAAGATTTTTTCAAGGCCTTATTCCAAGACACTAGATTGTATCATTAGACCTACTTATGCATCAAGGGGCTATAGCGGGCCACATCCATCACTTACTCAGTCGGATGCATTCCTCATATGAAAAGGGTGAAACATAATCCAAACATTCAAATTAAAACTAACATACGATGTGTCAATATTTTAACCACAAACCACAAATGTTATAAAAATAACACATCTACAGTCAAGCATAACTCATTTAATAAAATATGGAATATTTTATTATAATAAATCAACCATAATCAATAATAACTAAGGATATTGACACATATGAAAATAATCAGTAAAACTACTTGAGAGAAATATCCTCTTTTTCTTGAAAACATTAAAAAGTATCACTATTTATCAAGAAGCCACTTAAAAGATATTTTTGAATCAAATTGTCACATACCACATTGAAAATATTAAAAGGAATTTTAATTTAAAAACATTAATGTCCATATAAAAAAAACTGTGACACAATTTTAAAAATATTGACATTAATGAGAAATATTTAGATGAATAAATCATTAAATCATTAAAAATGATATTTTAGTTAGAGTTCCTATAAAAATGAGAGATGCTAGAATACATAAAATTTAGGTAATAAAAACTCTATAATATCATGATAATAAGGGTATTCATGATATATTATTTCAAATTACATTATATACACCTTATACAAGTGAATTGGTGCATAAAAACAAAGAAGCCTCAATGGAATGTAAATTGAGATGAAATCAATTATAAAGTCTGTATCCTTAGGTTATGGAAAAATAAATGAAATAATTATGTGTGAAAAATATAAATACACTCAATATGATTGGATATTCATATTAAATCAATCATATGACATTAACATATATTCTTGTAAAAACAACACCAATGACTTGGATGTTTAACTCAATGAATGGTAATTGAGTTATGATTTCTCTGATCAAATTCATATCGATGACTTGAGAATATATCAATGGATTGATTATATGTACCAAAAGTATATACAAACTATGTGGAGTGTAAATTACTATATAAATAAACAAATAGTGATTTCACTCATAATCTTGGAGTAAAATAATCAATAAAGTTTCTATGAAAACAAATGATTGGAAATCAAAATTAGAAATTCCCTTACAAATTTTGTAACATAAAAAACATAAAACCCATGAATGAATGGTCATAAAAAGAAGAAATAAATACCCATAAATTAATGTATATTACACATATAATACAACCATGGGCAGTACATTCACCACACAAAATGAAATAATGGCAATATAGCCTGAATCTCATGGGAATAAAATGTATGATGTAAACCCCTAACCTTATACTTTCCATTAGTAGAAGGAAATTTTATCCTCCTGTATAATTGTTAAATAACATTTATTAAATTAATCAATAACCATATACATAAATATGATATCATATATGATACTCTAATATTGATTTGTTTATAATATTTCAGTAGTATCATTATTTTGGGTGTAAACTGATTGATGTTCCTTTATATGTTTTTTTTAGTTAATGTTTATTATAGTTAGGGTATATTTTATTCATCTAAAAAATGATATTTCGTTCTTAAACATTATTTTTTAATTATCAAATGAAAATTATTCTTGAATGGGTATCTTGGGGAATGAAATATCATCGCGTCATGGAGATAGTAAGTCATATGTACACACGAGCGACAATTTCATTCTATTGATGGTGAAATAATATTTAATAGGATGATATATTATATATACAGAATCATTGACATGTTATATTTATTATTTACATTAACTATATTCATTATTATACCCATCCAAATAATGAAGTGTTGAATAAAAAACTACACCACGATGTGGATACAGTAAACCATACACCCACCCACATGTTGACTTTTCATTCATATTATAAATAAAATAATGAATATAGTTGTACCATATTTATAATAAAATCACAATATTTATAAGGTACTAGAGTTATTATTTTTGTATAGAAAAAAATAAATAAATAGGAAGTGGAAGAAGAAAAGAACCTTCAAAGAGGTGAGAAAATAATTACAGCTTCTTTGGGTTCTTCATTTTTTATTTGTACAAAAGGGAAGCTTGGGTTGGTTTTATAATCAATATATGGACTCTAGGTTGTATTACGTGTATATGGGAGAATATTATTGTAGGATTTGGCTGATTCATATGGCTTTGGAGTTGTGAATTTGAGAGAATGGGAAGTACCCTTTTATAAGGAAGGTGAGGGGCACTTTAGGAAAATATTGAAATATTATGTTATTATAAACTCATTTTTGGTTTCTAATAGCTAAAAATGGATTTAATTCGTGGATAATAAGGGTATGGGTCTACAAACACTCAACCAATAGGTTTTATAAAAATAGAGGTCCCCATATTAACCTTATTATTTAGATTTGACTCATAGTTAAAGAGTTTAAATTTTACCTTATCTTCTTGTATGATTATAATACACGGTTAATAAACATACTATAAAATAACAAAAAAACCTTAAGTGGTTCATTAGTGAAATATCTATCATTATATAAGTTTTTTGGTTGAACCATAGATTTTTAGGACTATTATATAAATTAATAACATAGTATTTATTTTCAAAACTCATTTATGTCAATTTTGACACAATTTAGTATTATGTTTTCTTAATAGACATAAAAATATTATTTATTTGAAAAAAATACATTAAATAAAACCTATCATTTCATATTAACAACTAAAAGACTTTTATGGAATCAAAAGTTTCAATTTACATTTGATTAAATATTTATAATATCAATTATTTTAATCTTTCATTAATAAGGTAATTACTACATCATCATTGTGTCATAAATTAATTTAATTATATAATGTAAAAAAATTTATAAATAAAACATTGTGATGCAGGAAATTTTTTTGTCATTACAATGATTATTTATAGTTTAATTTATATTATGTAAATTCCTATATTAAAAATGGTTCATTTAAGAAAATTTTAATTTAACACTTTTAACTTTTCTTTATGTAAAATATAATAAATCTCCTAATCTAATCCAAGTAGATAAAAAATCATTATATTTATATCTTATGGTTTATTTTTATTGAAATTCACTTATCCAAAATAATTAAGACAAGTGTTGTGGTAATTATAATATCATTTTTTTACCATTAATTACTTTATTTACTTTTAACCATGGTAAATAAAATTCAAAAGTTATTATTCCGAAAAAAAATTATTTCCACCCTATTTTACAACATTTTACCAATTGATGTAAACCGTGTCTCTCAAATTTTTGAAATTCACTTTACAAAAGAGGTAAAATTATGTTTTATGCAAATTTTCAAGAATACACATAATATGGGTAAAAGAGGGAAAAAAGTTCAATAATATATTATATATCTAATATTATTATAAAAGGACTTCAATGAATTAAAACTGGATAATATATGTATTATTTATCAATATTGACTTTAAAATAAATTTATTTTAAAAATAATTATTTCAATAAAAAGTCGGATTTAAACAATAACACAATGTTTTTCACTATTCATCAAAAATTGTATGTTTTTAGAAAAATACCAAAAAATCACCCAAAGATAATTTTTATATTCGAAATTAAAAAATGATGTCTAATTTACCAAATTCAAAACATAGAAGTTGTATTAATTAATTTAAAATAATATTCTCATTGGCAGAACTAGAATGTGGGTTTTTGAAAAGTAAAAATTATCAAAAGATTGTTATGTGTTTAAGTACAATTTAAATGTTGAGTTACTTAAAATGAACAATATTGGATTAAATAATAAAAATATAATCTAATTATACTTCAAAACCATTAAAATTTATAATTTAACATAATAAAAAAATTTGATTAGAAAAAATTGTTTTCAAGTAAAAATTTTATTTTTCATTATTCATAAAAATATGAAAGTTACTTGAAAAGAACAAAATATTTATCCAGGATAAATTTTTATGTTCAAATTATAAAGAATAATTTTATTTTGTCAAATTCGATATATAAAAGTGTCAAATTTTTGATTTAAAAAGCGTTCTACATTAAAATGCATTAAAATTGCATTTTTTGATAAATACTTCTTCTATATGAAAAATTAAATTGGTTATTATAATATGCCTAAGAAATATATAATATGATTTTTAAAACTATATAGAGTATATAAAATTCAAAATTTAGTTAATAATATTCATAACTGCCATTTGAACGGCTAGTTTGGTAAGTCGTGATGCGCTCGAACGAGGTGTTACGTGTAGCGTAAGCTATTGAATTATTTTTAAGAAAATAACATACTATAAAATATTTGGGCATTACATTTGAGGAATATAATTAAATTTTTTTTCTGATGTTAACTTGTTATCTTAATATTTTTAAAAGTCAATGAATTGAATAGTGTCAAATTTTAGACTATTGACTATAAATCAAAATAATGTTTTATTAATTTTTTTAAAAATTATAAACATTTTTAAAAAATATGAAATAATTATTGTAACATCCCAAGTAAGTAATGAATAATAGATATTTTTATCTATGTCTATTAATTATTAAGATAGTGTTATAGAGGCTTAAAATGAAAATAAATACAATCTTATGCATGGAATACACTAATATTCTCAAAAGATTGTTTTACTGCCTTTCATGGCAAACCATTTTTGAATCTATATTTTGACAATTTTATAAACTATGTTCGTCAAAATAAACTTATCCTTTATGATTGGGACATCAAAATTTACCTCGTGTGAATTTTTGGTATTTTTCTGACAATATTCATTTTTTAATGAATAGTGAAAAATACTGCATTTTACATCAAAACTGTTTTTCAATCTAATTTATTTATATGATTAGATTATGTTTTGAATTGGTTTTGAAGTAAAATTAGAATATATTTTTACCATTTTATCCAATGGTGGTCATTGGAATCAATTTCACTTTGAAATTAGACTTAAACCGGTGTCAATCTTTTGATACTTATTGTTTTGTAAAAACACGCTATTTGCTCTGGCAGCGGGAATTAATTATTAAATTAATTAATGTGACTTATATGATTTTAATTTTGTAAAATAGACTTCATTTTTGAATTTGAATATCAAATATATCTTAGGGTTAATTTGTGGTAATTTTCTGAAAAACTTCAATTTTTGATGAATAGTGAAACCACTAAGTGGTAATCAAGCAAACTGATTTTTCAGTTAAATGAAAGTTTACCACTAATGTGTGTTGAATTTTGAAAATCCGACATACATGGTTTTCATTAAGAAGTAAAATGTGGTTCAATGAGATTAAAATAATTTTTTGGTGAATAGTAACTTAATTAAGTTTTTAATCGCGATTAGTGGTAATTAGTGTAGTTTAAGGTATAAATAATGCTTTAATAATCTCAAATGACCTAGACACTTGTCCCAACCTTATTGGTTGTGTCATGGCCGACCAATACAAGCCATGGGTCAACTTGGGGACCCCATGGGTTCACTTTGGTTGGGAAATGACATAAATAACTTTTTATTTAATGTAAAAGTAAAAATGACACAAACATAATATGTTTTACAAAAACAATTATTACATGGGGTTATAAAGATCAGATATTTGATTATAAATATTCATTGGAAAGCTAAAAATATTTCCTACATCATAGTTTTTTTATTATTATTTTTGACATTAAATAAATTAAATTATTTATGACATAATAATGATACAGCGATGACATCATTATTTGACGATTTAAATAAAATGGAAAGACAATGTAAAATCCATGAACTACACATGGAAAAAACAATTGGATGAGTGGATTTCGAACCCTTATCACCTTATCCACGAATTATATCAATGTGGGACCTTTTAAAACCGAAAAACATTTTCAAATAAAGTAATCTTTCTTTACTTTCCAAAAGTGCCCCTCCTCTCCTCTTATAAAAGGCCCCCACCTCTACCTCATTTCACACACTCCACAAGCCTTTGTCTCGGCCAACCCCTGCCCATTTACTCTCTCCACATCCCTCTCCTAATCCTAGAGGATTCCCTTTGGTCAGAATCCTTTCAAAGGAAGCCTTTAGGCTCAAATCAAAAGGAGTTACACTTTTAAAGGTAATTCATTCTCTCATGTTCATTTGTTTTATTTTTCTTCTCCAACCCCCTAAACTCTTTTTATTTACTTATTTTGTAACAACACCAGTATCTCAAATATACTAGGATTCTGTTATAATATTTATTTGAGCTACACTCTCACACATCTACATCAAATGGTTAAAGAACATACAGTTTCTGTGGATGGCGAAATTCTGCCTCCCGAAACGATGATTGTTCAATACTCATTTAACACCTTCAAATGTGGCCATTATGATGTCACTATTTTTATATATGATATATAATATGTTTATGTTTTCCTTAATCTTCTGTTTTTTTTCATTTTGGGCATACCTTTATGGTTTCCATTATGGGTAAACACGATATCTTCATTTTAGGAAGTGCGGACTACCGCCCCCTGAAAGTGATTTGATTCGTTAATACCATATGTGGGATGTGTAAAGGATAGAGTTAATGATATTATATATGTTATTATACTGGAATTATAATATACTCTTATATCATTATGATTCCATTCCATAAAATATGAAATAGAAATGGAAGTAGCGTTCATGCATACGTAAGGCTTACCGTCTCCATGAACGGTGCATTTCATTTCTTACCTCTAAATGTGATGTAATATTATAAATACATGTATATGATGAATATATTTGATATATATGTTATCCAAATCATTAATATCATTCTGGATATAACGAACCTATGACCAAATTAACAACATGTAAGTGTACGAAGTCTATTTTGACTTGAGAACTAAATACCGACAAAATGAACATTATTAACTTAAATGATTACATGATGTTCATAACATGGTATAAAAGGATTAATGAACTTGAAAAAGATTCTTAAGCAAGTGGAGATTAACTCAAGTTTATTATTCAAGAGATTAAAGAACGGTCAGGTCAAGTCGGATACGAGGTATGGGACTTCGTCTCAATCTCCTTTCGTTGAGGCATATTTTATTTTATACACAACTTTATTTTATACGGTGTATAAACCCCTTTGACTTTTATGTTTATTCAAAAGGAATCTTTTTTATACGAATCTTTTACTAAACGACAAAAGGGAATGTTTTTTTCGTACGTATGCGGCGACAACGACTTCTCCACCGTTGTGACCGTTATTTGAGTTTCGGCTTCCTCTACAAGCCATACCTTCTTTTTAAAAGAAAAATAAATACCATGTTTACTTTTCTTTTATTTTTGTATTCAAAATGGGTTTCACAATGTTTTTTGTGTTGTATTGATATATTGTGATTGAAATGTGGAAATGTTATGTTTCCTTTATGCATGTTTTATGTGATACGATTATGTTATGGTTCTTGGGCATTATTATGAAGACGGGTGGTTCCGTGATAAACTAAGGGTGGGTGAGCCCGATATAGCTCTCCAATGCATTGGGTAACGCGAAGGAGTGAAACGTTAAGGTTTCTCCGAAGAGATTTAGGGAATATACTGTGATGGGTATTCCAAACGTAACCAAGAGGGTTACTCCCTACGTAAGAATGTTATGAATGCCTCAAGTTACCTTTATGTCTTATGATTTCTATGATTTATTCATGATTTGATGAGGTATGTTAAAGTGGTTATGTTTTATGGGTAAAGTATGATCTCATCCTTATGTACATATGTAACCATGTTTCCTTTCCATGTTTTTATAACCCATACTGAGCTTTTTATGCTCATCCCAAGTTTTTCTGAAATGTTTTCACAGGTCAAGGGAAAGGTACATGATATGATGATAGTGTCAAGGAAGTGTCAAGAATGAATCAGTGTTTTATTTTAAATATGTTTCCTTTTATGGGAATGAAGAATACTATCTTTATGTAACCCCTTTGTTTATATGTGGAATGTAATGCATGTTTTATGATCTAATTCTCTAAAACTCTAAACCTGAAAAGATCCTCAATGTGTAATCTTGTAATAACTCAAGATTAAGTAAGGTTTAAGGCTGGGGCCTTATAGTTGGTATCAGAGGTTGGTTTAGATAACTTTAGGAGTTAGAATTCTATTAAATGATTATCCAAAAATATTTTTTTGAAATGATATAGCATTTAAAGATTACCATGTTGCTTTATCTAAGACATGTTTGTTCAGAATGGTTTTCTGCAGAGGAAACAGGGAAGCGGTGCTAGGAAGGCATACAGAAGGAAATAACCTTCCGAATCAGCATCCAGAAATGGTCGGAATTGGAACTGAACAGTTTTTTGCAGTAATGGCGCAGTTGACTCAAGCGATAAATGGCAGTGGTATCCATGCACGAGATCAGCCAGATCAACCGCAGAGGAACATGTCAGTGGTGGAACATTTCATGAGGCAACATCCACCATCATTCAGAGGATCACCTGACCCTGTGCTAGATGAAGGGTGGATAAAAGCACTGGAGAAGATTTTTGATGTCATGGGGTGTTCAGACTATCAAAAGGTTAGTCTTGCTATTTACCGTTTGGAGGGTGAAGCAGATCAGTGGTGGTCTATGGTTTAAAATATCAGGGATGACGATGAGATTGATGCTCTTGACTGGGATGAATTCAAAGGTATGTTTCTTGAGAATTATTTTCCTAAGGCTGTTCGACTTAGGATGGAAAATCAATTCTTGGAATTGAGGCAAGAGGAAGACTCAGTGGCTGCATATGAATAAAGGTTCACTCGATTGCCAAGGTATGCTCCAAATTTTATTCGAGACCTTGATAGTAAAATAAATCATTTTTACTCAGGATTAAAGCCAAAATATTGAAGGGCATTAGCTTCTCGTGAGTTTAAAAGTTATGAAAAGCTTGTTCGATGTGCTGAGAAGGTGGAAATGGAGTTTGCCGATGACCAAGTGTTCTATAAAAACCAGCAGAAGAAGAGACTGAGGTGGCAGGAGAAAGGTAAGAATTCTTCAAAAAAGTCTGATGGTAAGAGAACTAAGTTTCCAGTTTGTGATAAACGTGGAAAAAGGCATGCTGGGGAATGTCTTATGAATTCTGGGAAGTGCTACCGATGTGGTAAGACGGGACATAAGGATCGTGATTGCACTGAAAGGGATCAAGGTGAAGGTAAGAAAAAATTTGATTTACAGTTAGTGAAATGTTATAAGTGCACTGAGATGGGTCACTATGCAAACGAGTGTCCGACAAGGAGCTTGAGTGATGGGAAGAAGTTAGACTACAAGCAGAAAGGGGTGGTGAAATCCTTTGCAACTACTTCAGTAGATGTCGGGCCATCAAATGAAGTTGTATCGGGTACTTTGTTTGTTTTTTCAGATTATGCCAGTGTGTTGTTTGATTCAGGGTCTACACATTCTTTCATCTCTGAAACCTTTTCTAGTAAAATAGGAATACCATCTCAAGAAATGACTCCTAAACTTTTGGTAAAAACACCTGGGGGGAATGTTGAGGCAAAAAGAATTTATAAGAATCTTCCTATCCTTATCTCTGGAAAGAACCTACTTGCAAACCTTATTGTTCTACCTCTAGTAGAGTTTGATGTTATCCTGGGTATGGATTGGCTCTCTATTTACCATGCTAAGATTGACTGTAGAGCTAACGAAGTTTCTTTTCAGAAAGACTTTCAGTTTGTTTACAAGAATGAACCCTTACTTTTGATAACATATCAAGAGGCCGAGAAACATGTAAAAGATGGAAATGAATGTTACCTTGCACACGTATTTGAAAATAAAGGAACTGTTCAGATTAATGATGTGCCAGTGGTAAACGAGTATCCTGATGTTTTTCCTGATGAGTTTCCTGGAATAATACCAGATCGGGAAGTTGAGTTTACTGTTGACTTAGTTCCTGATGCTAAGCCAATTTCAAAACCCCCTTATCGAATGGCACAAATTGAACTTTTAGAGTTGAAGGAGCAATTGCAAGATTTATTATAGAAAGGTTTCATTAGACCTAGCACATCAGCATGGGGTGCTCCTGTTTTATTTGTTAAAAACAAAGATGGTTCTATGAGACCTTTCATTGATTATAGAGCCTTGAATAATATCACTGTAAAGAACAAATATCCTTTGTCTCATATCGATGATTTCTTTGATCAGCTCCAGGGAGCTCAGTTTTTTTCAAAGATTGACTTGAGATCGGGGTACCATCAGCTGAAGGTAAAGGAGGTAGATATTCCGAAGACCGCGCTCCGTACGAGATATGGCCATTATGAATTTGTAGTAATGCCTTTTGGGCTAACCAATGCACCTGCTGTATTCATGGACTTAATGATTAAAATTTTCCATGAGTTCTTGGGTAAGTTTGTGGTGGTTTTCATTGATGATATTTTTGTGTTTTCTAAAAGTAAAGAGGAGAATGAAAAACATTTAAGGGTTATCTTGCAAACCTTAAAAGAAAAGAAATCGTATGGGAAATTCAGCAAGTGTGAGTTTTGGTTGCAACAAATTTCATTCCTTGGTCACATTGTTTCTAAAGATGGAATAACTGTTGATCCTGCAAAAAAAATGTTGTGGAAGAATGGCCAAGACCCACAAATGTAACCGAGATTCGTAGCTTCCTTGGTTTGGCGGGCTATTACCGAAGGTTTGTTAGAAATTTTTCACAGTTATCTAGTCCAATTACTAAGCTAACTTGGAAGGGTGTTAAGTTTATCTGGACAAAAGAATGTGATGATTGTTTTCAGTAATTGAAAAGAAGATTGGTGAATGCTCCAGTTTTGGCACTACCTTCCAGGAATGGTGAGTTTGTTATATACAGTGACGCTTCATTGAAAGGACTTGGTTGCGTCCTAATGCAGAATGATCAGGTAATTTCTTATGCTTCACGACAGTTGAAAACTCATGAGGTAAATTACCCTACACTTGATTTGGAATTAGCTTCTGTTGTTTTTGTTTTAAAAATTTGGAGGCATCATTTGTATGGAGTAAAGTGTGAAATATATACCGATCACAAAAGTTTAAAGTATATATTCACTCAGAAAGAGTTAAACATGAGACAGAGGAGATGGCTAGAATTAATCAAGGATTATGATTGTACAATTCATTACCATCCGAGAAAATCAAATAAAGTGGCTGATGATTTGAGTCGAAAAAGTAATGCTTCATTAGCAATGTTGCATTTGGAACGTGATCCTTTGGTAAAGGATTTGATAAACATTGGCATAGAAGTTGTTGGTGCAAGAAGTCCTTCTGTTTTGTTTCAGGTATCAGTGAGATCTTCTCTATCAGATAGAATCAAGCAAGCATAGAAGCAAGACAGTGAGTTGCAGAAAAAGGTAGAGCTGGTTCAGAAAGGTAAGTTGCCTGAATTCAACATTGATAATGATTGTGTTTTGAGATTTGGGAAGAGATTGTGTGTGCCTTGTGATTCACAGTTGAAGAGAGAGTTGTTATGTGAAGCTCATAGTTCTCCGTTTTCAGTTCATCCGTGCAGTACTATGATGTATAGAGATCTGTGGGAGTATTACTGGTGGGATGGAATGAAAAGAGATATTGCTGATTTTACTGTGAAGTGTTTGACTTGTCAGCAGGTTAAAGCAGAGCGGAAGTTACCGAAAGGGATGCTTCATCCTTTACCAGTGCCAGAGTGGAAATGGAAGAATATATCCATGGACTTTGTTGTTGGATTACTGAAGACATCTCGAGGTAATAATGCAATCTGGGTTATTGTTGATCGCTTGACCAAATCTGCTCATTTCCTTGCTATACGAGATACATTCTCTCTTGATAAACTTTCCCGTTTATATCTTAAAGAGATAGTGAGGTTACATGGAGTTCCTCTCTCCATTGTATCGGATCGTGATCCCAGGTTTACTTCTAACTTTTGGAAAGGCCTTCAGAAGTCGTTGGGTAGTGAATTAAATTTTAGTACAGCTTTTCATCCTCAATCAGATGGGCAGTCAGAACGAACAATTCAGACATTGGAGGATATGCTACGAGCTTGTTCTATGGATTATAAGGGAAGTTGGGACCAACATCTTTCTTTGGTTGAGTTTTCATATAATAACAGTTTTCATTCCAGTATACAGATGACACCATTTCAGGCATTATATGGGAAGCGGTATCGAACTCCAGCTTTCTGGGATGAAGTGGGTGAAAGGAAGTTGATGGGACCAGAATTGGTAGAAGAGATGGCAGAAAAAGTTAAGCTGATTCAAAAACACATGAGAACAACTCAGAGCAGGAAGAAGAGTTATGCGGATAACCGGAGGAAGGATCTATCTTTTGAGGTAGGTGATCATGTTTTTCTCAAGGTTTCTCATTGGAAAAGTGTGATGAGATTTGGTAAGAAAGGAAAGTTGAGTCCAAGGTTCATTGGACCATACGAAATTCTTTAGAGAGTTGGATCAGTTGCATACCGAGTGGCTTTACCTCCGAGTTTATCTCAGGTACACAATGTTTTCCACATTTCAATGTTTAGAAAGTATATGCCAGATCCATCTCATGTTTTGAGTCCAGAGGTAGTTCAGATGGAAGAGAACCTATCTTATGAGGAACAACCGGTCCAGATTCATGACCACAGGGAGCAAGTGTTACGGAATTAGGTGATTCACCAGGTAAAGGTTTTGTGTAAAAACCACATGATTGAAGAGGCAACATGGGAATCTGAAAATGCAATGAGGGATAAGTACCCCCATTTATTCGATAAGTAAATAAATTGCGGGGACGCAATTTTCTAAAGGGGGGAAGGATGTAACATCCCAAGTAAGTAATGAATAATAGATATTTTTATCTATGTCTATTAATGATTATGATAGTGTTATAGAGGCTTAAAATTAAAATAAATACAATCTTATGCATGGAATACACTAATATTATCAAAAGATTGTTTTACTGCCTTTTGACGGAAAACCATTTTTGAATCTATATTTTGACAATTTTATAAACGATGTTTGTCAAAATAAACTTATCCTTTATGAATGGGACATTAAAATCTACCTTGTGTGAATTTTTGGTATTTTTCTGACAATATTCATTTTTTATTGAATAGTGAAAAATACTGCATTTTACATCAAAACTATTTTTTAATCTAATTTATTTATATGATTAGATTATGTTTTTAATTGGGTTTGAAGTAAAATTAGAATATATTTTTACCATTTTATCCAATGGTGGTCATTGGAATCAATTTAACTTTGAAATTAGACTTAAACTGGTGTCAATCTTTGATACTTATTGTTTTGTAAAAACACGCTATTTGCTCTGGCAGCGGGAATTAATTATTAAATTAATTAATGTGACTTATATTATTTGAATTTTGTAAAATAGACTTCATTTTTGAATTTGGAATATCAAATATAACTTAGGGTGAATTTTTGGTAATTTTCTGAAAAACTTCAATTTTTGATGAATATTGAAACCACTAAGTGGTAATCAAGAAAACTGATTTTTCAGTTAAATGAAAGTTTACCACTAATGTGTATTGAATTTTGAAAATCCTACATACATGGTTGTCATTAAGAAGTAAAATGTGGTTCAACGAGATTAAAATAATTTTTTGGTGAATAGTAACTTAATTAAGTTTTTAATCGCGATTAGTGGTAATTAGTGTAGTTTAAGGTATAAATAATGCTTTAATAATATGAAATGACCTAGACACATGTCCCAGCATTATTGGTTGTGTCATGGCCGACCAAGAAAATCCATGGGTCAACATGGGGACCCCATGGATCCACTTTGGTTGGGAAATGACATAAATAACTTTTTATTTAATGTAAAAGTAAAAATGGCACAAACATAATATGTTTTACGAAAACAATTTTTACATGGGGTTATAAAGATCAGATATTTGATTATAAATATTCATTGGAAAGATAAAACGATTTACTACATCATAGTAGTTTTTAATTATTTTTATACATTAAATAAATTAAATTATTCATGACATAATAATGATGCAGCGATGACATCATTATTTGACGATTTAAATAAAATGGAAAGACAATGTAAAATCCATGAACTAAACATGGCCAAAACCAATTGTATGAGTGGATTTCGAACCCTTATCACCTTATCCACGAATTATATCAATTTGGGACCTTTTAAAACTGTAACACATTTTCAAATAAAGTAATATTTCTTTACTTTCCAAAAGTGACCCTCCTCTCCTCTTATAAAAGGCCCCCACCTCTACCTCATTTCACACACTCCACAAGCCTTTGGCTCGGCCAACCCCTGAACATTTACTCTCTCCACATCCCTCTCCAAATCCTAGAGGATTTTCTTTGGGAAGAATCCTTTCAAAGGAATCCTTTAGGCTCAAATCAAAAGGAGTTACACTTTTAAAGGTAATTCATTCTCTCATGTTCATTTGTTTTATTTTGATTCTCCAACCCCGTAAACTCATTTTATTGACATATTTTGTAACAAAAACAGTATATTTAATATACTAGGATGTTGTTATAACATTTATTTGAGCTACACTCTCACACAACTACATCAAATGGTTAAAGAACATACGGTTTCCGTGGATGGCGAAATTCTGCCTCCCGAAACGATGATTGTTCAATACTCATTTAACACCCTAAAAGGTGGCCATTATGATGTAACTATTTTTATATATGATATATAATATGTTTAGGTTTTCCTTAAGCTTTTGTTTTTTTCATTTTGGGCATACCATTATGGTTTCCATTATGGGTAAACACGATATCTTCATTTTAGGAAGTGCGGACTACCGCCCCCTGAAAGTGATTTGATTCGTTAATACCATATGTGGGATGTGTAAAGGATAAAGTTAATGATATTATATATGTTATTATACTGGAATTATAATATACTCTTATATCATTATTATTCCATTCCAAAAAATATGAAATAGAAATGGAAGTAGCGTTCATGCGTACGTACGGCTTACCGTCTCCATGAACGGTGCATTTCATTTCTTACCTCTAAATGTGATGTAATATTATAAATACCTGTGTATGATGAATATATATGATATATATGTTATCCAAATCATTAATATCATTCTGGATGTAACGAACCTATGACCAAATTAACAACATGTAAGTGTAAGAAGTCTATTTTGACTTGAGAACCAAATACCGACAAAATGAACATTATTAACTTAAATGATTACATGATGTTCATAACATGGTATAAAAGGAATAATGAACTTGAAAAATATTCTTAAGCAAGTGGAGATTAACTCAAGTTTATTATTCAGGAGATTAAAGAACGGTCGGGTCAAGTCGGATACGAGGTACGGGACTTCGTCTCAATCTCCTTTCATTGAGGCATATTTTATTTTATAAACAACTTTCTTTTATACGGTGTATAAACCCCTTTGACTTTTACGTTTATTCAAAAGGAATATTTTTTATACGAAGTGTTTACTAAACGACAAAAGGGAATGTTTTTTTCGTACGTATGCGGCGACAACGAATTCTCCACCGTCGTGACCGTTATTTGAGTTTCGGCTTCCTCTACAAGCCATACCTTCTTTTTAAAAGAAAAATAAATACCATGTTTTACTTTTCTTTTATTTTTGTATTCAAAATGGTTTTCACAATGTTTTTTGTGTTGTATTGATATATTGTGATTGAAATGTGGAAATTTTATGTTTCCTTTATGCATGTTTTATGTGATAAGATTATGTTATGGTTCTTGGGAATTATTATGAAGACGGGTGGTTCCGTGATAAACTAAGGGCGGGTGAGCCCGATATAGCTCTCCAATGCATTGGGTAACGCGAAGGAGTGAAATGTTAAGGTTTCTCTGAAGAGATTTAGGGAATATACTGTGATGGGTATTCCAAACGTAACCAAGAGGGTTACTCCCTACGTAAGAATGTTATGAATGCCTCAAGTTACCATTATGTCTTATGATTTCTATGATTTATTCATGATTTGATGAGGTATGTTAAAGTGCTTATGTTTTATGGGTAAAGTATGATATCATCCTTATGTAAATATGTACCCATGTTTCCTTTCCATATTTTTATAACCCATACTGAGCTTTTTATGCTCATCCCAAGTTTTTTTGAAATGTTTTCACAGGTCAAGGGAAAGGTACATGATATGATGATAGTGTCAAGGAAGTGTCAAGAATGAATCAATGTTTTATTTTAAATATGTTTCCTTTGATGGGAATGAAGAATACTATCTTTATTTAACCCCTTTGTTTATACGTGGAATGTAATGCAAGTTTTATGATCTAATTCTCTAAAACTCTAAACCTGAAAAGATCCTCAATGTGTAATCTTGTAATAACTCAAGATTTAGTAAGGTTTAAGGCTGGGGCCTTATAATTATTATATTCTAAAATGTGTTCTAAGGTATCTAATTAATATTTCATTAAAATTAAATAGTTAAATAGTGTACCCTTTTAATGTTGAAATATTTATTACCCTATTTAAACGTTAAATATAATAACTATATGTTAATTAAACTGATAAGCTTTAAATTTATATAAAAACATGTCTAAAATATATTAGTAGACAATATTAAATCCCTATATCTTTTTATAATCATAATTGGGTAATTTCGGAGGTTTTTTTATAGGATTTATATTATTAAAAGTTAATACTTTTGAAGAACCCAAAAGTTCTCCTCAACTCAATTATAAAAGGGAATAACCTCCCTAACCTTTTCACTTCACATTGAGCCTTAAATATCTTACATACCCTACCCTTTTCACTTATAAACATACCTAGTAATATTATACAGGTTCTGTTCTTATTAAATTACTAACTATAGTTATCAAAGAGGATATTTAGAGCAAGCACGTCGAAGAAGATATAATCTCCTCTACCGATTCATTCAAACTTCTTTCCTCTAATAATTCCTCTTCAGTAGTTGTTTCTTTACAAATTAATTAATACAGTGTCAATTATATACTGAGATGTTATTATGATTATGGAACAACAATATTTTGTATTATATCCATACTATAAAGAAAACCACCACGCGTGCGTACGTATGACTTACTGTCTCTACACCGTGATGTAATCTGTTTTCACCACCACTTTACTTGGATGGGTATAATGATGGTAAAAATATATATATAATTATTATAACATGATATTTATTATTAAATGTAATACACATTTCAATTCAATATCATTCCACAATCATGTGAATGATAACGTTGCATGTGCGTACATACGTCTTAACATCTCCAACATACAATGTGATTCATTTTACACGATCTTAATTAACGAATGATAATATAAATTTATAGAATGAATTAATTTATCAATATAATAAATAATTTAAATTTCATTTTTATTTATATAACTATAACCTATTAAGGAAAACTGGAACTTATTTTACAAAACATGCATAAACAAATGACTTAGTTAATACTCGAAAAATAAGTAACAATGAAATGTTACTAAAAACAGATGATAATATGATGACATATGATATCATAAAAGTTAAAATTATTTTGAAATATTTTAATAACATTATTTAAATCATTATATTGGGGGTTCAGATACATACAAAAGAAACCATACCAAGGATAAGGGTTCAGAATCTCATTGTTATCAGATATTATAAATATTAACTATTTATATGGGTATATTTATCATCCATGTAAATGTTTCAAAAATAGGAAATATTATATCTATGATTATAAAATTTTCTATAGTCAATTTTACCCATTGTTTAATTTTTGTTAAACAGTTTGAAAAGATTTTTTTTTTCATTTTCAGTAAGAGGTACTTTTTTACATTTTCCACAATTGTATGAGGAGAATGTTTTTCAGCTAATACGACATGAAAGGATTTTTACTTTCTCGTAATGCCTTATTTCCATGAATATTCCGATATAATATTTCATGTTTATATTCAAATAAACTATTTTCATTTAAAATTTTGCATTATTTTGAGAAACAAAATTTTAAGAATAAATTATATTTTCCTTAAAAATTAACATCATGCATTTTATCAATATTATCTTTCATATAAGATGACATTATAAAAATAGGGTTATGATTTTATCCCTATTATCACTATTATTTTAGTTGTGTATATGATGGAATTATATTTACGAAATCTATATTTTTTATATGGATTATGAATGAATGATGTCTAAGAAACCCAATTTATGCATTTGGTGATAAAATGATATATGTCTTCATTGAATATATAATAATGATTTAATTATGATTTGGGTGAGAACTATATATCATTCAAATTTATTGGGTAATGATTTATATCTCATGATATAGACATGGATAGAACATTAAATGATCTCAGTTTAGTAATACTGGATTGGAATGAGGAGTGGACTCAGTTCAGTAATAGAATTTGTCAGGTATATTTGTCTTGGAAATGAGTCCAGACTAATATCAAATGATTTTCTATAATTATATATCTGCCACAAAATTTTATGTCTTATGTTATGACTGTGGGGAATATGTTCATTGATTTTTATGAACTTTTATTATTTATCTCATGGCATAGTATAACGATATTTCATATGTAGATAATAATTTAAAATGTGATGTTCTTATGTCTTTGGATTATGATTTATTTGATATTTCACTTGTTTACCTTTTACTGAGAATCTGATATAACCCATTCATATGTTTTCCCCCCGGTCATGTAGAAGGGTATTAAGTATGAAAAGTGTGTAGGGGTGTTTTTATATAAATGGTTATTTTGATCCATTAGTGGATGGAAAAAGCACTGGGTTTACTTAAAATATATTTCAAGCAAGGAGGGTTCTTCCAGACCTTCACCAATCCAGATTTTCTTCCCCCATTCCCGGAAGCTACGCTTTGCCTAATGGTTCCAGACATTCTTCATGGCATACCTATTCTTTAGATATTATCCTCTGTGATTGCGGAAACCTTAAACCTATTGAATCGTACACTGGTTTCCCGGTTTAAGCGTAGACGACCTTCAATCGAATCCTTCGACCGGTTCGTCTTCGGAAGATGGGATCTCCAAGAAAGGGCGGTTGTTGGATTGCTCGACAGTCAACATATTATGATCCGGTTTGAATCAGAAGAGGACCTCATCAAGGCATGGTCGAAGTCTCCTCGTAGCTTCAACGGCGTTCACTTCTTCCTCCTCATGTGCTCCTTCAATTTTCATATGAATTGGGATTCTCCTGCTTCGACAGTATGGGTAAGATTTCCAAACCTTCCTTTACCTTTTCAGAATACCTCGATGATTCAGATGTTAGGCAATCTCGTAGGACATTTTCTATGTTAGGATAGTCTAACTGAGGCCATGTGTCATCCGGTGAATCCTCGTGTATGTATTGAAGTGGATTCTTCTCGTTTACCCTTCGACTAGGTTTGGATCACTATCGGAGAAGAATACAGGTGGAATCAGCGGGTGATATATGAGAATTGGACTGATTTATATCCTTTTTGCAAGAGTCTGGGACACTCTTTGGAGGCTTTCCACAAGAGGAGCACTAATTCGACATTAGGAGGTAGACGTAGAGGAAGAAGGCTATGGTTAGGGAGAATGAGGCATCGGGTGGAACATCGGAGGTGGCTGCGATGTTTGGTATGGTCATAGAGGCCCCAGAACTCAAATTTAGGGGAATTCTCGAGTCTTGTGGTTGAGTTTAGCCGAAAGGAGTCTAACAAGGTGATGTAAATGGAAGTTCATACTTATGAAATTCCAATTGTTTTCCCCCCCAAGTTAATCCAACGGTTGTAGACATTTTCAAAAGGCTTCGGAAATATTTGGAGGGACCCTCGAACTCCCTGGCTAGAAAGGAGGCTGGCTCGGGTTGGCAAGAGGATTGTGTGGTGCCGCACTCGGAAAGGGAAAGTTAGGTAAAGGAACAGAGGGTGGGGATAAAGGGTTCTGCATTGGGAATGGTTAGTCCAAGCGGTACTGGGGGTTTTAGAGGATTAGACCCCTCAGCCCGACCGTTTATCACACTTACCAACAGGTTTGAAGGGCTCTCAGAAGACATTTTTGAAGTCGGCTTGGATAATGGTCCGATGGTTAGTAGTGATGCCGAGGGGCCCTGTGTGGAAGGGAAATTTTCATCCAGGTTGGGTCATGAAGATATCCCTAAGGCTGGTGAGGAGGATGTTGTTGTGGTGGAAGGCCTTGCCCCGACTAATATTAACACACCGTTGACAAGGGGGGATAATTCTTTGGGTTTCAAGGGTAATACACCAAAGAACAAGGGGGAAAATGTCTCTGGGGGTAATAAGAAAAAATTTGAGTGGTCCAGGTCTCCTGTCATTCAGTGACATTGTCCGGAATAAGACGGGTAGGATGACAGAGTGCGCATAACTGATATCTGCTACACCAAGAAGGCGAACAAGGAAATATTTTTCTTATATCCTGTGTCTGATGTGTACTAAATCTTCCAATAAGTGTGAAAAAGGTGTGATTATTGTCTTCAAAAAAGACATCTTGGTCAAACAACCTTGTCTAGAGCATCATTTACTGGATTAAGCAGGGAGTTTTGGGCACAATAACTACTTATTGAGGCGATATAAATTAGCTTCTGAATGGGAATCGACTACGGCTACGGCTACGGTAGAAGGGGCCTCTTGTGTGGGATGCAGAGATGATTACGGGTATTATGATATATAGTCTTGTGTTGTACTGGTTGTCAAATCGTGTTATGGTTGGTGTAAGGGATGTTCGGTTCTCACTTTTCCTAAAGTGTCTGAAATAAAAAATATTAATTTTCACTCAAGAACATATTTTCCAATAAGTACATTCCTATTATTCTTAGAACATAGATAGAGAAGTAGTTATTTTAACTTTAACAAAAGTATGGGGATTTGTATCATACCTATGAATGAAATTTTACAATAGTTTCACGGTATGCTTCTGGAATTATGATCAAACCTGAGATTAAAATTGATTAATTCTTTAGTGGATCAAAACCAAGTCTCCTAAGGGTATTATCCATAAGTGACTTCAATAGCTATGATAAAATATTATGATTAGCTCTCATGGTTGATATGTATATTGGAGTAACATGTTAGTCCCATGGGATTGATAAGAAGAGAAGGATTGAATTCAAGGGATAATGCAAATACCACACTAAAAAGAAGATTATTTTTCCCTTATGCTCAATGTGTTGAAAGATACATGGATGAAATTTTCATAAAGGGACTAGAAAATGTATTCTGTGTGAAAAATAAGTTCATCAGAATTATGAATTCCAAATTGATGGGAAAATATTTCTACTAAGAAGAAAAAAAAATGGTGACATATAATTCACCTCCTACACTTCAATGTTAAAAACTGTATGAAAATGGTATTTTTACCAATCAATTACCTAATCCAAGGGTTATTGATGGTGATCAACGTTATAAAACTCTTAAGGTTAAATAAAAAAGGCATGTCACATGTAATTAATATCAGTGATGTGGTGTATGATATTAAAGTATTTAAAGGTACACTTACCATGTAGTCTAATGTATCAAATGTGTTATTTGATTCTGGATCCACACACTCTTTTATTTTTAATGAATTTTCTGAGGTTATTACCATTTACCTAAGAAATTATAGGTTGAGTATGCAGTAACAACTCATAGGGGCACAATGATTGCATCAAAAGTTTAAAATTAATCTCCAATTAAATTCTGTGGGAATGTGCTTCCTATAAATCTTATGATCATTCCTATAGTAAAATTTGATGTGATTCATGGCATGGATTAGTTTTCTATATATGGATCTCATATTAATTTCCATGGGAAGTCACATTTTATGTTCGTGATCAATCTAGGATCACCTTTTGATGAATTTATGAATATAAACTTCTAGTTGATATTTATCCCATATTATGGGTCCTAATCCAAACAAATGATGGTTATATATCTCAAAAGTATCGGCAGAAACTCACAATTAATAATAAACCAATTTTACATGAGTTTTATAATATCGTTATTAAAGAATTACCATGTCTTACACCAAATTATGATATTCAGTTTTCAATAGAACTCATATAGTGTGTTATTCCTATTTTGAAGACACCTTCTAGAATACGCCAAAATGAGTTGAAGTAATTGAAGAATAAACTTCAAGAGAATCATGATGAGAGATTCATACACCCTACTATGCCACTATGGGGAGCACCTAATATATTTTTTAAGAACAAATATGGATCAATGATACTCTACATTGATTATTGTGAACTAAATAAGATCACTATTTGGAAAAAATATCATCATCCCTGCATTGATTACTTAGTCACCCAACTACGCGGAGCTCAATACCTTTACAATATTTATCTTCATTCAGATACCATCAATTAAGGGTTAATAAGAAGTATATACCAATTATGTAATAATGTTTAATTTATAGACACTAAGAATTTATACGGATTCATTTTGGTCTTACTAATGCCCCCACAATATTTATTGGTCTATTGAATAGAGTGTTTAGATACTATCTTGGTCAGTTTTTGTAGTCCTTGTAGACGATATTATTTTCTATAAAATGTGAAATTAATATCATGAATATCAATAAGGAATTATACTTAAGACCATGAGAAATGAGGTGATTTATGAAAAATTTACCAAGTTTGAATTTTGGCTATATAAATTTTTAATTTTGTGTCACATAATCTCATGGGAGGAGATATATATTTATCTATCAAAAAATTAGGTTATTGAATGTTGGTTGAGACCAACAATGGTAACTGATATCCTATGTTTTCTTGGTTTGGATGGATATTATTGATGTTTTGTTATATATTTATCATGATAATCTAGTCCACTCACCATGTTGACTTGGAAAGGAGATATGTTCTTGTTGAAAAATGAATGTGAATCGAATTTCAATGTTCTAAAAGGTTGTTTATCCAGTGCACCTATATACAGACTGCCTTTTATTGGAGAAAGTTTTGTGATCTATAGTGATAATCCATGGAGGGTTTAGGTTGTGTTATATTGAATAATGATAGGGTTATATCTTATGCCTCATAACAATTGAAAATATATTGGGAAAATTACCCAACTCATGATATAGAGTTAAATATATCAATATTTACACTAAATTTATTGAGCCACTTTCTTTATGGTGATAGGTGTTATATTTATACTGATCATAAATGTTTACTATATATTTCCACACAAAATGATCTGAATGTGCATCAAAGAAGATGGTTGAGTTGATTAAATATTAGGACTGCTCAATACATTACCACCCTGGGAAATCCAACAATGTGGCAAATGATTTGAGTTTTAAGGGCCATGCTAGCCTATCCATGATGGCGACCACCAAAGATCCAATATTTATGGATTTGCGAAGGATGGATCATGAAAATTTAAAGTAAGGGTAGAAATATTATCTTTCTAAATATAATGTTAAACCATCTATGCATGTGATGATTAAGGAGGTTTTGAAGGAAAATGTACAACTAAAAAATAAGGTGATAAATGTACCTGAATTCAACATTGATTATGATGGAATAATAAGGTCCATATACTAGATTTGTATTTCACCCATACTAGAATTAAAAAATGAAATTTTGGATGACGCACATAGTTATCTATTCACCCTTGAAGCATAAATATGCATAGAGACTAGAAAGTGTAATTCATATAGGATGACATTAAAAGAGATGTTTTCGAATATGTCTCTCAGTTTCGGGTTTGTTAGAGAGTTAATATAAATAAATATAAGTCTAAGGGGATGTTAGAAACATTACCCATACCCAAATGGAATTGGAAAAAAATAACTATGGAATTTATTGTATAACTTCCCAAAAAATGTAATGGTCATAATGTTTTTTGGTGTTTAGTTAATCACCTGACGAAGTCATCACACATTATTTCTATTAGAGTGGATTTGGTTAAAATACACTAAATTTTAATTGAAAACAACTTTTTCATCAAAATAATTGATATGGTTAAATTATAATATTTAATGGTTTAAAATTATCAATCGAATATATTTTCATCATTCAATATAATATATTTTATTTTCATTAATTTTACTTTGAATCAAGTTTTAAAAACATTTCAATATTTTGAAATGTTTTAACTTTTACAACATGTTCTCTCTTTCTAAAAACATGATTAATTTTTAATTAATTAAAGAAACTACTGTATTATAACTTATAAAAAATTAATTCCGTATTTTGAATTATTAGTTCCATGTTGTTTAAATAGGTTTATTTTATTTTGGGGTTCAAATAGTAACTTTGGTAATTTTTATTAATTCAGTAAAAGAGGAAACCTGCTAATTAAGGGTAGAAATAATATTACCCTAAATCGTGTATTAATATCATTCTATGAGGGTTTTTACTGATATTATCATTGGGTCTAAATGGTTTCCTTGGGAGGAAACTTGGATGAGATTATGACATCAAATTTATTTTATTTAAAGAAATATTAAATATGTCTTACTCATATTTTATTAACTATATCATTTTTATAATATTTCATTACAAAACATAAATTAGATTATAAATTTTAAATTTTAATATATAATGTTTCTATTTATAATTACAATTTATTTTAAATTTTTTGGAATTAAATGATTATCATTGGGACTTTTGGTTTTTATGATGTAAAAAATAATTAATTGATTATAAATAAAAAAACTTTTTTTATTAAAATCATAATAGCCATTAAAAGAACCATAAAATTAACCAAATCTTATTGGTATAGTATATATCAATAATTTCCATCCAATTATCATGTTAGTGACTATTTATTGCCATAGAGAAGATATTGTGAAACTTATTTTATTTTATTTAAATTGATGTTAAAGTTTTCGCTTTCATAATTTATTAAGTATAACATTTTAAATATTAGATTTTACAGAAGATAAATTCGACAAAAAACAATTATTATGAAATATAGTATAATTATATTAATAAATGTATTTTAATTTTAATTTATTATTCAAAAAATAAGTCTATTAAATAATTACACAAAATTGATGTAGCAATTATTTTTTACAGGGGATAAAAAAATTATGTTATTAAAAATATTAAAATATATATAATTTCGGATAATTAATATGAATAATTAATTTCATAGTTGAACATGACTTTTTATAAATATAATAAAATAGTTCTTTTCAAAGTAAATATTTTATATTAATAATGTTAAAAATCAATGAATTTAATAGTGTCAAAATTGACACTATTGATTATACATCGAAATAATGTTTTATTAAATTATTTAAAAATCATAAAAAATTTATAAATATATACTAAATATTAAATGGAAATGAACTTTATAAGAAATTTATTGATGGTTTAATTTTCATAATGTTTGTGAATATTTATCACTTTTAATATTAAAAAAATATTTTACACCGGTAAACAATAAATAGAATTACTAAGTGTTACTTAAAATTAAAATGTTTAAATTGATAAAAAAAATGTATAAAATATATTGTATGATTATATTACAAACATATCTCATAGCATCTTCTATATGTGTAGATTTTTAAGGTTTTGGGATACGTTTTGATTTTATTATAAATTAATATTTTTGGAGATACAAAAATGTTACCCTCAACTCAATTATAAGAGGGAACCTCCTCCCTCACATATTCACTTCACATTGAGCCTTAAATATCCTCAATATCATAACTTTTTCCTTTATTCAATTTTCTAGCATCATTATAGGGGTTATGGACTTCTTGAATTCCCATATATGGTGCTCTAAGAAGATATTAAGAGGATGTGTGTGGAAGATGGGGTAATGACTTCTATCAATTCTATCCAACATCATTCTTCTAATACATAATCTTCATAAGTAGTTTCATTATATTGTAATGAATCCAGTATCAATTATATACTATGATGTGAAAATTATAATGGAATAATAATATTCCACTATCTATCCATCCTATAAAAAACGAACTCACCACGCGTGTGTACGTACGACTTACCATGTCCACACTGTGGTGTAATCTATTTTTCACCACCACCATACATAGATGGGTACAATGATGGAAGTAATTACTATATATTATTATTTTTTACATTATAGTTGTTATAAAATATTAAAAATTATTTTTTTCAATAGCATTCCATAATTATGGGAATGATATCATCATTGGTACGTACATATGGCCCATCGTCTCCAGGATGCGATGTGATATACTCTACATGATCTTCATAAATAAAAGATTATATGATTGTATATAGTGTATAAATATTATTCTCAATATAAATAATTTTAATATAAATTTGGATTGATATAACTATGACTTACGAAGGAAAATAATTACGTATTCGACAAAACATGCATATGAAAATAAAGTAGTTAATACCCAAATAAAAAGTAATAAAGAAATATTATTAACACGTAGATAATAATATGATCACATATAATACAATAAAAATGAACATTATTATGAAATAAGTTAATGGAAATATTTTAATCATTTTATAGGTGGTTCAGATAAATACATTGGAAATCAAACCAAAGGTAAGGGATAATTTTTCAATATCATTATTATCCATGATTGTATATACATAAGTATTTATTGGGGTATATTTATCATCAAATTACATGTTTAATTAAATATATCATATTATTTTCATTCTTTTAAAGTTGTTTAAATTAAATTTTTTAGATTGTTTAATTTTTATTAAATTGAATGAAAGTAATCTTTTTTTTTTCTGTATGATGTATTTTTTGACTTTTTCGGCAAATGTATGAGGAGAATTATTTCAAACTTATACAGCACGCACAAATTTTTTCATTTTTATAAAACATTATTTGAAAAAATCATCGTCTACAAGATTTCGTGTTCATTTTCAAATAAATAAATTTCATTTAAAATGTCATTGTATTTTTATAAAAGAAATATTTTTTGAAGAATAATGGATATTTTTTGAAATAATTAATTTGAAGTGTTTTATAAAAATTATTTTCCATCGAAGATGACATTTTTAAATAGGGTTATGTTTCTTTCCCTATTATTACTATTATTTTAGTTATATTTATGATGGAATTATATTAATGAAATCTAATTATTTCATATAGATTATGATGGAATGATTTTTAGGAAAACCATTTTATTCCTTGGGTTTTTCTATGCTTTATTCTATTGTGGAACACATTTGAATTATTTAATTATAAGATATATGGGACATATATATCCCTCTAATTCATTGGGAAACAATTTATATCACATGATTTAAAAATTTTGGGAATGGTAAATGATCTCAGTCTAGTAATACAGTGCAGGAATGAGGAGTGAACTTAGTTCAGTAGTGGACTTTGTCAACTATTATGTACTTGATGATTATCCTTGACTAATATGAAATGATTTTCTATGCTTATGTGTAGGACAAAAAATATTAATGTCCTATGTTATGACTTTTGAGATTAAGTTCATTGACTCTTTTGACCTTTTATTATTTATCACATTGCATGATATGAAAATCATTCCTCTGTAGGACAATATTTTCAAATGTCAGGTTATTTTTTGTTATAATTATGATAGGATTGATATTTCCATTTTTTACCCTTATTAAGCATCTGTGATCACCCTTTTATAAGTTTCCTTTTCATAGGTTATGAATAAATTTTTTTTATGTGTGATATGTAAAAATGGTTCTATTAATGAAGAAATAACTGGGAGTTAATGAAGATGTCTTACGAACTAGTTGATTATGTTTCCAAGTTTCTAATTTAATTATACCTATATAGTCATATCATGGATTTTATTATAGTTTTATGTAATTATTATTCTTATTTGAAGAAATATCAATGTATGTAATGTATGGTTTATTATTTTATATCATCAATATCTTCTTTTTAGTAATATTTAAAAGTTCCATTGGATTCAATTCATTATTTTCTCGTACGAATCAATAGAATACAAAAGTTATAAGAGAATTTTGTTTTCAATTTTTCTTCGTTGACACATATGTATTGTTATGCACCTATTTTATTTTATAAGGTTGGTATAGAACCCCTTTGGAGTGTATTATCATGACTTAATTTATTCTCATTATATTTCAAGTTTCATTTAATTTTATCACTTCATTGGGATTATGATACATTGTTTCCATAGTGATAATGATATTATTGTACAATGTCACTATTTATTAAGATTTTTTATGTTAATTATTCTAATTAATAAATAATATTATTCATATCTCAATAAAAATATATCTATTATTATCCTATGTTAATGTCATTAGAATACATGTTTTTTTTCTTTATTTTCCGTCTTTTTTAACTCACGATTCAAAAATAATGTTTTAAAATTAATCCAACTTCATTTCTCACATTAGTGAGAAGAACATTTATTCTATATCAAAGTTTTATAAAAAAAATCAAATTATTTTTATCAGTATCCCAAGAATTTATAATCATCATTTTTACCATCTTCTACTTTTAAAATATATTTAAATGATTCTTCTTGTCATTTAAAAAATAATAATATTTATATTTAATCAAAAATATTAAAGGAATATTTGTTTTGACATGTATAATATGAAAAATATTTTCCTCGATCATGAACAGAAAATTATTTTAAATCTTAATTTATATTTTTCATTGTTTACTATCAAAGAAAATTACTTCAAAAATGATTTTTAAATTTTTAGTTTTAAAAATTTATTTTCATAATTAAAAGGTTGATTTTCTACACAAATGTTTTTAATGTATTTTAAATATTTCTTTATATAATTCCAAGGATATTTTTAATGAAAATTATATTGAAAATATCTTATCTTCTTAAAAGTGTTTTAAAATTTGGAATGTATATTTTCTTGGATAAATTCTCTATGTGATCTTTAAAAATCGTTTTTCATATAATATGACATCTTTTTTATTTTACCTATTCTTTACTAAGGATATGATCCAATGATACCAACCTTATTCTTTAAATAGATTGTTTATTTTTATGATGACATGATTTTTATAAAAATAGTTTATCTTCTAAAAGATAAATTGTGATAAAAAGATCATGAGACCCACTTCTTTTTCCAGTGGTTATATTTTGAGGAAATAGTGAAATGATTACGAAACCAATTTCTTTTCTGTTGGTTAGGTTATATTCAAATGTTTATAAAACCCATTTTTATTAAATGGTTATGATATGATTACAGTTCTATGATCTTATGGGACATATATGTGAGACTTTAATTATGTTATGGTGGATACATTATAACCATGGATGGTGGTTACTTCATAACAAAGGATGGTGGTTACATTATAACCAATTTTCATGGGTCCTATATCTCCCTATAATTAAATATAAAAATATTGATATCTCAAGAGATAACCAAGATTGAAATGGGGAGTTATCCAAATTCTGTAAGTGAATCTTTCCACTATGATGGATTAGGGAGTTAACATTGACTACTTTTATGGTTTTGGGAGTCAACTCATTCCACTATAAAATAAATTGAAATGATCATTGAATACCAAAGAAATAATGTTATATACTTGTGCGTTTTCCACAAATATATGTCTTATGAAATTTTTTTTATGGTTTATGTTCTCTGATTTCCTTATGTTTTGTGTCTTATGAACTACCAATATTTTTGCAACTACAGAATATTAAGATATTTAGAATGCAAGGTATGGTTTTAAAATTTTATGATCATCATATCATACTCTTATTCTCATGCGACACTTATGTATCTCTCTTGTATACCAGTACTAAGCATCTAAGCTCACCCTTTAATTTGATTACTTTTATATAATTATAATGGAATTTTTTAAGTAGGGTATATCTAAATATAGTACTATATTGGAAAATATTTATTTTATATGTTTATTATCATTCCAAAAACAAAACTATTTTTCCTAGTATGTAAATGCACTATACCTCGATAGTCTGTAGGAACATTTTTATGTAATATGATGAATATTCATTTAAATATATGTTATATGTATGTATGAAAAGTTTGGAACTATATAGTTTTTATCAAGTTATAGGTTTAGTTATACATTATAAAATTTGATGAGAGGAAGATGCTTATAGATATTTTTAAGGATATTTCTAGGGATTCATTTAAAGATAATTCTAAGGATGATTCAAAGTATAAAAAAATTGCAAAACTTTTGATAAAAGATAGGCATAGTAGTTTCTAGGCCATTAAATCCATTTTTTGAATACTAAAAGTGGATGGTGATCAAGAATATAAGTTCCTATGAGTAATTAAACCAAAAATAGTGCATTCAGATAGACTAGATCAACACTTTTTGTACAATAATGGGCCACGTTGAACACCTGGTTTTACACTACTATGGTATATGCCTTGGAAATTTGAAAAATCATTATGAAACATCATGAATTATTTAAACAATGACCACAAATGACCTTGGTTAAGCCTATGTTGTAATATATTTAAAAAAAGGATTCATTATTTAGATTTAATATTAGTGATTTTTTATGATAATGTGGTTTCTTAATATGAATATTAGTACTCAGACAATGATTTTCAGTTTTGTTCAATTGTTGGAATGAAAAGTAAATAGATTAACAATGAATATGACAGAAATTTTTTTCATGAGAAACAAAATTGGATGATTTTTTGAGTAAATGATACGGAGATTATGCATAATTTTTTATTATGACATATGATTAGCAATATTCAAATTAACTTACTCATAGACACACCGAAGAAGAGAACAATAGTTTTCATTGAGAGTTTAGGTTGTTGATACTATCGTGGAAGCAAGATTAATTTTCTTATGTGTTGATAATATGGTAATAAGAACTCTAGGGAAAGACTCAATGGAATGAGAATATATTTTATTTTTGGAAAATAATGATATATATTAATCAATTACTAATGAAAAATGAAAATTTCTGTTAATTAAATGTATTATAATGGTGGTTTCCCTATGGATTCATTAGTGTTTCAATGTTATAAATGTCGAAAAAATAATATTTATAAGAAGTTATGTCCTAGGGGGGAGATTATGAAGAGAATCAACAAGGTGGTATGAGTAATGGGCATAATGCTGATGATGAATAGACCATGAATGCAATATAAAAGGAAAGAGGTGTTGAGAAATAAGATGGTGAGTCCTAGTTAATGGGTTAAAAATTAGGTGAAATGATTTTAGAATTTTAATATTATAATTCAAGAATTATATTATCTAAATCATGAATATTTGGATTGTTTAGTATATTTTTTTCATTTACTATTTCTAATAATCTGTTGAATACTTGTGATGACATAGAAAAATTGAGTTAATGTAAAGGTGTTATTTCATGGAAAACAAATGATTAATGAAAAGATAATCCTTAATATGTTCCTTATGTTGAGACAATTATGTTGGGATGAAAAGATGATTGATTTGGATAAATTTAACTAAATAATAATGAATAACATGGAACTAATTAATGATGTGTTGACATAGTGGAATCTGTTATCAATGATCAATTTTAAAACTATTTTTTGGATTTATGGAATGTATTCAACAATAAATGTATTTATTTAGGGAATGATAAATAATGTATTAATTTTCATTTATGATTTATGGTAATTATGGTTATAAACTTGATTTGGCACAATATATGATCAAGTTATTAATATATTTTGTATGTATCTATTAATAGATATTTATTGATATTTGGATGATTAATGATAAGTTGATTTTTGGAATTATAGTGTCTTTCAAACTATATTTTTGGATTTTAATTTTGGTCAGACATAAGGGATCATTCAGGTTAAATATTCATGAAATGGATTAATTGGATCTCTGAATGTTATTGGAAAACCAATGCGAACAAAAAAATTATAATAACTATATAGATAAAGAATGACTTATTATAAGGCCCCAGCCTTAAACCTTACTTAATCTTGAGTTATTACAAGATTACACATTGAGGATCTTTTCGGGTTTAGAGTTTTAGAGAATTAGATCATAAAACTTTATTACATTCCACATATAAACAAAGTGGTTACATAAAGATAGTATTCTTCATTCCCATCAATGGAAACATATTTAAAATAAACATGGATTCATTCTTGACACTTCCTTGACACTATCATCATATCATGTACCTTTCCCTTGACCTGTGAAAAACATTTCAAAAAAACTTGGGATGAGCATAAAAAGCTCAGTAAGGGATATGAAAATATGGAAAAGGAAACATGGGTACATATATACATAAGGATGATATCATACTTTTCCCATAAAACATAATCACTTTAACATACCTCATCAAATCATGAATAAATCATAGAAATCATAAGACATAAAGGTATCTTGAGGCATTCATAACATTCTTACGTAGGGAGTAACCCTCTTGGTTACGTTTGGAATACCCATCAAAGTATATTCCCTAAAATCTCTTCGGAGAAACCTTAACATTTCACACCTTCGCGTTACCCAATGCATTGGAGAGCTATATCGGGCTCACCTACCCTTAGTCTATCACGGAACCACCCGTCTTCATAATAATGCCCAAGAACCTCAACATAATCGTATCACATAAAACATGTATAAAGGAAACATAACATTTCAACCTTTCAATCACAAGATATCAATACAACACATTGATATAAAAACATTATGAAAACCATTTTCAATACCAAAATAAAAGAAAAGTAAAACTTGGTATTTATTTTTCATTTTAAAAAAGTATGGCTTGTAGAGGAAACCAAAACTCAAATAATGGTCACGGTGGAGGAGAAGTCGTTGTCGCCGCATACATACGACAAAAACATTCCCTTTTGTCGTTTAGTAAACGTTTCGTATAAAAAATATCCCTTTTGAATAAATGTAAAATTCAAAGGGGTTTATACACCGTATAAAAGAAGGTTGTGTATAAAACAAAATATGCCTCAATGAAAGGAGATTGAGACGAAGTCCCATACCTCATATCCGACATGACCCAACCGTTCTTTAATCTCCTGAATAATAAACATGAGTTAATCTCTACTTTATTAAGACCCTTTTTCAAGTTCATTTTTCCTTTTATACCATGTTATGAACATCATGTAATCATTTAAGTTAATAATGTTCATTTTGTCGGTATTTGGTTCTTAAGTCAAAAATAGACTTCTTACACTTACATGTTGTTAATTTGGTCAAGGGTTCGTTATATACATAATGATATTAATGATTTGGATAACATATATATCATATATATTCAGCATATACATGTATTTATAATATTACATCACATTTAGAGGTAAGAAATGAAATGCACCGTTCATGGAGACGGTAAGCCGTATGTACACATGAACGCTACTTCCATTTCTATTTTGTATTTCTGGAATGGAATCATAATGATATAAGAGTATATTATAATTAAAGTATAATAACATATATAATATCATTAACTTTATCCTTTAAACATCCCACATATGGTATTAACGAATCAAATCACTTTCAGGGGGCGGTAGTCCGCACTTCCTAAAATAAAGATATCATGTTTACCCATAATGGAAACAATAATGGTATGCCATAAATGAAAAATACAGATGCTTAAGGAAAGAACAAACATATTTTATATCATATATAAAAATAGTGACATCATAATGGCCACCTTTGAAGGTGTTAAATGGGTATTGAACAATCATCGTTTCTGGAGGCAGAATTTCGCCATCCACAGAAACCGTATGTTCTTTAACCATTTGATGTAGTTGTGTGAGAGTGTAGCTTGAATAAATCTTATAACAACATCCTAGTATATTGAAGATACTATTTTTTATACAAAAGAAGTAAATACAAAGAGTTTAGGGGGTTGGAGAATCAAAATAAAACAAATGAACATGAGAGAATGAATTACCTTTAAAAGTGTAACTCCTTTTGATTTGAGCCTAAATGCTTCCTTTGAAAGGATTATTCCCAAAGGGAATCCTCTAGGATGAGTATAGCGATGTGGAGAGAGTAAATGGTCAGGGGTTGGCCGAGCCAAAGGCTTGAGGAGTGTGTGAAATGAGGTAGAGGTGGGGGCCTTTTATAAGAGGAGAGGAGGGGCACTTTTGAAAATCATGAAACTATTATTTTATTTTCATAGGTGTTTCAAATTTATAAGGTCCCACATTGATATATTTCTAAGAGAAGATGATTAGCCTTCGAAATATTTCCATCCAATAGTATTTGGACATGTTTAGGTCTTAGATATTACATTATCTTTCCATTTTATTTAAATCGTTAAATAATGAGGTCATCGCTGCATCATCATGATGTCATAAATAATTTAATTTATTTAATGTTTAAAAATTATAAAAAAAATAATATAATGTAGGAAATATTTTTAGCTTTCTAATGAATATTTATAGACAAAACTATGATTAGTATAACCCCTTCTAAAAATTGTTTTAGTAAAACAATTTTTGTTAGTGTCATTTTCACCTTTATTTAAAAAAAGGCATTAAAGTCATTATCTCACCCAAGTGGCTCCATGGGGTCCCCTAAATCGACCCATGGGTTGTCTTGGTTGTCCATGACTAATCCAATAGGGTTAGGACAAGTGTCATGGTGTTTTCATATTTTTATAATATCATTTTTACCTTTAATTGCACTAATTACCTCTAATCGCGATTAATGAAAAAAAGTTACTATTCACCAAAAAAATTATTTTCATCCTATTGAACCACATTTTACATACTAATGACAACCATGTATGTCAGATTTTCAAAATTCAATACACATTAGTGATAAACTTTCATTTAACTGAAAAATCCGTTTTCTTGATTACCACTTAGTGGTTTCACTATTCATCAAAAAATAGAGTTTTTCAGAAAATTACCAAAAATTCACTCTAAGCTATATTCGATATTCCGAATTTGAAAATGATGTTTATTTCACAAAATTCAAAACATATAAGTCACATTAATTAATTTAATAATTAATTCCCGTTGTCAGAGCAAATAGCGTGTTTTTATGGAACAATAAGTATCAAAAGATTCACACTAGTTTAAGTCCAATTTCAAAGTGAAATTGATTCCAGTGACCACCATTGGATTAAATGGAAAAAATATTTTCTAATTTCACATTAAAACCAATTCAAAAGATAATCTAATCATATAAATAAATTAGATTAAAAATCAGTTTTGATGTAAAATGCAGTATTTTTCACTATTCATTAAAAAATGAACATTGTCAGAAAAATACCAAAAATTCACACAAAATAAATTTTGATGTCCCAATCATAAAGAATAAGTTTATTTGGACAAAACTAGTTTATAAAATTGTCAAAATATAGATTCAAAAATGTTTTGTCATCAAAGGCAGTAAAACAATCTTTTAAAAATATTAATGTATTCCATGCTTAAGATAGGATTTATTTTCATTTTAAGCCTCTAAAACACTATCCAATTCATTAATAGACATAGATAAAAATATCTATTATTCATTACATACTTGGGATGTTACATCCTTCCCCCCTTTATAAAATTGCGTCCCCACAATTTATTTACTTATCGAATAAATGGGGGTACTTATCCCTCATTGCATTTTCAGATTCCCATGTTGCCTCTTCCATCATGTGGTTTTTCCACAAAACCTTTACCTGATTAATCACCTTATTCCGTAACACCTGCTCCCTGTGGTCAAGAATCTGAACCAGTTGTTCCTCGTAAGATAGATTCTCTTCCAGCTGAACTACCTCTGGACTCAAAACATGAGATGGATCTGGCATGTACTTTCTCAACCTCGAAACATGAAAAACATTGTGTACCTGAGATAAACTCGGAGGTAAAGCCACTCGGTATGCAACTGATCCAACTCTCTCCAGAATTTTGTATGGTCCAATAAACCTTGGACTCAGCATTCCTTTCTTACCAAATCGCATCACACTTTTCCATGGTGAGACTTTGAGAAAAACATGATCACCTACCTCAAAAGTTAGATCCTTCCTCCTATTGTCTGCATAACTCTTCTGCCTGCTCTGAGCTGTTCTCATGTGCTTCTGAATCAACTGAACTTTTTCTGCCATCTCTTCTACGAATTCTGGTCCCATCAACTTCCTTTTACCCACTTCATCCCAGAAAGCTAGAGTTCGACACCGCTTCCCATATAATGCCTGAAATGGTGGCATCTGTATACTGGAATGAAAACTGTTATTATATGAAAATTCATCCAAAGAAAGATGTTGGTCCCAACTTCCCTGATAATCCATAGAACAAGAACGTATCATATCCTCCAATGTCTAAATTGTTCGTTCTAACTGCCCATCTGATTGAGGATGAAATGCTGTACTAAAATTTAATTCAGTACCCAAAGACTTCTGAAGGCCTTTCCAAAAGTTAGAAGTGAACCTGGGATCACGATCAGATACAATGGAGAGGGGAACTCCATGTAACCTAACTATCTCTTTAAGATACAAACGGGAAAGTTGATCAAGGGAAAAAGTATCTCGTATAGCAAGGAAATGAGTAGATTTAGTCAAGCGATCAACAATAACCCAGATTGCATTATTACCTCGAGATGTCTTCAGTAATCTCACAACAAAGTCCATGTATATATTCTCCCATTTCCACTCTGGCACTGGTAAAGGCCGAAGCATCCCTTTCGGTAACTGCCGCTCTGCTTTAACCTGCTGACAAATCAAACACTTCACAGTAAAATCAGCAATATCTTTTTTCATTCCATCCCACCAGAATACTCCCGCAGATCATTGTACATCTTAGTACTTCCATGATGAACTGAAAATGGAGAACTATGAGCTTCACATAACAACTCTCTCTTCAACTGTGAATCACAAGGCACACACAATCTCTTCCCAAATCTCAAAACGCAATCATTATCAATGTTGAATTCAGGCAACTTACCTTTCTGAACCATCTCTACCTTTTTCTACAACTCACTATCTTGCTTCTGTGCTTGCTTGATTCTATCTGATAGAGATGATCTCACGGATACCTGAAACAAAACAGAAGAACTTCCTGCACCAACAACTTCTATGCCAAATTTCATCAAATCCTTAACCAAAGGATCACGTTCCAAATGCAACATTGCTAATGAAGCATTACTTTTTCGACTCAAAGCATCAGCCACTTTATTTGCTTTTCCCGAATGGTAATGAATTGTACAATAATAATCCTTGATTAATTGTATCCATCTCCTTTGTCTCATGTTCAATTCTTTCTGAGTGAATATATACTTTAAACTTTTGTGATCGGTATATATTTCACACTTTACTCCATACAAATGATGCCTCCAAATTTTTAAAGCAAAAACAATAGCAGATAATTCTAAATCATGTGTAGGGTAATTTACCTCATGTGTTTTCAATTGTCGTGAAGCATAAGAAATTACCTGATCATTCTGCATTAGGACGCAACCAATTCCTTTTAATGAAGAATCACTGTAGATAACAAACTCACCATTCCTGGAAGGTAGTGCCAAAACTAGAGAATTTACCAATCTTCTTTTCAATTCCTGAAAACAATATTCACATTATTTTTTCCAGATAAACTTAACACCCTTCCGAGTTAGCTTAGTCATTGGACTAGATAACCGTGAAAAATTTCTAACAAACCTTCGGTAATAGCCTACCAAACCAAGGAAGCTATGAATCTCGGTTACATTTGTGGGTCTTGGCCAGTCTTCCACAACTTTTGTTTTTGCAGGATCAACAGTTATCCCATATTTAGAAACAATGAGACCGAGGAAGGAAATTTCTTACAACCAAAACTCACACTTGCTGAATTTCCCATACAATTTCTTTTCTTTTAAGGTTTTCAAGATAACCCGTAAATGTATTTCATGCTCCTCTTTACTTTTTGAAAACACCAAAATATCCTCAATAAAAACCACCACAAACATATCCAAGAACTCATGGAAAATTTTATTCATTAAGTCCATGAATACAGAAGGTGCATTGGTTAGCCCAAAAGCCATTACTACAAATTCATAATGGCCATATCTCGTACAGAACACGGTCTTCGGAATATCTGCCTCCTTTACCTTCAGCTGATGGTACCTCGATCTCAAGTCAATCTTTGAAAAAAATTGAGCTCCCTGAAGCTGATCAAACAAATCATCGATATGAGGCAAATGATATTTGTTCTTAACAGTGATATTATTCAAGGCCCTATAATCAATACAAAGTCTCATAGAACCATCTTTCTTTTTAACAAATAAACCAGGATCACCCCATGGTGATGTGCTAGGTCGAATGAAACCTTTCTCTAATAAATCTTGCAATTGCTCCTTCAACTCTAAAAGTTCAATTTGAGCCATTCGATAAGGGGGTTTTGAAATTGGCTTAGCATCAGGAACAAAGTCAACAGTAAACTCAACTTCCCGATCTGGTATTATTCGAGGAAACTCATCAGGAAAAACATCAGGATACTCATTTACCACTGGCACATCATTAATCTGAACAGTTCCTTTATTTTCAACGATGTGTGCAAGGTAACATTCATTTCCATCTTTTACAAGTTTATCGGCCTCTTGATAAGTTATCAATAGTAAGGGTTCATTCTTGTACACAAACTGAAAGTCTTTCTGAAAAGAAACTTCTTTAGATCTACAGTCAATCTTAGCATGGTAAATAGAGAGCCAATCCATACCCAGGATAACATCAAACTCTACTAGAGGTAGAACAATAAGGTTTGCAAGTATGTTCTTTCCACAGATAAGGATAGGAAGATTCTTATAAATTCTTTTTGCCTCAACATTCCCCCCAGGTGTTTTTACCAAATGTTCAAGAGTCATTTCTTGAGATGGTATTCCCATTTTACTAGAAAAGGTTTCAGAGATGAAAGAATATGTAGACCCCGAATCAAACAACACACTGGCATAATCTGAAAAAACAAACAAGGTACCTGATACAACTTCATTTGATGGCCCGACATCTGCTGAAGTAGTTGCAAAGGATTTCATCACCCCTTTCTACTTCTAGTCTAACTGCTTCCCATCACTCATGCTCTTTGTCGGACACTCATTTGCATAGTGACCCATCTCATTGCACTTAAAACATTTCACTAACTGCAAATCAAATTTGGTCTTACCTTCACCTTGATCCTTTTCAGTGAAATCACGAGCCTTATGTCCCATCTTACCACATCGGTAGCACTTTCCAGAATTCAGAAGACATTCCCCAGCATGCCTTTTTCCACATTTATCACAAACTGGAAACTTGGTTTTCTTACCATCATACTTTTTTGAAGAATTCTTACCTTTCTACTGCCACCTCGGTCTCTTCTTCTGTTGGTTGTTATAGAACACTTGATCATCGGAAAACTCCATTTCCACCTTCTCAGCACATCGAACAAGATTTTCATAACTTTTAAACTCACAAGAAGCTAATGCCCTTCGATATTTTGTCTTTAATCCTGAGTAAAAACGATTGATTTTACTATCAAGGTCTCGGATAAAATTTGGAGCATACCTTTCCAATCGAGTGAACCTTTCTTCATAGGTAGCCACTGAGTCTTCCTCTAGCCTCAATTACAAGAATTGTTTCTCCATACTAAGTCGAATAGCCTTAGGAAAATACTTTTCAAGAAACATACCTTTGAATTCATCCCAGTCGAGAGCATCAATCTCATCGGCGTCCCTGATATTTTTAACCATAGACCACCACTGATCTGCCTCACCCTCCAAACGGTAAATAGCAAGACTAAACTTTTGATTGTCTGAACACCCCATGACATCAAAAATCATCTACAGTTCTTTAATCCACCCTTCAGCTATCGCAGGGTCAGATGATCCTCTGAATGATGGGGGATGTTTCCTCATGAAATGTTCCACCACTGACATGTTCCTCTACGGTTGATCTGGCTGATCTCATGCATGGATACCACCGCCATTTATCGCTTGAGTCAACTGTGCCATCACTACAACAAACTGTTCAGTTCCAATTCTGACCGTCTCAGGATGCTGATTCAGAAGGTTATTTCCTTCTGTATGTCTTCCTAGCACTGCTTCCCTATTTCCTCTGCGGAAAACCATTCTGAACAAACATCTCTTAGATGAAGCAACATGGTAATCTTCAAATGCTATATCACTTCAATTTGACCATAAAAAATATTTTTGGATAATCATTTAATAAAATTCTAACTCCTAAAGTTATATAAACTGACCTCTGATACCAACTATAAGGCCCCAGCCTTAAACGTTACTTAATCTTGAGTTACTACAAGATTACACATTGAGGATCTTTTAGGGTTTAGAGTTTTAGAGAATTAGATCATAAAACTTGCATTACATTCCACATATAAACAAAGTGGTTACATAAAGATAGTATTCTTCATTCCAATAAATGGAAATATATTTAAAATAAACATGGATTCATTCTTGACACTTCCTTGACACTATCATCATATCATGTACCTTTCCCTTGACCTGTGAAAAACATTTCAAAAAAACTTGGGATGAGCATAAAAAGCTCAGTAAGGGATATGAAAATATGGAAAGGAAACATGGGTATATATATACATAAGGATGAGATCATACTTTACCCATAAAACATAAGCACTTTAACATACCTCATAAAATCATGAATAAATCATAGAAATCATAAGACATAAAGGTATCTTGAGGCATTCATAACATTCTTACGTAGAGAGTAACCCTCTTGGTTACGTTTGGAATACCCATCACAATATATTCCCTAAAATCTCGTCAGAGAAACCTTAACGTTTCACTCCTTCGCGTTACCCAATGCATTGGAGAGCTATATCGGGCTCACCCGCCCTTAGTCTATCACAGAACCACACGTCTTCATAATAATGCCCAAGAACCTCAACATAATCGTATCACATAAAACATGTATAAAGGAAACATAACATTTCCACCTTTCAATCACAAGATATCAATACAACACATTGATATAAAAACATTATGAAAACCATTTTCAATACCAAAATAAAAGAAAAGTAAGACTTGGTATTTATTTTTCTTTTAAAAAAAGTATGGCTTGTAGAGGAAGCCGAAACTCAAATAATGGTCACGGCGACGAAGAAGTCATTGTCGCAGCATACGTACGACAAAAAATATTCCCTTTTGTCGTTTAGTAAACGCTTCATATAAAAAATATTCCTTTTGAATAAAATTAAAAGTCAAAGGGGTTTATACACCGTATAAAAGAAGGTTGTGTATAAAACAAAATATTCCTCAATGAAAGGAGATTGAGACGAAGTCCCATACCTCATATACGACTTGATCCAACCATTCTTTAATCTCCTGAATAATAAACATGAGTTAATCTATACTTTCTTAAGACCCTTTTTCAAGTTCATTATTCCTTTTATACCATGTTATGAACATCATGTAATCATTTAAGTTAATAATGTTCATTTTGTCGGTATTTGGTTCTTAAGTCAAAAATAGTCTTCTTACACTTACATGTTGTTAATTTGGTCAAAGTTTCGTTATATACAGAATTATATTAATGATTTGGATAACATATATATCATATATATTCATCATATACATGAATTTATAATATTACATCACATTTAGAGGTAAGAAATGAAATGCACCGTTCATGGAGACGGTAAGCCATACGTACGCATGAACGCTACTTCCATTTCTATTTCGTATTTCTGGAATTGAATAATAATGATATAAGAGTATATTATAATTACAGTATAATAATTTATATAATATCATTAACTTTATCCTTTACACATCCCACATATGGTATTAACGAATCAAATCACTTTTAGGGGGCGGTAGTCCGCACTTCCTAAAATGAAGATATTGTGTTTACCCATAATGGAAACAATAATGGCATGAAATAAATGAAAAATAAAGAATCTTAAGGAAAGAATAAACATATTATATATCATATATAAAAATAGTGACATCATAATGGCCACCTTTGAAGGTGTTAAATGAGTATTGAACAATCATCGTTTCGGGAGGCAGAATTTCACCATCCACGAAAACCGTATATTCTTTAACCATTTGATGTAGTTGTGTGAGAGTGTTGCTCTAATAAATCTTATAAAAACATCCTAGTATATTTAAGATACTGGTTTTGTTACAAAAGAAGCAAATACAAAGAGTTTAGGGGGTTGGAGAAGCAAAATAAAACAAATGAACATGAGAGAATGAATTACCTTTAAAAGTGTAACTCCTTTTGATTTGAGCCTAAAGGCTTCATTTGAAAAAAAAATCCCCAAGTAAATCCTCTAGGATGAGTATAGGGATGTGGTGAGATTAAATGGGCAGGGGTTGGCCGAGCCAAAGGCTTGAGGAGTGTGTGAAATGAGGTAGAGGTGGAGGCCTTTTATAAGAGGAGAGGAGGGGCACTTTTGGAAATCAAGAAACTATTATTTTATTTTCAAAGGTGTTTCGAATTTATAAGGTACCAAATTGATAAATTTCTAATATAAGATTATATGGCTTCTAAATATTTCCATCCAATAGTTTTTTGACAAGTGTAGGTCTTAGATATTACATTATCTTTCCATTTTATTTAAATCTTTAAATAATGAGGTCATCGCTGCATCATCATGATGTCATAAATAATTTAATTTATTTAATGTCTAAAAATTATAAAAATAATAATATGACGTAGGAAATCTTTTGATATTTTTAATGATTATTTATAGACAAAAAATATGATTAGTATAACCCCTTCTAAAAATTGTTTTAGTAAAACAAGTTATGTTAGTGTCATTTTCACCTTTATTTTAAAAAAATGTATTAAAGTCATTATCTCACCCAAGTGGCTCCATGGGGTCCCCTAAATCGACCCATGGGTTGTCTTGGTCATCCATGACTCATCCAATAGGGGTAGGAAAAGTGTCATGGTGTTTTCATATTTTTATAATATAATTTTTACCTTAAATTGCACTAATTACCTCTAATCGCGATTAATGAAAAAAGTTACTATTCACCAAAAAATTATTTTCATCCCATTGAACCACATTTTACATACTAATGAAAACCATGTATTTCGGATTTTCAAAATTTAATACACATTAGTGGTAAACTTTCATTTAACTGAAAAAGCAGTCTGCTTGATTACCACTTAGTGGTTTCACTATTCATCAAAAATTGGAGTTTTCAGAAAATTACCAAAAATTCACTCTAAGATATATTCGATATTCCGAATTCAAAAATGATGTTTATTTCACAAAATTCAAAACATATAAGTCACATTAATTAATTTAATAATTAATTCCCGCTGTCAGAGGAAATAGCGTGTTTTTATGAAACAATAAGTATTAAAAGATTGACACCAGTTTAAGTCAAATTTCAAAGTGAAATTGATTCCAATGACCACCATTGGATTAAATGGTAAAAATATTTTCTAATTTCACTATAAAACCAATTAAATAGATAATCTAATCATATAAATAAATTAGATTAGAAATCAGTTTTGATGTAAAATGCAGTATTTTTCACTATTCATTAAAAAATGAACATTGTCAGAAAAATACCAAAAATTCACACAAAGTAAATTTTGATGTCCCAATCATAAAGAATAAGTATATTTTGACAAAACTAGTTTATAAAATTGTCAAAAGATAGATTCAAAAATGTTTTTCCTTCAAAGGCAGTAAAACAATCTTTTAAAAATATTAATGTATTCCATGCTTAAGATTGGATTTATTTTCATTTTAAGCCTCTAAAACACTATCAAATTTATTAATAGACATAGATAAAAATATCTATTATTCATTACTTACTTGGGATGTTACACTTATCCTTCTTTTTTGGAACTTATGATCCACAATTTCATCATAAAAACTAATATTTATTTCATAAATTAAGATATGATGTGTATATTTATAAAATAAAATATTAAAGATGATGTTTTTCTTATGAATTGGAATGAAATCAAGTAAGTAAATCTTTTTCTGAAAATTTCCAAACATAAGGAAAATAATCTTAAAATGTAATTTTAAACTATTATAATCCTATCTTTGGATATCAATGACCTTTTTTAGACCTATTTTTATCATGGTTTTATGGTAGTTGACTTTAAAATGATCATTCAATATCATTTGATAAATAATATATGTAATTCTCTATCCTTATTTGGATATAACAATTTTCATCCATGCCCAAATCAACACTACCCACCTATGTTATTGTATTTTGAAATACGGTATGTGTTATTCCAGTTAACCTTCATATATGCCTTTATCTATTTTAAAGTGAATATTGTATGGACCCTTTTTAAAATGTTGGTTTCCCAAAAAGGACTTTTCAAATTTTAAACCCTTTCTTACTAAGGGTATGTTAAAAATATAAGGATTAGATTTATTTGTGGTCGTAGAATCTAACACCCTGAGATTTTTCAAAATATGTTTTCAAATAAATTTATTATTATTGAATGTTTTTCATTACATAAAACAAAAAATTTATATTGTATTACATTAAAAACATATTTTATATTTCACTACATGTAAATTTGATTGTATCTTTCATTATATGCAGCATTGATTTTAAATAAAATATAACATATTATTATAATAAAATTTTTTAATATGATAGTTATCACTAAATTGTTGGAATAGAAAATATGAATTGGATTAATGAAATTATAAGGATATATTGATTTAACATGTATATATAAGTATTTATTTTTCCCCAATTCACTAGATATGAAAATAAAAACAATTTGAAAATAGTGGAATATTTTTTCTAATAAATATTATTTATGCGAAGAAATGCATTTCACCTCAATAATTTAGATCTATCAATTTTGGTGAATTATTTTCAATAAATTTTTATATTATATATTTAATAATCTTCATAAAATTCATCTTATGTGTTTTCTAGTCACAGGACAACAGTGAGACTAGTTTTATAGATAATTAATATATATTTCTAAAAACAATATTTTCCCCATTTTGCACACTTATTTAAAAATACATTTTTACAAATTTCAGAAAATAAATTTTTAAAAAATAAATATAATTTTTAAAATAATTAGGTGAAAATTTTATTGGAGAGATTTTTTTAGAATTATAAAAATGATAAATTTTCAATGAAGAGTGAAAATATAAGTATTTAATACGGATTGTTTTTTATTTGAAGAAATTCAATATTTTTAAAATTACTTTAATATAGATATAAAATTAATATTAATTAAATTTTATATATATTAATATAATTTATTTCATTTTATTCAATATCATATTGATTTTTTATATAAAAAGTTTTCAGACATTTGAAACATTTTAGTTTAGAAAAATGTTTTTTCATCACTTCTACAGATTAATTTTAAATTAAAATTTTCTATATATCTGAATGGAATTTGAAAAAAATAGATACCATAATTTGAATAAACATAATTTATATTATTTAATAACATCAAGTTTATTTTTTACCATAATGAACATTAAAAACAATTAAAATTATTTAATACATTTGAGATTAAAACTAGTTTACGTGTGGTTATAATAAAACAGTAGAGGAAAAATGACCAATATACTTGTCCAACACCAATTTTATGATTATATTAAGACCTTATTGCATATAATGTAAGATAATAATCCATTTTGGAGCCCAGTGTAATGTGAAAAACATGGCCATGTCTTTTTATTTTCAAAAATTCCAACGGTGTCACTCACCTCATTTATAAAAGGCCACCTAATATCCTCTCTTATTCACACCTACAAAACCATTTCATTCAATGAATGCTTTAAAACATGTCCTCCTTAATTACCTACCCACTTCGTAGAGGGATTTTCAGAGATCAAAAATCCAATATAGGAATAATTTAAGATAAACATAAAACGGTTTTCTGAAGAAGAGTTAATGTTTTTAATTATTCAATTTTATTTTACATATTATTATAACTACATAAAATATTGAATCTATATTATTTTATTATAACACCATAATCTACTTTATACTTTATGTTATTACAAAGTCCCATACCTCCCCACTCCATTACCATTCCAAAATCCAGTGTTTGGGGTGTTATTGGGGGCAATGCTAGCTCAATTCAAGTGTTTGCGAAATTTCTAGCTTTTTCATTTGTGAGTCAGGCATCATGGATTCATGTTGGTAGCTCAGTTTTGGTAGTTTGGTATCAATATTTCACGTTAGTAGATTAGTGTCAGTAGGTCGGTGTCGGTAGCTCGTGTCAGTAGCTCAACATTGGTGACAAAGGGCATCGGTAGGTCAAGGCATTGGCTGTTCGAGGTGTAGGTAGGTCGGGGATTCAGTTGTTCGAGGCATTGATTGGTCAAGGCATCCATAGGTTGAGGTGTGTGTAGTTTATAGAATTGGTAGGTTGAGGAGTCAGTATGTCAGTCATTGGTGAGTGGTGTCAGTGGGTGGCATCGGTGAGTAGCGTCATTGAGTGGCATTGGTGGCTTAGCGTCAGTATCCCATCTATTGGTGGCTTAGTCAGGTCGATGAGTTGTCTCGTTGACTCACACATTGGTGATCATTACCAATTGTCCCTATTTTTTCATTTTCTCCTATCTTACATTGTATTTGATGTATATTGAGTTTAAAGCCCTGTTTCATAATTTATAATGTCTCCTCAAAGGATATTATTTATATCATTATTATCATAATGCCCTCAAGGATTTGAAATAGTTAAACTACATGGCCTTGAACATGATATTTCTTTAATAGAATTTTGAACTATCTCCCTTCCGTTGATATAGGATCAAGCTCTTCTAAGATGAGACCTTTTTTTCACTATGTGTTTCTGATTTCTCTTGGCGCACCAAGATCTTTTTCTCCCTATGGAGTCGTGTGTTGTGATCTAACCATTGATCTAGTTTTCCAGGGATTTTTCTTACTCTCTTTTCACCCATGTTTTGGAATAAGGAAGAAATTTTTATTGTCTATTGTTACAAATAGGGATCCCTTCATCTCTCTTTTAATTGTTTATCATGTGAGGTGAGTGTAATTATGTCCCCTTGTGAATATAGTTGGACCGATATATAAGGAAGATAATGAGAAGTCATAAACAAGTGGATGGGAAGATGATGGTGATCTCTTTGTTTTATATGACATCGTTGTTTTGTAATAGTTGTATTCCTTTTGAAAATCATAATTGTCGGTAGTCTCTATTAGTGCCTATTTATTATTTTTGCATCATTACTGCAATAATTGTAATATGGTTTAGAATGTATATTCAGTTAATGAAATGGATTTCCCAAGATCAAACCTATTCAATGATCACCCCTAATTTATCATGTGGAATTAAAGCATGAGTGATTGGTAAATCAAAATAAACCTATCCTTGTTGGCGTGCATGTGGTTTATGTGTGGTTTGGTTTGGCCTTGTGTCTATGATGTTCATGTAGTGCTATAAATGGGAGTGTGTCTATGAGTACGGGTTGGTATGGGTGGTGTAATAGAGTCTCGGGTTGAAATATTGATTGACTGTAGAATGGATGATTATATTATACTATGGGACTACATTTGTGCATTGGTTAGACAGTGGGGATATAGGTCTAGGTTGTATCTTTTTCATGTATGTGGGTGCGCTGGGAGTGGTGTTATTATACAGCGGGGCTACTGGTTGTGGTAGTAATGTGGTGTGTTGGGGGACTTACTTGTGGAGAGGGAGGACAAATTTGCGTGACATTGAAGAGTGATGGTGGTAGTGGAAGAACATGTGTATAGGAAAGGGGAGTGTGTAGTGGGACTACAATCTAGTTGTTTTCTAATGTTTTGTTGAAAGAGGTGTTTTTCGTACAGTGGGGCTCCAATGGATGGTTTAAGAGTGATAATTTTGAATAAGGATAGTGTTACCTTTGGGGAGCTTTTCTCCCAGGGTTTCCAGAAACTGTTGTTTTATGAATGAGTGTGAGAATGGATTATTTTACCATGTTCCTTCTTCACTTTTTTGGATTTGTAAGTGTTCAGTATGGTTTCTTCACCTTATTAACATTTAAGTGTTTGGTATTTTTCGGGGAAGGTATCGAATAAATAAATGAATGAATTGATAATACAAAATGATATTTTGTTAAATGAATTAGGTTGGGGTATGTTTCATGTTTTTCTTATAGTGAAGCGTCATTAATTATCAAATTGGGAAGAGACCATTGTTTATGGTGGTACATGATTATAGAGGTCGTTGTAAGGGAAGTTTTGTGTGGGTGGGTATTTTTTTTTTGAAAAACCATATGTTGGGTTAAGTGATTGGTTTGTTTATATATATGTGTCTTGGAGTTTGTTGAGGATGATACATCTTATCTTCCATTCTTGGATGCAATAAAAAGGGTAATGCCTCCCATTTTATGATATTTTTATACCTTTGGTGATGGCCTCCATGCCAGGGCCTATTGGAGGTGGACTCTAGGGATCAATATATGTCCTTCAATCTGAGGAAGGAAGATCTCAGTATCATTATATATAATCCCTTATCTTTAAGAAGGTGAGTCATGAAAAATATGTTATAAGAGGAAGGTTCAGAGATAGGATGGATTTTGGAGTTAGACACAGTGGGGATTTCATCGGTTGGTAGGGAAAAAGGGTTAGGCCATCTCGGTGTGTGATGTACTCTAGGGAAGACTGACTGGGACACAAGATTTTAGGGGGCCCTATGATCTAATGCAAGGAATAATTTCTTGTGCAGTTATGGGCACATCGTGTTCAAAGTTATGTCCTTTGGTTTTATGAACACACTAACCATGTTCATTGGGCTTATGAACTCTATATTTTTTGAGTTCCTAGACCATTTCATCATTATATTCATCAATGAAATCCTAATCTACTCGAAGATGTATATGGATAATAATGAGAATATCAGGACTGTTCTATCAATCCTACGGTACCACCATCTCTACGGAAGGTTGTCCAAGTGAATGTTTGGTAATAGGGAGACCCACTACCTTCTATATGTGTTGTCTTAGTAAGGTGTAAAATTGGACCTTTGAAGTTATAGATAGTTGTTTCTTGTGAATAACACAATATTTTGGCACAGGTGTGCATTGTTCTTGGTCTAGAAGAATATTACTAGAGATTCATACTTGATTTTTCTAGATTACCAACTCCATTGACGGCTTTTCACAGAAAAGGAAAATATTTAATGTGGAACTAGTAGTGTCAGGTAGCATTGGACCATCTGATGGGGAAGTTGGTCAGTGCCCCAGTGATCAGGTTACCAGAGGAAGGGGTGTTATTGGAGGTGTTTTTTGATGCTTCCCATCTGGGCTTGGGGTGTCTGCTAATGCAGTAGTGGGGAGTGATATCTTATGGGTCTAGGTAGTTTCAATCCCATGAATGTAACTATGACACCAATAATCTAGAGCAATAATCAATCACGATTTCACCAATTTTTTGGCGACATTAACTCATTGGGGTGTTCTTTGTGGTCTTCACAGATCATTGGATTTTGATGCACATCTTTTCCCAGTGACATCTGAACATGTGGTTGTGAAGGTGGATAGAGTTTCTGTAGGATCACAATTTTGAGATCTCCTACACCTCAAGAAAAGGGAATTTTATTGCTGATACTTTGAGAAGGAATTCATATAAGGAAGTTGTTTCGGAATCTACAGATTCTTGGAGATAAATGGAGGTGTTCGATGACTTTCTTATAGATGTAGTCATAGATGGAGGCAGACGAAGTCTATTTTAGATGATGTTTCAGTCAACTTTGAGGCAACAGGTGGAGGAGTCTCTTTTGGGAGACTTAGAGGCATAGGTGATTCATTATCTAATTGGTCAGGGTGATGATCTAGGGCAATGGTTAGACGATGGTCCTAATTAGATTTTGTTCATTGGGAAGTTGTTTGTTCATGTGGAAATGTTTTAGGGAGTTTTATGTGACTTTCATAGATCACCCTTTGCGATTCATCCATAAGTTTCCAAGAATTTTTGTGGTTTGAGGTAATATCTTGGGTAGCCCGGGATGAAGGGGCCATTAGCAGAGTTTGTAGAAAATTATGCGGTGTTCCAGCAAGTGATGGTCTATCACTGTATTCCTAGTGGTTTGTTTCATCACATATATTTATTTGAGTGGAAGTGGGATTAAATCTAAATGGATTGTTTTGCAGGATTACCCAGGGCTCATGAAGGATGTGATGTTATCTGGTTATTAGTGGATTAGTTGACAAAATCGGCTCAATTATTAGCGATCATGGAGTTTAGTGAAGTAGATGCCTTAGAATAGAAGAATTTGGGTGAGGTGGTGATGATTTATGAAGTTCCATGATCATCATCTCATATTGGGATACATTTTTTATGTCTTGATTTTAGAGGGTATTGCATCATGCCTTTAGCACTCAATTGCACCTCATCGCTACTTTCCTACCTAAAACAGATGAAAAAACATAGAGTAACAACTAGAAATTAGAGTACATGTTGCAAGAATGAGTTCTAGACTATGGAAAATCATGGTTATGCCACTTACCATTGGCAGGGTTCACTTAAAATAATATTTATCACACATAAATTGGCATGGATCTGGTTAAAGATTTATATGGAAGAATGTGGCGTTCACCCATATGCAGGACAGTGGTTGGGGAGGCAACTATTCTTGGTCTAAACATGGTGCAAAGTACAACATAGACGGTGTATCTTGTCTATAAGAGGATGAAAATATAACAAGACCAAAAAAAGTTGTATACCTATCATATGAGGAGGCCCATGGAGTTCGATGTTGGGAACCATGTGTTCTTGAAGGCTTCCCCTAGACATGGGAAGCAGAGGTTTGATCAAGGGAGTAAATATTCTCGAAAGTTCATTGGACCTTTTGAGGTGTTATAGAATATAGGTGAGCTGGCGTACCGGCTGGTGTTTTCACTATAGTTGAGAAGGATACTTGACATATTTAATGTCTCCCAACTTCATCATTAACTTCAAGATGAATCCCATGTCATTGATTGGGGAGAGTTGGAAATTAAGGACGAAGCAACATTCATGGACCATCTAGTAGATCTCCATGATTTTCAAGATAAGATTTTTCAGGGAAGAAAAATTTCTTTTTTCCAGTTTTGTGGAGGAATGGTGGCCTACAAGAGAGTACATGGGATCAAGAGACACAAATTACTGCCCAGTACCTAGAGTTGATTTTATTTCTTCTTGTGTGTTTTTATTTTTTATGTAATGGATCACCTTGTTTTCTATAATATGGGTTACTTAATTATTTAATGGTGTTTGAAAATCCATAACATGTGAAAAGGGGGAGACATGATTCCTAATCTAGAAGTGTTAATTGTGATATGATTAAATGTGTATGGGTGAATCAGTGAAAACCAGGGAATATTTTATCTTGACATGGAGGAATGAAAACCCTAATTCATATGTCCAAATAGTTTCTGCTTGTGTTTTCTATCTTTTGGATAGTTGGGTTAGAAGATGATGGAAGAGGAGTTATTGTATGTTGAGGTTTCACTCTATCATTCGAACAACACAATGTGGCTGATCCTTGAGATGTATCTTATGGGGTGGTTGTTCGAAGCCCTCTTTCTTATTTGTTTGGTATTGAATTATCATGGGAGAGAATAGTTTGAGAGGTATCTTATGTAATGGTATGGACCTTCCCGATACATTAAATTTTAAAAATATAGTGTTTGGGTTGTACTTGGGGGAAATGGAGGAACATTTCATGAGTTTTCCAATTTTCTAGTTTTTTCATCTGTGAGTTATTGTTAGAGATTCACATCGGTAGCTCAGTGTTGGTTGGATATCATAGTTTTCTCTTGTTGGTATCCCAGCATTGGTAGTCTGGTGTCAGTAGCTTTCACAAGTATCTTAGTGTTGGTGACTCAGGGCATCAGTAGGTAGAGGTGTCAGTAGGTCAATACGTCGATGGGTTGAGGCATCGGTAGGTCAAGGAGTCTGTAGGTCAAGTCATCCTTAGGTCAAGGTGTCCGAAAGTTACGACATTGGTAGATTGAGGCATTTTTACTTCTAGGCTTCCACAGGTTAAGGCATTGGTAGTTTAGGTATCAGTGAGTGGTGTTAGTGAGAGGAGTCAGTGGCTCAGTGTTAGTGCATCATCCATCTGTGACTCACTCAGGATAGTGAGTCATGTTAGTGACTCAATCATTAGTGACTCTTTTCCAATTTTTCCAAGCTTTTCCACTGTCACTCCTCTAATATATTATTTAATGTTAATTGATTTTAAATCCCTATTTGAGTGTTTCTAAAGATTATTCAAAGGATATTAATTATATCGTTAATATCCTGACTCTTCCATGGGATTCAAAATAGTCAAACCATAGGGTCATGACCACTATCTGACATTAATGGCCTTCAAAACAATCTTCCTTCTGTTGATATATTATTTTGATCTTCTAATCCAAGATCTTATTTTGGTTGTGTGTTTCAATTATCTCATGGTGCACATAGAACCTTTCCTCCCTATTGAGTCATGTGTGTGTGATAGAATTCAATCCAGCTTTCCATGGAGTTTTCCTACTACTCATGCACCCATTTTTGGTGAAAGGAGGAATTGCTGATTCTCTATTTTTCTAATTAGGGATCTTGTCATCTGTATTTAAATTTTTTATCATGAAACTTGGTTGTACTTATTTCCCATACTAAATATTTTAGTCTCATATTTAATTATGATAATGAGAATTAATAAACAAGGTGGAGGGAATATGATAATGATCACTTTGTATTATATGTTATCCATATTTTGTAAGGGTTTTATGCCTTATGAAAATCATGGTTGTTGGTGATCTCTGTTTTCAAACCTATATGATTTTTAAATAATTGGTGCAAGAATTGAAATCTAGTCAGTCAGGTAATATTAAGTTAAATAAATGGATTCACAAAGATCAAACATATTCTGTGATAACCCCTATTTCATTAAGTGGAATTAAAGCACAATTGTTTGCTAAATCTTAATAAACCTTTCCTTGTTGGTGTATTTGAGTGCCATTTGTGTTTCTATATGGACTTGTGTCTTTGATGTTCTTGTGGTGATGGGGATAGGAGTGTGGCTGTGAGTAAAGAGTGGAATGGGTTATTAATGGTGTCTCAAGATGATGGATTTGTTGATTATGGAATGGAAATAACTTTTATATATTGTGACTACATCTTGGAAGAGGTCGTACAACAGGGCTACAAAAATGGGTTGTTTAATGTTCATGTTTATGGGTTTGTTGGTTGTGGTATTTTTATGTAGGGAGGATGCTCAGTGTGGAAGTAATGAGGTGATTTGGGGGTCCTACTTGTTGAGAGGAAGTACAGGGTGGAATGAATTTGATGAATGGTGGTGGAAGTGGTTGAACCTGTGTCTGAGAATGGGGAGTGTTTAGTGGGACTAAACGATGGTTGTTTTTTTCTATATGTTGTGTTTTTCAGGCTGGATGGTTGCAGGGGATGGTTTAGGAGGGATAATTTTGAAGAAAGATAGTGTTACCTTTTTGGGACCTTTCACCCTATGTTTCCAAAAACTTCTATTTTATGAATGGGTGTTAGAATAGATTATTTTACCTTGGTCCATCTTTACTAGATTGGATTTGGTTGTCGTTGGTATGGTTTCTTCACCTAATTAATGTTTTATGTTTTTTTATTTTCCTAGGTAGTGATGAAATAAATGAATGAATGAATTGGTAATTCAGAATGATAGTTGGTTAAATGAAATGGTTGGGGGTATGTTTCAATTTGTTTCATGTTGTGAAGTGGTTACAATATATATACTTGTAGAAACTTTTGTTTTCTATACATAAGCCACTTGTGTAGAGAATTATGTGCCGAACAACCCCATTGTTATGGGATAGGGTGTCCATTATAAACATCCTGATGGGAGTATGGATGGATGGTTATTGGCTATTCTCTAATCCTTCTTTTAAGAATTTATAGCCTAAGTATTTTTGGGTATGTTGTGGTGTGGTTGTGAGGCCCATGTGTTTGTGAGCATATTGTGCTTCCCATATATCTTGAGGATGAGATACATTTCACTTTCTTAGTTATCTTCAAGATGAGGTTGTGGTTTTGTGGCCCAGGTTTCTATAGGCTCGATGTGATGTGTTTGTAGCCTAGGTTTATATGGGTTGGATATGATGGGGTTGTGACCCAGGTGTCTATAGGTGAGATGTGGTATGTGGCCTAGGTGTTTATGATAGATTGTGATAGTGGGGTTTGTGGAAGATTTTGGTAGGGTTTGGAAGTTCGTTGTTAGGGATGAGCGGTTAACTAGAGGAAATTAGTGTGGGGTAACCAAATATCAATGTGATAAAGACATTAAATTACTTGAATTGTGTTATTTTTTGACTGTTCCATGGTGAGGTTGGGGTAGATTGTATACCATATTAGGTTATTTTGGGATTATGTTGTTTTTTATATGGGAGTTAGTATGCTTCTTCCACTGGTGCATGTTGGACTTTTCTTTTTTACCTTCTGAGTATACTGGCATTCTCACCCTACATATATAAAAATATTTTCAGTTGTCTAGGGAGATTCAATATACTATACAGGATTTTACTATCTTGAATGATGGTGTTTGTTTTTTTTTGTCCTTTCATTGTTTTATTTTGGTATATACTTTGGATTTTTATTGGTATTTATTGAAGATTTACATTAAACACACTGGTGGGATGGGTTTTTGGATTCTTTATATATATGTATCATGGAGTTGTTTGAGGTTAATAAATTTTATCTATTTATCTTGGTAACTATAAAAAGGGTAATTCCATCCATTTTTTGATATTTCTATACCCTTGGTGCTGGTCACCACTCGAGGCCTATTAGAGGTAGGACTCAAGGGTATTTATATCTCCTTCATTTCAAGGAAATAAGGTCTCAGAAATGATTTATCCCTTACCTCATCATGAAGAATGTGTGTCGTGACCATTATTATGGTAATGTTATAACCTATATCCATATCCACTTCCACCTAATGGGATACCAAATCATCATTCGTGTGTACGATGGACTTCCTCCTCGAGAAAAAATGTTAATTGTTTTCCATCAACTCCTCCCAGAGATGAATATAATAATGGATTTAATAATTTTATATTATATTTATTATGTTAATATTATGATTTAATATTAATAAAACATCATCGTTATTACCTCTTAACAAATTAGAAAATAATAACATCGCTCAAGTGTACAACAGACTACCACTTTGCAAACGGAAGTGATGTGTTTTTTATTCCAATTTTATTTGTATGTTAATATGTATTGATAAAAATAATTATATATGATATTGGTATAATATATATAATTATATCATTTTTATACCACATAAACATCCTTTCATTCGATTCTATGCGAATATGATATCGTTTCTTCTGTGTACGGTGGACTATCGCCTCGCAAAGGGATGTGATTTGTTCTTCAAGTAAGCTTTACATGGAAGGTAATAATGATTGGTTCAAATAATAATATGAAAAATATATATGAAATGAAAATTATTTTGTTATTTTAATACAATATCTAGCTTTTTTTCTTTTTATCCATCGAGACAATGGAAATATTATTCATGAGTTTTTATTGTTTTTGGTCTTTATGAATAGTGTATTTCTTTTTTATATCAAACTTCTATGGACTACTCTAAAAACAAAAATAATGACTATATAAGATATTTATATAATTTTTAACATTTTTTATATTATGGAACCATTATAAAAGAAATAAGAATAATAAATACAAATCAAAACATACAAGAAAAACAAAGCAATTATTATCTTAAATGTGATCTTAACAATGAATTGTTAATAAAAGAGTAATAAAATGTAATATGTAAATCATATATGGTATTAGAATTGTAATTATTTCCTATTAATTTATTTATAATAACCTTATATTAATTATAAACTAGGTTTTAAATTTTATGAATTGATTCTATTGTTTAGGTAATTCATTTATAGTCTCTCTTTTATTTATGGAATACATATGTTATTTCACCAATTATTTATTTTGTGTGGTGTATATATGTCCACATTAAAATATTAAATATTTAATATCCTTCTCTAAAAAATATTTAACATTTTATTTTATGTTATTATTTATTGGGTCTTAGGATTCGAAACATTACTAAATCTATAAGGAATTTTACTCTAAATTTTCATTCTTTTTGACATATGTCATATTGTGCACCTATCTTCATTTATGAGCTATTTATACAACTCACACGACATTTAATAACCGGAATATAATTTTCCCATTATATTTTATGTTAAATTTAATATAATTAATTCATGGTTAATATGATACAATGTTACCAACGTGAAAAATGGTTTTATAGTGAAATATCATTGTTTATCGAGATTGTTTATGTTTAAGCATATGATAATGAAATATTATCATCCATCTGTAAATAAACTATTTAATTGTATTCTAAATTGGTTATTTAATGAAATTACATGTTTTCACTTAATTATACACTAATTATTTAATCATGATTCAAACTGAACGTTTTCAATTAAACTGACTTTATTTCTCTCTTGGGTCAAAAAAACCTTTTTCTTCTATGTCCACAATTTCTTTAAATGATTTCAAAATTGTATTAACATTACCAAAATAATTATTAAAAAAATTTAACCCATGATTGACTATTGAAAAATATTTGAAATGGAATCTTTATGTCATTTTCAAAAAATAATGCCCAATTGGCTATTAGTTAAAATGTGGATGGAATCGTTTGTTTTAACTTGTATGGAATAAATGTTATTTTCTTCCACCAAGAACAAAGGGTTATTTTAAACCTTTATTTAAAAGATTCAATGTATATATTCAAATAAAATTTTATCCAAAATTTATTATCATTTTTTTATTTTAAGAACTATTTTTAAAAATGGATAAGATTTTTCCAAATGAAATGTCTTAAATGATTTTTAGAGATTACATAATAAGTTTAAAAGGATGTATAGAATAAAATTAGTTGAAAAAATTTTTTATGATTCAAAATTTATTTTTTAAATTGGTAAACATATTTTCCTTATGAAATGTTCTAACAGATCATCAAAAATCATTTTATATCTAATATTACATCATTTGATATTACATATGATTTAGAGTGGATATAATCCAAGGATATAATCATTACTCATTCCCTTTATCATTTATTTTTGTTATGAAAATATTTTTATGAGACATGATTCTATTAAATGGGCTATACCAGGATTACATTCTCATGAAATCCTCTTCTTTTTTGAAGAAGATATTATTTTGTAAAATAATAAAATTATTACGAAACCATTTTTCCCATAGGGTATTTTGAGATGAAATATTTAGGAAACTCATTTATATTCATGGGTTATTATAAGATGATTTTTTATAATCCGGTGGAATGCATATATATGGATTTCATTATGTTATTATGGCCACCTTATAAAAAAGGAGTGTGGTTACCTAATAACCATTTATGGTGGTTACATTATAACCAAGATAGGTGGGACCTATATCTCTCTCCAATAAATTGGGTAAATTTTATATCTCAATAGATAATAATGTTGGGAATGGGGAATGAGACATGTTATGTATGGGAATTTTTATAGACTTGTTCTTCTCATACAAAGATATCACATATTTTTAGATGAATATTCATAATATTAAAAAATAACATGATTGAGGATCTTACTAGTTTAGTTAATTTAGAGACTATGTACAAAATAATCTTTTTTAGTGAAAGATCTGAAAAATTTACCCCACTGATCTTCCCATTTGTCAATCTTCATAGAAATAACCTATTAAAACCCATTCTTCGTAACCTAGTTAAAATAAACATTAAAATGGGTGATCATTGATTCTTAGTATGGGTAAATAATGGGAAATTCATAAACATAACAAGGGTATAAGGTTATGAGAATGTGACCATATTATATCAAAACCATAATCTGCATATCAAATATCGAAGTATTGAGTGGTGGAAAAAAGATTAAATTTCCTTAAGACGTAAACAATTATAAATTCAAAGAACATGAACCATGAGAGAATAACATTGAAATAATACTTGTAATTGTGGAATAAAAATAATAATATAAACGAATTTCTATAGTATTCAAGGTTCGCTATCATGGATATCAAACTATAATGGTTTCAATCCCTAAACCATCATAGAAGTTATGGTTCACATCCAAGACCATCATCGATACAAATTCCCTTAGTGAATCGGGTTTACCAACCATTCCAATTCTATTTATCTCATGAGATATAAATAATTACATAATTATTTGGAGGTGGATATATGTCTCACATATCACATAATGAAAATCATACCTATTTGTTCCAGTAGATCATAAAACATTCATCATATCAAAACCCATTAAATGAAATGGGATTCATTAACATTTCATCATAACATAACTCATGTAAAAGAAATGGGTTTCATAATCATTTCATAATTTCATCAATGAATGAAAAATGGAAAAATAAGTATTCTTCTTAAGAATTTTATCATGGTATAACCCATGCAAGGGAAATAGGATTCATAAATATCATTCCATCGTAAACAAAATCCATTCACAAAAACAAAATATGAATGGTATCCATGGATTATATACCCAGTAAATCATAAGTAATATTGAATTATGCAGTCCTAGCTTTAAAATTATTTTAGAAGATCACTTGTATCCTTTCATGAGTAAAAACAATTCTCTGAAAAAAAATTAAAACTAAAAATTCCTATAATATTTGGGAAATCTCATCCTTTGAAAATAATTATAAAAAAATATAACGAAACATTTCAAATCATTTTAAAAATTTCTTGAGGAAAATAAATTTTCTTTAAAAAAAACTTTTTTAAACTAAAAACTACTAATACATTTAGGAATTATTTTTCTTTCAAAATAAATAATGAAAAAATTAATAGAATATTAAAAATTCATTTAAAAAATTTGTTGATGAAAATAAAGATTCTTAATAAATAACCCTTTTAAATAAAAATGTATTTTATAAATATTTTTATTCTAAAATAACCTTGAAAACTTATAAAATATTGAAATAAAATAATGTTCATTTAGTTGGGATATTTTTTTAATGTCATACACATTAAAATAGATATATTTATTCATTTTCAGTAAAATTAGAATGGATATTTTTTTTAAATTATATAATGATTCATTCCAAAAATATATAAATGTTAAAACAAGGTTAAAAATTTCTTTAATAAATTATTTAAATAATTTTAGATACATTTTATAAAATATTTTTAGAAAACATTATTTTCAAATAAAATTGGTTCCATGTAGAAAAGAGAAGTAGTCAAGAATTTTCTTAAAACGTTATTTGGGACTCTGGAGTACATAAATAAAGTAAAATGATAGAAAACATGTATTCTCATTACATAATGAGAGGATAATATAATTTATGTGATTCTTGAGATGTGTATCATAATATTTCATCATCAAAAACATAATTATAAAAAAATCCTAATAAATAATGAGATTATATCATAAAAAAGTTACCAGATTGGTAACATTCAATCGTAAGACCCATGAAAGTATAAGATTATGTAAAACATATAATATCATTAGAATAAATAAATTCCAAATATTACTTGTCATTTTGTTTGTATATACACTTTATTAAAGAAGATAGGTGCATAACGTGACATATGCCTTAAATAAGGAAAATTGAGACAAAACATCTCTTACTAAATTGGTATATTTTGAACTGTACTCCCCTAGAAAGATAGATAAAAAGTAATATTTAATTCCCCATAATTTCCATTAAAAAAATAAAAAATATAATCATGGATATTATACCCCCTACATATAATAAACAAGTGGTGGATATGGAATGTATGTCACATATGAAAAAGTTTGATGAAAATCCCTCACCGCATTAGAAATATTTTTTATCATAGGAAGAAATAATGACGAGCATCAAATGAAACATTATATAAATTTAAAATAATTCAATTTGGGATATATCATTTTAATGGATCGGTATATACACCACATAAAATAAATGTGTTGTGAATTTTCATATGTCACCTATAAATAACAGAGAGACTATAGATCACTTGCATTAAGTCTCTACTTCCATCACATACAGTAAAACCACATGTATAATAAATATTTGTTTTCGTAAAAAATATTATAGAACCAAAATCATATTTATAATAACATTAATGATTCACTTATGTTCTTTTATTACCCATTTATCAATAATTCCATGTTAAAATCACCTTTTGAGTTACAACTACTTGTTTTTAGTGTTTGTTTTAATTTCTTTGTCCTCATACATTGATTGTGGTTACATAATAAAGAAAATATTAAACACGATATAAATACCATATATATTCATTAAATATTTATTTATCATAATATATAAAATTCAGAGATCAAAAATGAAATACCATGTTCATGGAGACGGTAAGTGGTTCGTATGCGTGAATGTTGTTTCAATTTTTTTATGAAAATAAAGAAATAAGGATAAATTAAATAATACCATTAGAGAATAATTTTTATATTATATATATAATTTTTTAAATTTAATCCTATTCTTATTACCTTCAATATAATGTGTACTTGAAATAGAAATCAAATCACTTCTTGAGGCGGTAGTCTTCCTAACAAAAAAACAAAATTGTTGTATCCCCCCTAAATGGGATTTATGAATGTATATATGATAACATAATTCAAAAATAATTAGAATATTAAAAATATTATATTTAATAATTTATTAAATTCTTATTACCATCAATTTAAAACACAGATGAAAAACACATCATGTTGGTTGTTGAGGTAGCAGTCCGCTATAAACACCAGCGACGTTAATAATTTATAACAGATTAAGAGTTAAGAAGTTAAATGTTTTATCATCATTATAAAGGTATAATAATGTCATTAATTTCATATATAAAAATTAAATCCATAATTATTTTCATCCTTGAGAGGTGGCGATGGAAAATGAATAACATCAGCATATGAGGTAGGAGTCCCTTGTACACATGAATGGTGATTTGGTATCCCATTAGATAAAAGTGTATATAGATATAGGTGATGAAATTAACATAGAAATATATAATTATATTTAATATACTAATTTAATTATATCCTCATTTTTTAATAATAATTTAATTACGTTGAAGAACAAATGAAATTAAATGCTCGGTTAGGGATGTTACTACTTCGTAAGACAACTTCTTTTATTTTGCAGCAAAAGGCATATTAGGTTAGATTTCTGAAACAAAATAAAAATTATTTAATGAGATTATGTAATTAATTAATTTATCTTTTAAATTATTGGACAATAATTATTTTTGGATGTGTCAATGGGATAAGAGTGGGAGTGGCCTTTTATAAGTGAGGTGAGTAGAACACCGGTTTTTTTGTAATGAAATAAGTGCACCTTGTAATTCACATTACAAAAGGCTCCAAAATGGATCCTTTTCAACATTAAATGATGATAGGTTGAAATATTTATGTACAAGGGTTATAGGACATTGTTTTGTCATTTTCAACCATTATCATTTTAGATTAACAACTTGTAAACCCATTTTTATCAAAACCGAGGAAATTATTATTTTTATTATTTTTACTATTAATTAAGGTGAAAAATTAATTTAAAAATTTTAGATAATATAAATTATTATGATTAAAAAAATTAAATCCAAATTTTCCAAATCCATTTATATAAAAAGGAATTTTTTATAAAATTAATAATGCGTTCGCGGTGAGAAAGTGGTTTTCAAAAGAGAAAATGTTCAAAATTTTAAAATGTTTTTATGTACAAAATCAATATAAAAAATGATTTGAATGACTAAATTGGATGAATATATATATTATATAAATAATTTTAACATTAAAACCCATATTAAAATAATATTTATGTTCTAAAATGAAAAAAATACATGATTATTCATAGTAGAAAATCGTATTTTTCACTCTTCATCAAAAAATTATTTTCTCAAAAAATTTCAGACATTTCACCCCAAGGTAATTTTGAAATTATTATCTATAAAATGAATATTATTTATTAAAATTAATTTTATAAAATAAGATTAATTTTATTTTAAAATAAATTCAAAAAATACAACAAAAAAACTCTTTATGAAAATATAGTATTAAGTGTAAAATAAGAATTATTCATATCATTATTTTATAGAAAACACTTAAAGAAGAATGTTACAATTTTTACTCAATATATAATATTTATATTTAATTAAAATAATTCTCCAAAATATATTTGTATTATTATTTTTAGGTGAAACACGTTTGAGTGCATAAAAATTATTTTTTTAGACAAAAATTTCTTTTATCCTCAAATAGTTTTTATTTTAATAAATAATTAATTAGTCATGAAAGAATACATTTTATATGCCTGTGTAAACAATATATTTTTAGAATATAGTTAATCCTATTCATACCCAGCATTCTGATGGATATGTGATAACTATCATAATAAATAAGAATATTTTAATGGTATGCCATGTTTCATTTAAAAATAGTAATCCATATAACAAAATATATACTCCATGTTGAATGTAGCACAAAATATTTAAATTATACAGTTTATTTGAAAAAATATATTTTAGATACTGTTAAATTTTATACCATGAAATAAATTTAATTCTAAAAATTTTAAAATATTCTCACTAAATAAGGGTTTGACGTCTAAAATTCCCCTTGTAGAAAAACCACATCATAAAAAGGGTTTGTAAATCATTCTATTAATAAGAGAGAATGTGATGTGTGAAGGTTAATTTGAATAACACTTACTAGGATTCCAAATTGGATAACACGGGTGTTATGTTATTAAATTCACATAGAATAGATGATTAAACCCAAATACTAATAGAGATAATTAGAGAAAAAGGATATTAAAAAGTTAACAACTGTAAATCCATAACTCTGTAATGTGTGAAAAGAGAACTGATTCCTCCAAAATTATGGTAAATATATAAAATATTATATCAAGTTTCTTTTCTTAATTATTTATAATTTTAATAAGATGACAAACTTACTTAATTTCATTCCATTTCATAAGAACAATCTTTTCATTTATTTTTTCTTTAGTCAATTTCCACTTCATATCTTTCTCTATGAAATGAAGATGAATATTTTTGTATTCTAGAAGAACTATTGGATCATATATCTTTAAAATATTGATAATTCATTCCATATTTCTTTATTTGTTATCAAATAAAAGTAAGAATATGTTATCTAATATGAATAAATATTGATATGGTGAAATAATATATTAATCTCTAAAACCTCATACAATGTTTACATTAATCTATTCCATGAATAATTAACCTTTATGATCTTCAATATTTGGTCAAAATTTAAATCAAAATACCTCTAAATAGGGATAGAAAATGTATAAAATCAATTTATAATTTATCTGAAAAACAAAATAATGTAGATATTATTGTGAATTAAAAAAATTCATCAGTACATCTATAATATATTCTCTAGAAAAATAGTTAAATATTTTATTAACATAAAAAATAATGAAAAAATTCCTGATTTCAAAAATGAACTATTTCCACATTTGTGAAATTCAATCATATATTATTCATTATGTTACATAAATCCAAAAATGTTGTAAACTCCATCAATGATAACATTAAACAATAATTCCTCAAATTATTAATTAGTTCAATGATAATAAATACTATCTAATATAATTTATCTATATCTATCAACGCTTAATCAAAAATAAACACCATATCTTCAAAATTAAGAACACAATAATGGTTATCTTCCCTTAATAAATGTACCACCTTTCAGTTAAATTGCTTTTCTAGGATATCCTTACTATTACCATATTCCAGGAAATCCTTAATAAAAACCATTATAGAAAAATACAATGATATTTCAGGATTTTAATAAAAAAATATCAATGATAAAAATAAAGTTTATTGAATCTCGATACATAAATACATTAATCATTTCACTTTCTTCAAACATCATTAACCAGGATTTATTGTCTGGTTCCCTAACAATTGTTTCCGTTTATATTTCATATTATGTCTCTATATCATCTACAATATAACCATTATCCAAATACCCTTTTAGGGTTTCTTCATTATATTTTACTTCAGGGCTTATATTTTCCAAAATCCCAATACCGGCCACATTTGATGCATTCAAATGTAGATGATATATTGTGGATACCATTATTCTCTCCCATTATGTTAACCAAAATTTCTTTTTTCCTCTATAAAAACTTCCATTGTGTCCTTATTTTCAACACCCAAAACATATTCCCATTCCTATGATACATTCACTCAAGAGCTTCATCCCACATTCCCAATATATAGGAAATATAATCTCTATTCTTCCATGGTCACCACCACCCAAACTCTCAATAAAGACTATCCTTATCTTATTTAATGAGTATGACAGTTAGTTAAGTTATAGTTTTTTATCTTGTCTCATGATAACTAATTAAAAGTAACAAAAATACCCTTTACCCCATTCATCATCACATTTGGTTTTTATTCAACACATTTTCAACCATATTCAATATTAGTCTAATTCATTTTAGTTCCCACCATTTACTAAAACCAATAATCCTAGTTTGAGTAACAATATTAATAGTGTGAAACCACATTATCCAGAAAAAATCACCTATATCATATCTCAATCATGAAACATTATATTTAATCATGGACACCTTAAGCTAAACGTAGGCCATTTATGGAGATTATTCAAATCCTTTAGAATAGTTTGTAATGTTTTGAGGAATTCTAATAAATATCCACTAGGAGTTTCAAAGATGATATGTTTCAAGGATCATTGTCTAGCACTAGGAAATGATTAATTCTATATCATTATAACCTTTTTATAGTTATTAACCCTAGGTATCTATGTCATAGAAACACTTCCACTTGTAGTGTCCATATAGGGATGTAATTTCTTGGTAACCACCTTCTCAGTCATTTACCCAAATTCTAGGACATTTTACTATACTTTTTTCCCAACCTTATACTTATCCTTAGTCATGTATTTTTACATCTCAAGAAAATTATCATGTCCAAGTTTCCCAAGGATAACTAAACCTTTCCTATAATTCCAAATATAATTACCCATGTTTCTCAAACATATAATTTACATCAATTAATATGAATATTCACTACATCAAACAAACTCATGACTAAGAATCATAATATTTTAGTTCATTTTAAGACTATTTTCACAATATTATTATATAGTGAATGATCTTTAATGATTCCCACAAATATCTTCTCATTTAGTATCCCTCATAGACATACCCTACATAAAACCTTTCTACATAGCATGAGGAAAAGAAACATAAGAATGGGTGAGATCATATGCTTGGTAAGGGTAAGAAAGAGAAAATATGTAGGCCCAACATGAGCATAACAATATAATAATGTTATAATAACATATAAAAACCATACCATTTATATCAAATATCAAAATCCTTAGTGATGGAATAAATATTGAACTTTCATAAGACATTAATCAAAAGGATATGAATTTAAATAAACCATGAGATAATAACATTAACATAAGACATGTAGTTTTCGCATACATAAAATCTTATAAAATCATTTCAATATCATTCAAGGATCATTAACAAGTATATCATAATATAATAGTTCCACTGTCTAACTTAAAATAGTAGTTACGGTTCACTCCCAAGACCATCATTGCTGACAATGTACTATACTAAACTCGGTTCACTCCATATGATATTCATATAAATCCCATGAGATATAAATATTTTCCCAATTCATTAGAATAATATTTATGTTCCACTGTTTAAATAAATAAAATCAAAGTTATTTGTGTCACAAGATCATATAATATTCACCATATTATATCCCATAAAATGAAATGAGATTCCAAAAAATTTCACAATAAAATAACATGTAGAAAATAATAGGTCTCATCATCATTTTATCATTTTATTGAAGAATAAACAATGAAAAAAGAAGAGGGTTTTCTAATAAATTAATCATGTTATAAACCATGGAATGAAAACATGATTTCTAAACTTGTTTTCATCATAAACATAAATCACTCAATGGAATATTAAAAATGGTATATGTGGATCATATCCCCAATAAAAAATAAGTAACATTAATGGATTTCATCTTATATAGAAATTAAGAATAAAATAACACTTAGAATATTTCTAGGGGAGAAAAAATTTCCTTGAACATTAGTTAAAACAAAAAATTTATACTTATTTTTTGGAAATATAGTTATTGGAATATAAACTTGATAACATATATGAAAATATATAAAAATCATTTAAAAATTTTATTTATGGAAAATAATTTTTATTTGAAAATATATTTATAAATATACAAAAATAATAAAATTTTTATGAAATCCTTTTAATTTAATATAAGCATTGAAACATATAAAAGATAAATTCAAAATAATTCAAAACATTTCTTGAGAAAAATATGATTTCCAAACTGAAGAAAATTTATTACAACATAAAATTTTATGAAAACACATTTCTTTGAAAATATGATTTAAAAATTATAAAGTATGCTTAAATGAAAATAATTTTCATATTGGTTATAAATTTTATTCATTTCGTACATGTTCAAAAAATATCCCATTAACATTTCTGTAAAAATACAATCATGAATTGTTTGGAAATCGATATGAATATTCATTTCAATAGATTATTTCAAATGTAAAACATGGGAAAATATTAATTTAGTAAATAATTTAGAGAATATTAGAATTATTTTTTAAATATCTCACAAAAAATAGGGTATTAGAAGTATTTGTTTTTGGAAAAAAAGAGATAAATAATGATGATTTATCATAAAAAACATTTGGTCTCCCCAATACATAAATAGATTACAATTATTGGAAACATTTATTATCATGAAATAAACATAGTATAATAAATTGTATGAGTTTATTTAGATATGTATCATAATATTTTATCAGTGTAAACATGAACATAAACAATCCTGACAAATTTCGAGCTTTTATCATAAAACTCTTACCACTTTGGTAGTATTGAATAAAAATCCCAATGAAAGAATAAAATTAAATGAAATATAAAATATAATGATAATACACAAATTCATGATATTTCAGGTTAATTGGGTGTTATATACACCTCATAAAGTAAGGTAAGAGTCTACCATGACATATGCCTCAAAGAAGGAAAATTGAAACAAAAAACACATCCTGCATAGGTATCTTGTGTACTATAAACCCTCTAAAAGAGAGATAATAAAATAGAAATTTAAATCCATATAATATTCATTATAATAAATATAAAAGGCATTAATGGACATTATATAAGCCAAGTATAAGAAACAAGTGGTGAACATGGCCTGTATCTCACATATATAAATGTGTGATGAAAAATACCTTACCACTTTTTAAATATTTTGAATCATATTCCAAAGAAAACATAAAATTAAGAATTAATTATCATGAAAATATTGATATTAATGATATAATATTTCAAATTGGAATTACATACACCATTGAAAATAAATTAGTTATAAATTTTTATATGTCTCCAAAAAATAAAGGAGATATTAAAAATCCCTTATAATAAGTCTCGACATCATTCATAAAAATTCAAAACCTCAATACATTAAATATAATAATATTATAAACATATTACATAAACAAAATCATATTTTTCATACCATATATGATTTTATTATGTCCTTTTATTACATTTTAATCAATAATTCCTTGCTAAAAATAGGTTTCAGGTGATAACAACTTTGTTTTTTCTCTTAATATTTGTTATTTGTATGGTACTCATAATTGGATAACAATTAAATATTCTTAATATTTTTACCCAGATATAAATATAATCTACATTCAGTATATATATATTTCCAATAATCCATAAATTCTAGACCTATGAACTGAAAAACCTTATTCATGGAGATGATAATATGTATATATGCATATACATTATTTCCATTTTCTCGACAGAATGAAATAAAGAGTGTTAATTAACATATTAAAATTATTGAATAATTTTCATGTCATATAAAAAATAATAATAATTTTATCCCTATCCATATTACATTCCAGGTGATGTGTATGTGAAAAACATATCACATCACTTTGTGAGGTCATAGTCCACTGTATACCTGAATGACATTATCTTATCCGCCACAACAAGGAAATTATGATAGTGTATGTGATATCATAACTCCATTAATATAATTATATTAATAATATATCATCTATACATTTAATATATCTTCATTACCGTCAATGTAAAATAGAAATGAAATAATCATCACATCGGTTCGCGAGGGGTATTTCATCTTACATAAGAATAATGATTTCATATACCATTTGATGGAGTAGGACATAGATTTAGGTTGTAGACATAATATAAAAACATATTAGTATATTTAAGATAATTATTTTATTATATTATCATCGTTTAATGAGATATTAAATAGGGGGAGTAATAAATAGAATAAAACACTCAGTAAGGAACATTACCTCTTCTTAAAACAAATTCGTTTCGTTTTCCCCAAAATTCATATTAGGTAAGATTATTTACCAAAATAAGGATTATAGGTTGATATTATCATATTACTGAAGTTATTTAGGATTTTGTTCTTCGATAAAATGGGTTTTTGGTGGTCCAATTAGAGAGGATAGGTTGTGGCCTTTTATAATTGTGGTGTGTCACACACTTGTAATTGTCTAATAATAAAAAGGTATACTAATGATTTTAATATGGTTTAAGGATAAAAATGGAGAATTATTGATGATACATGATATAAGGATGAAATAGTTCCATAAAATTTCTTTTGGAGTTGTTTTGGGTCATTTTTAATACTTATATTATTAGTTTAACCCATGGTAAACCCATTTTACCTCAGCAACAGTAAAAAATATTTTACTTTTTGTTACAATTAATTATGGTAAAAAAATTAATTTGAACTTATCAGAAAATATAATTTTTTCTTATTAAAAATATGGAATCAATTTTTCATTTCTTCATTGACATAATCAATAAAATCTAATTTACAATTATTCACATAGTCATTGCAAGAATGCGGTTTTCCAAAAAGAAAATGCTCAAAAGTTTAAAAAGAGGTTATGTTCAGATTAATTGTAAAATTTATTCCAGTGATCCTAATATACTTAATATATATTATTTAATTATTATTACCATTAAATTATTTTTTTTATAAATTCATCATGAAAATGAAAATTAATAACAAAAATAGGCATTTTTCATTATTAATCAAAAAATTTATCTTCTCAAAAAATTATCAAAATTTCACCATAAGAAAAACCTGACTTAATAATTTAAAAAAGAATGTTTATTTTTAAAAAGAAGTGTAAAATTTAATTTTAATATATATGTGAAAAAGGTGAAAATTAACTTTTAGGAAAAATACTGTTTTAAGCATAAAATTGGATTTAATCGTATCTCTTGTATAAAAAAAAGACATTATATGAATATTAAACATTTTATGGAGTATATAATATATAAATTTCATTAAAATTATTTACCAAAAGTTATTTTGTAAATTTATTTATGTAAAATATTTTTTTACAAATAAAACTTATTTTTTAAAAGGCTTTATTTAATTTAAAATAATTTCTATTTATATATATATATAATTAATCATTCCCCAAATATTTCATTTTAAAATTATATTTATACCATACATTTTATTGTTTTAAATAATAATGGTCATACCTACCATTATAATAGTTAACTGATACCTATCACATTTAATAATATTATTATCATAGTTCATCATGTTTTGTTTAAACGCGGTGTTTGGTGTAACATATGATACACACAAAAGTAAAAAAGGATTAATTTTTTTTGAAAAAAAGATTACTTTAAATAATCTCAATTTATTGCATACTTTTTACACTATGATGTTCTTGGGAGTGAACCTTGAGTAATATGGTGTAACATATGATACACTCAATAGTTATGCTCATTTTCTCAAACACTTTTGCTCATGTTATACTTACTTATATAACTTGTTTACACTTAATAAGCTTTTGAGATCACTCGTTATTATATTCTTTTTCCTTAGGTTTTAAATATTGGTTTTAATCTTGGTATATCTATGAAGAGAACTATATGGGAATTTCATTAAGGGAGATATTGATTTTATATCAATAATTAAGAACATTTTTTTGTGTACTCTCCAATGGAACTATATATTTTAAATATTCATATGTGTATTTTTAAAATGTATTGAATATTAATATAAAATATGTAATATTTAATTATTAGTATTTTAGATCTCTATAATATTCATTATATAAATTTGACGGCACAAACCTTTTTTTGTAATGATATTATTATACTACTCCCTTTAAGATTCTAGAATCATAAAATGTTTTAATTATATATAATCAATTTGAAACAACTTAAGATTCATCTTTATCACTCTCGAAAAAAATCACCTCAAAATAAATGTTATTTTGAATATGATTTATACATTGACAACAAAATTTTATATGAATAATCATATCCACTTCAAACGTCAATAAATCCCTTGTAAAAACATCATAAAACCTCTTAGTCTCAACACATTTATTCTAAGACTTGATGTAAAACATTCTATATTTATATAGATTCAATAAAATATAGAAAAGGATGATGAAAAAATATTGATCATGATTAAATTATCTAATTCTAGTGATGATTATGAGTGAACACCATTGACCTATCTAGTTTTATGAAGAGGAATAAATTGGGAGGGAAATAGTGGTGTTCCATTAATCACATCTAATTCATTGAAGGAAAAACGATCAAAGAGGTTGAATTTCCATTTCTAAACATATATCTTTAAATTTTAATGGTTCATCATGGAATAGACAGTTCCTTTAGAAAAAAATTTATCTAATTTATATTATTAAATAAATAATACAATATGTTTGTGACCATGTGTGGAAGAAAAAAATTTATCTATCAAAATATAGAGTAGATATATTCCATCCGGGGAGAATTGTAATCATAGTGAATTAGATATTAACATTTTATATAATCAACTGTTTTCATAAAAATAGATTTAGTTTTACATATTGATCCAAGATATACACCAATGTTTATCACACCCGCCAGTTTTTTATTAAATTTTCTGGGTATCCATAGTCCGGGATGAAGCCCAACTTAAATTTTTGGGTTCTTATTTATAAATGTATGGTTCATCCTTGACTGTATGCAGCACTCTATGGATGAAACCATGTGGCCGCACCTAGGTCATTGCACGACATTTCCCAATTCATCACATACCCTTCTAGATGGTCAACTAATTAAATAAAATTAAACTGTAATAAAGAAATAAAATTAAATTATTGGTAAAATAAAAATAAAATAAAATAAGAAGTAATAAAAATTTATCAAATTTTTTGTTAATGACAATAATAATAATATGATTGTTATTGGTATTATTCGTATTACTATAATTTTTGGATTTGTTTTTGTTTTAATTTTTTTGGATTCTTTTTATTTTTTCCCTCATCATTGTCCCCACTCTCTGAGTGTCGAGACCTTTCCCCCCCCCAGGTTTTTTTTCTCTCGGGTGGAACTCCCCTCCTGCAAACCCCTATGTCATGCCCCAGCCAGTGCCCTCCCTTGCACCTCCCTGCTAACAAGGTCCTGTCATCGTGCCACCACCTCCTTCCCGGTCGACCGGCTCGTTCCCCCCCCCCCCAAGGACAGCTCTTCACGCCAGACTCCATTTCCCATCCCACACCATTGCAGTGCCCTCCCTTTCTTGGCTATCCACCTGACTTCCAAACTCCAACTTCTAGTGTGAGGCACCAGCCACCTCCCTCGACCTCTACTTGTGTGAACCGTTCTATCCTCTAATAACCGCAACCCCTCCTTTTTCTTAGGTTTTTATCATTGTTTGTTTTCTAGTTTCTACACATCCAAAATTTATAGGGTGTTTATTATGGTCTTATTTTTTCATATTTTTGTTCTATTTCATGGATTAGGGTTCACATTTGGTTTTATTGTGGGCATTTTGGTGCACAAAATAAATTCACACAAAATTTTGAGGGTTTCTCCAACTGAGGTAGGTGGTTCCACATTTAACCATTTTTTGATGAATTATTTGGCATCTTAAATTAATTGAGCATATTATTTAATATGTTTTTTATGCGAATAATGTTTTTAATTAATTTTTATATGCATATGTGATAGTGGTTTGTTTTATGTGAAAATTAATATTGAACTGGTTATTTGTTGTTTATAAATTATAGAAATTGAGTTCTAGTTAATGTTAATTTATGTCAAGTCATAAGGGAATTTCTTATTTCATTTTTATTATTTGGAGTCATGGAACATATTCTGAAAATTGTTTCATAAATTTTCTAGTGAATTATTTTGTTAATTTAATTAATTTATAATAATTTTCCAGTAGTTTACATGCATATTAAGTGAATTTGACTTAGTTTTGTTGTGAATTTATTTAGTTAGTAGAGCACTATGTTATGTGATTGTGTTTTGTTGTTAAAACCTATATTGATATATTTATCAGGGTTCTCATGACTGTGCATTTAGTTAGTTTAAATGTTAAAGTGTTGTAGTTTGGGTTTTGGGTGTGGCATCAAAGTGTGTTTTGTCATAAAAGAGGCTCTAAGTGCATTTTGGTGTTTAAATTCATGCAACAAATTTTTGTAATTATTCAATAAATTTTCATGGTGGTTTTCTTAATTTAAAAAAAATTTCATTAAAATTTAATTTCATTTAATTGATGATGTAATCGATGTAGATTATGTTCTAAAAAGATTTTGGGTGTGCAATTAATTCAAAATAGGTATCTTTAGTGTGGTTTCATGTGTAAACCCCATTATTACTCTTTGAATTTTATTATGGAATTTTTCAAAGGGTTTATCAAATTATATCAATGGTGTGAAACTTGTTTGGATAAGGTTTTTGTGTGCGTAATATTTCAAAATGGCATTTGGGTGGGCAAATGATGGTTCGGTGTGTGTAAGTACTCTCTTTGGATTTTATGCACAAATGTTACATGTGACATGATCTTAAATTTTAAATATAATTGATGGTGTAAGTGGTATCTTGTTATGTGTGGTGTTTTCCTTGGATTATTTATGTGATGTGCACCTATTATGATATTGAAATTTGTTTGAACACAAAACTGGAAGCCTGGGTAACTAGAAAGGTGGACTAGAGTATCAGGCTTGTAATTATAGGGTGTCTTCGGCCCTATTTCACAAATAAGGATTGACCACTACACCACTAACTAAACATATGATGAATAAGGCTTGTGTTTTCTAAGCAACGTTTACTAAGAGTCATGGTTTCTATGCCACATTTTCTGAGGGTCATGGTTTCTAAGCCTTGCTTCACCGAAACATGAAGATCTAGGTACCGAAGATAGCTGATACCCAGTAGGCCTCTCCAATATTTGTTTCTCCTTGGTTACCTTACGCTCACCAGTGCGACATTGTGGATATTTCCAAATGTAAGTGTCTGTGTTTGTGTTTTAATTTAATTTATTTCAACTAAAATAGTTTTATTTAAACAAGTTTTCTTTTAAATTGTTCAAGTATTTAATTCTTCTTTTTAATTTATGTTGTTTTGTTTATATTCATTTTCATTTAAAGTACCTATCATAATAAAATTTCATTAAATAATGTTTAATAATTTTTTCTCTTTTATATATTTGACTAAAAAATTAATTCGTCACTTAAATTGTTATGTGTGGAAACGTCTCCCAATGGAATCCTACAGGGCTCTTGGCTCACACCCTATATACACTTTTGGGTGTATGTAGACCTCTTTCTTTGTGTGTCACAACATGAGGCAACGTTCTTAGTGATCGTGGTTCGAGTTGTCGATGGTTTTTCCCTTGCGGGTCAGACGATGGTTGTTTAAGGAGGTGGCTCCTCATGTTGCATAAAGATGTAGACAGATGTGTTAGTTTTCCTTCATTGCAATCTTCTTAGAGTTTTAGTTTTCCTTTGTTGTCGTCTCTCTTAGGTTGTTGGTTTACGTTGTAGGTCATTAAATATGAAATGTGTTAAGGGTCTGTTTGGTTGTATAAAATCAGTTTCTTTCAATCAAAGTAGTTAGTTTTTTTGTGTATACAATTTCGGGTAAATTATTCTCATGTGTTAGTTTTGATACTCGGGCACTTGTTTCAGCCTGTAGGGATCAGGAATGCCCTTAGGGCTGTGTCACAGACCGGGTCGGGCGTTAGGTCATATGGTGACCATTTATGGTTCGTGGAAAAATGGTATCAGAGGGAGGGTTTCTTTTTGGGTCATCTTCTTTTAGGATAGAGTCTGGGTAGACTAAGTTATGTGTGTCAGAACATGACATTCTTCCTACGAGTAAGTTCCATGGCCAGCACACCTTGTGGAAGGACTCAAGTTACAAGAGAACATAGATGTTTTTCTGAGTCGTTGGGCTTTTTGATTAATCTGGTTTGGGGGAAATGAAAAGGGAGTAGTTTCAGTGGTCCCATTGAGCTCTAAGGGTCTAGAAAACCATGTGGATCCAGGGAAGTTGTCCTAGAATACTCTTTATGGTGGTGGCGTGATTGGCGTATGTCCACCAACCATATGTCTCAGTCACCCACCGACACTAATCTCCTATTGTATTATTCCCCATCTCTTTGTTTTGGATTTGTGTAAATGTAGTTTTTAAGTAAAAATTATTTGATCTTGAAAATGTTTTGAAAGGAAGTGCTTTAAAAAAGAAAATGATGTGTAAGGTTTGAAATGTGTGAGGTGAATATTTTGGATTTGAAGAATGGGAGGGGTTTGGTTTTTATTCATGGTGTTCTTAAGGGGAAACACATGCATGAGTGTATATGGAAAGAGAAATAGTAATTGGTAAGAGTGGATGAGTGCCTGGATGGAAATGATCTATGTGATGATGTGCCACAAGATCATGCATGTTTGAGGCCCCTGGGACACAATTGGTGTTTGTGCAACCCATCAGATTTATTATTTTTTAAATTTTTGGTTAATAAATTGTTGTTTTAATAATTGGTGATTGTCTGAGGTATTCTTTTGTTTTGGGAAGTTTCAGATGTGGGGCGTTTTGAGCGAAGGATATTTTATGACTATTTTTTGTCTTGGGTTTGAATTATTATTTGTAAGATGGTGTGAAAGTGTGTGGTTTATGGATTGTTTTCAAAACATCTTCAAAGTTCCCTTGCATTATGTCTTGACCATTGGACCAGTTTGGTTGGGTCCATGGTTTTCTTTTTTGACTTTTGTTTTCCCCCATAAATCATTACCATGCGATTGAAGTGAGGACATGGGTAATTTTCCATTGGCTGACCCCCTGGTTTATTAAAGCAAGGAATCTCTCTTTTTGGGTTATAGTTCTTATTCTACCACTTACTCCATTTTCAGTTAAGCGGATCCTCTTATAAAAGGATGAGAATTTTGAGGGTATTTTAAGGGAGTTTCATTCTCTTTATGTTGTCTGAGTCGTTGGGTATGAAGTTTGACGATGTTTCATCTGATGTTTCCACTGGAAATGGCGAAAGGAATCATGACACACACCTGTCGTAGGGCATGGAAAAACACATATTTCCTAAGATAAAATGTAGTAATGTGGTTGACCTAGGATGTCTCCCGAAGAGGAGTTCACACAAAACGGTTTGTCACTTTAAAACGGGGGCAAAAATGTTGGGAAAGGAAATTTGAAATTCAAATGGTTGAAAAACTATGAAATTAAAAAGGTGACTAGTTCGGGGTCAGTTTCCTAATTATAATGCTATCCTTGTTCAATTTAATTCAAACCTCTTCTTTTTAGTTGATTAAAGTGAGTTTCCACAATCGTTTCCTCTCACTTCCTTGGTAAATTATTATTGTGAGTGAAAACCTTACCAAGATCTTGGTTTGGACAACTCTCCTTCCATGTGTAAAATAGTTGTATTTAATATCCTTAATTTAAATGGGCAATACCCGATCGGGTATTTTTATCCCAAATAATCAAGAACATTCACTACACCTTTTATATGTACTGACGATCGTCGAGTACTTCACCACTAATTCCTGGTTTATTCCATCGTATATAAACTAGAAATTAGTGGAGGGGGATATTGATTATTTTACCAAGGAAAAAATAAATAACGGAATTAATATTCAAGAACAATAGAACTTGATAATAAAATCCGCTATAAGAAATTGATATCAACTTTGAAGAAGAAAGAAATTTATTCAATTGCGTCCAAGAACTCAAGCATTACAATGTAGAAAACAAACCCTTCCCCAATCACTCCAAAAGTTTACCCCACTATGGTAAGGGTAATCAAGGTTAATGGGGAAGAATAAGGCATTAAAAAACTATGATAAAGAAAATAAACAAAATATAAAGCTGAAAAGTTCTCCTTCATGGTGTCCCAGAAGGAATGATATGGAGAATGGATGCTTTGAGAGGGTGGAGCCCTCCTCCTTTTTATTGCCAGAATGTTTCCCCCGAATGTTGACGCGTTGTAGCCCCAATAAATGAAATCTTCACACGTTGAACCCTTCTTCAATGTTGTTCATAATTCCCTTTTCCGTGTCCCCAATAAATCTAAGCGGATTTGGACTTGTATTCCGAGAGATATGGCCGTTTTACTATGAGCATTTATTCTGTCCAGTCAGACTCTCCAAAACGAAATCCTCCGGATTAGAGTGATTTAATGACCCAATAAACGGCCAATTAACTTGGTACTTCCTTCATAAAAGATGCTCCAAAACTCCTTGCGCGTACACCAACCGAATTTCACAAGCTTTGGGCCCACAGTGGATGCGTTATGGATCCCACATCAAAACTAGGCAGAACTGAAAACAGTTTTCTTGATCCAACATGTGAGCTTCTTTTAAACTTCTATATGGCCGATTTAGATTTTAGTACAAATATAGTAAATTAATCCCTGGATGTGTATAATCTGGAAAAGAAATAATTTTTCAATTTGGATCAGTGTAGATAATGTTATGGCCAAACTACCGAAATATTTTAAAACTGTTAAAAATCCAAAAATGGCCATTTTTTACTATTAAGCTCAAAATAACACCATTATCATAAAAATGAAACAATTCATCTTGGAGGAACAATTTTGTGGGTTTAATACAATGATATTAAATATAAATTAATTGAAAATATTTTCTCTATCAATTCCCCCACACTTGGCACTTGGACACCTGGACAAGTACAAATCAAATCAAATCAAATCCAAAACACATATCAATGAGATCAATCAAATCAAATTCAAGAAACAAAAAGATATCATGCCTCATCAAAAACTGTTATTTCAAGTTCTCCATTTAATATTTTAATATATTTCCACTTCATTTCTTATCCCATGCACACAAAACACCTACCTCACATGAGTTTTCTCTCATCTCACAAATGTAAAGGCTGAACAAGGCTTTTCTAATCCAAACTCACAGAAGAGTCGCCATAGGTTTGATAAATTCCAACTTCTCCACCAGATGTGAGTCAAGGACATGTTTTTCTCATGAGGACTTTTCAGGGATGTTCTTTGTCTTCAGGTTGGTAGGATTTAGATGTTAATAGTTCTGAGGCAGAAAAAGGAAGGCTTGGCTCTTATTGAAGCAAAATTGCAAGATTATATTTTTCACTCAAATATGGTCTCCTTCACTTCCCCTTTGTTGAATATAGTCTTCATCATCATTCAATCAGCTCATCAGCAAACATTTCAATCTTTTCAAACATGATTTTTTTTAAATTTCCAGATAGGCACAACTTTCTTTTTACATTGGAAGCTCCAGAAACGCACAACTTCTCCTGTCATAAAAGCTCCAGAAAAGGCACAACTTTCAACAGAATAATTTTTCAGCATCACACACATCTCTTCCGCAATTTATTTTCCACCCAAAGTATAACCAAATGAGGTATTACACCACAAGACATCTTCCCCCACACTTAAGTTCAACGAGATCATGCATTTTTACTTCAAGAGCAGGTATGATAGGGAAAATTGGATTGTAATGTGGCTAACCTAACAGGAAATTAGTGGATACTAGGGGATAAAATGAAGGATAAATGTAAATGTGGGCCATAATGAAAAGGATTATTTCAAAAGGGGGGATTAAAACCAAATAAATGCCTCAATCATTTAAAACACATGTACCCCAACCCTCATGTTTTTAAAGGAATAAATCAAATTCTGGTTAAATCAAGCATGGTCTGGTTCTGTAAAGAAATGAGGTGAATGAAAAGAATATGATAAAAATGGTTCAGAAGAATCACATGAAAGTTATTTCAAAGATATAGACAGTGAAATATGGTATGGGATTCAAAAATCAGCGTACTTTTCATGAAATTCCAAAAAAATTGAACGTGAAACAAATTCATTTCAGCATTCATTAAAGCTCAGTTTCATGAAATAGATTGGTTCACTCATTGACATGGGTCTCAATAATGGTATTGATATTCTTTTCTGCTCAAAAGTTTCAGAAACACACCAAAAATTGAAAAATAAACACAAAAAAATTTGAAAACACACAATTTTTTATTTTTTATTTTTTTGAAAACAAACATCAAATAAAAATCCTATACTACAAAGGTTCCATCCCCCCACACTTAAATGATGCATTGTCCTTGATGCATTCAAGTGTATTTAACATTTAATCCAATTTTAAAATTAATCACAACATTAAGAAAGTGTGAAAGAGAGGTACAACCTGACTTATTGGCAATGCAACATTAAGTTTGACTCCTAAGTTTAGCTCTTTGAAAACCTAAAAAAATTAAAAACATAACATAATAAATTTATTAAAAGAAATGAAAACAGAAATTGAATAAGAAAAAAATAATAAATCTTGGTTTAATCCCCCAAGTGGGCCCTAGGTTTTAACTTCCTCCAGAGGGGCATTTCTAATAAGTTATCCCCAATCTGATGGTGGGTGAGGTTTCTTGCTCATGAACCAACAAAAACTTTTATTTCTAGGATGAACGCCTTCCTTTTCCTTGAGGACTCCATCGATAAAATTCACAATGTCCACCCTCTTTGTATGGATATAAAACATGAATGATGGGGTTAGGACAATGGATGAGTCCTCCTATTTCTTGGGTTCTCCATGAACAACATCTTCTTTAATCTGCAGTGGTTTCTGAAGGTATGATACATCTGGGGAAAAATCAAATGGAATGTCAGAGTTTAATTCTATTTTAAAAAAATTAAAGCATGAAGAATCAATATCCAATTCTTTACTTTCAAAGAAAGTATATTGTGTCTCATTTTCCTCCAGAAACACCACTTTGATCTTCTCATGTACTCCCTCCATTAAATTTTCAATAGGTTTGGGGAGCTCTAGATGTTCCTCTTCAGATACATATTCTCCCTCCAAGGAAATACAAGTGTTGGATGAATCTGAAAAATTAAAACAAGGGGAGGTAATACTCAATTTAGTTTCAAAAAAATCAAAAGATAATGGGTTTATAAAAAGATTGACTCCCTGATCTTGTTTGGCTTCCATTGGTTCTTCAATGGGAGGTTCTTCTTGAAGTTGAATTTCCCTAGATGGAGGTAGGCAGTCCGACTCCTCTATCTTCTCTTCAAATTTCACTGATTTGTTGGTTTCTTCCTTCAATGTTGTTGAATCATCTATACTATGATCAATAATTGGCTTAAGAAGTTCCTCACACTCATTCTAGAAGTTATCCAGATCTTTTTGATCTCCTATATGTATTTCTATTGCTAAATATTCTTCATCAATCTCATCCACATTGATTGAGATGGGTTCAATGGATCTTCTTTTAATTTCATCAATGCTTCCATGGGTTCTTCAACTTGAAGGAATTGTTGGGATACTTCTTCCATCAATTTTTCTGGTTCTGGTTCTTGTTCCGGCTCCATTTGTTGTTGATACTGGGATGCATGTACTTGTTCTACAATCCACTGTATTGAGGTCTCTAGGTTTTGAACTGTTTGACTAATTCTTTCAAATTGGGATTCAATATCTTTGTGAACTTCTTCTTCTTGGTGTTGTAGTTTGATTATGTCTTGATAAAATTCCATAAAATACTCCTGAAGTTCAATTAATTCTCTGTCCAATCCCTCCAACACTGGGTATTCGAGGTTCTCTTTAAGGTTTTCAATGAGATCCTTGAATTCATCCTCAGTTACGATTTGGATTTGAGCTCCCAGAATTTGTTTAGCCAAGAAAGAAACTTTATACTCTATAGACCAAAGTGATTCAATAACTGGTTCTCGCACTTGTGGGTAATTGTTCCATGAATTAAAAAAAATCATTTGAAAACAACATGGTAAAAGATTTTTTTTAAAAAAAAAGTAAATTTGAAAAAGTGAAATCATTAAAAATAAATTGTGGCACTCCCTCCCCTGAAATGGTGCCATGTTTGATACACGCCTGTCATAGGGCATGGAAAAACAATTATTTCCTAAGTTAAAATGTAGTAATGTGGTTGACCTAGGATGTCTCCTGAAGAGGAGTGCACACAAAACGGGTTGTCACTTTAAAATGGGGGCAAAAATGTTGGGAAAGGAAATTTGAAATTCAAATTATTGAAAAAATATGAAATTAAAAAGGTGATTTGGTCGGGGTCGGTTTCCTAATTATAATGATATCCTTGTTCAATTTAATTCAAACCTCTTCTTCTTAGTTGATTAAAGTGAGTTTCCACAATTGTTTCCTCTCACTTCCTTGGTGAAATTATTATTGTGAGAGAAAACCTTACCAAGATCTTGGTTTGGTCAACTCTCCTTCCATGTGTAAAATAGTTGTATTGAATATCTTTAATTTAAATGGGAAATACCCGATCGGGTTTTGTTTATCCCAAAAAATCAATAACATTCACTACACCTTTTACACGTACTGACGATCGTCGAGTACTTCACCACTAATTCCTTGTTTATTCCATCATATATAAATGATAAATTAGTGGAGGGAGATTTTGATTATTTTACCATGGAAAAAATAAATAACGTAATTAGTATTCAAGAATGATCGAACTTGATAATAATATCCTCTATAAGAAATTGAAATCAACTTTTAAGAAGAAAGAAATTTATTCAATCGCGTCCAAGAACTCAAGCATTACAATGTAGAAAACCAACCCTTCCCCAATCACTCTAAAAGTTTACCCCACCATGGTAAGGGTAATCGAGTTGAATGGGGAAGAATAAGGCATTACAAAACTATTAAAAATAAAATAAATTAAACATAAATCTGAAATGTTCTCCTTCTTGGTGTCCTATAAGGAATGGGATGGAGAATGGATGCTTTGAGAGGGTGGAGCTCTCCTCCATTTATAGCCAGAATGTTTCCCCCGAATTTTGATGCGTAGTAGCCCCAATAAATGTCATCTTCACGCATTTATCACTTCTTGAATGTTGTTCATAATTCCCTTGTCCGTGGCCCCTAAAAATCTCAGCGGATTTGGACATGTATTCCGAGATATATGGCCGTTTTACATGAGCATTTATTCTGTCCAGACAGACTCTCCAAAACGAAATCCTCTGGATTAGTGTGATTTAATGACCAAATAAATGGCCAATTAACTCGGTGATTCCTTAATAAAAGATGCTCCAAAACCCCTTGTGCGTCCACCCATCGAATTTCACAAGCATTGGGCCCACAGTGGATGCGTTATGGATCCCACATCAAAACTAGGCAGAACTGAAAATAGTTTTCTTGATCCAACTTGTGAGATTCTTTTGAGCTTCCATATGGCCGATTCAGATTTTAGTCCAAATATAGTAAATTAATCCCTAGATGTTTAGAATCTGGAAAATAAAGAATTTTTCAATTTGGATCAGTGTAGATAATGTTATGTCCAAACTACCGAAATATTTTAAAACTGTTAAAAATCCAAAAATGGCCAATTTTTACTATTCAGCTCAAAATAACACCATTATCATAAAAATGAAACAATTAATCTTAGAGGAACAATTTTGTGGGTTTAAAACAATGATATTAAATATAAATTAATTGAAAATATTTGCTCTATAAAATCCAGTAGGGAATGGTTGAGGTGGTTCGGAATTATCTATATTGACTAAATTTTTGAAAGGTTTATAGTGCTTCCATCAGCCCCAAGGGTCATGTTTCGTGAAGCCTTGAAGTGTGAGTCCTCTTTGAAGAGAAATGGTGGATTTAATAGATCCCATTGGGAATCCCTGTTTTCATAGGGGTATGTCCTTCTCTTAGGTAGTTCTAATTTTTTATGTTCAAAGGGGATTATATTTCATGCATCATTACTTTTGAATTTTCTTGGTGAAGGTGATGATTTTAGGGGTGTGTATAATCTAAAAACCAGTCTTAGTAGATGTGTCAGAAGGGAGTATTTGGATTTTGGGGTATGTTGTGTTTGTTGGAATTGTCTGGGATGTGATGTGGTTGCATGTGGAACCAAAAATGAGAAGCATTGTTCAGGATTCATCAATTATTGACTGCGAGGAAAGATATGTTTCAAACATTAGGGCTCAATCCATAGGCATCAGAGTGAAGATGGTGTGAGGTTAGGAACCTTGGGAGTTTATGACACCCCAACTTTATTTCTATCGTCAGCACTGATGGTGAAGGCCGTATAAATTGTTTTCTATGGTTTTTCTATTCCGAATGACCTGTTTAGGTGTTTGAGGTTTCCTATTGATATGAGGAGGTTTTGTCATCTCATTACCATAAATCCCTGAGGGTCTTATACTGCTGAAGGTAATTTTATTAGTGGTCCTTCTAAGGTTTGTTTCATAAATCTGTCTCAAATTTGAATAGTTTTCATCCATGGGTGTGGAGATGCTAGTTTGTCTATGGTCGTGGTTTCAATGCCTCAGTAGTTGGGGCCCTCTGTCCATGCCCCTTATGGTGAGATGTTTTGTCACTAACAAAAAAATTCAATGTTCCTAAATCATTCATTAGTTCTAATGGTGGGGAGTCCCACAATGGGTCTCAGTGAAATGTCACTGGAATAAATCAGTGTTTGTCTTTTTCAAATTGGATGGGAGTCTTCTCGTTCCTCCTTGTGTTGGTTTTTTCAGTCTCATCTCAGGCATTAGAAGGTTCATATGGGTGGGGATCCCTTCAGGCTTCCCCATGTTGGCATTTCTATCATATTCCTAGAGATTACTTAGTGTTAGGTGATCAGAGTTTTACTTGGACATGATTGGTCTTATTTTTTTGATTTAGTCAAGTGGAACTGTTCTCCTTCTTTGGTTCTTGAGGTGTTTTAGTTTTTAAAGTAGGATTATGTGGGTGTGATAGTTCCTTTCCTTGATCCTTCCAATGAAGTTGTTCGAGCTCTTTGGGGTGGGCGACACATATTAGAGAGTCCCTTATAAGTTTCTTGAATTTGCCTTTTTGTGTCACATTCTCTGAGAACAATGTGTTTTCCTCTTTTCACTTGCTTTTCGTAGGGATCCATTTTGATCCCCAATGAGGTATCAGTTGCTAATTTGGGTTATAGACTTAGTTGTGGATTTTTGGTGATGAAAATCCCTATGGTGGGGATAATTGTCACACCTGCCACTTTTTCTTAATTAAATTTTTCAGGCATCGGGTAGTTCGGGTTGAAGCCCGACATAAATTTTTAGGTTCTTATTTGAAAATGTATGGTTTGGCCTTAACTACATCTAGTGCACTGTGGTCAAGCCACCTATCCCCACCTAGGTCATCACGCTACCTCGCTCGGTTCATGGAATGCCCTTCTCGATGGTCAACTAATTAAATAAGATGAATTATTAATAAAAAATAAAATTAATGTTTTTTTAAACATATAAATAAAATAAAAAAATAAGTGATACAAATTTAATAAATTTTTCATTAATGATAATAATAATAAAAATAATATTATTACTATTATTATTATTAATATTGGTTTTGTTTTTGTTTTCTGTTTTTATTAGGTTTCTTTTTATTTTATTTTCTCCCCTAATCCCCCCCCCCCTCTCTTGGTGACGAGACATATCACCCCTGGATTTGTTTTCTGAATAGAACACTCCCCTCCCTAAAACCCATGAATATTGCCCTGGATAGTGTCCTCCCATACACCTCTCTGTCTGCAAGGTCCCACCATCATGCCACCGCTTCCTTCCGAGTTTACCAGCTCGCGCCTCCCCACACGAACAGCTTGTTACGCCCAACTCCCTTTTCTTGGCCAGCACAATTGCAGTGCCCTCCCTTTCTCGTCCAACTGCTGAACCTCCGAGCTCCACCTTCTAGTGTTAGGAAACATCTACTTCCCTTGGCCTCTAATTTTTTAAACCAGACTATCCTCTAATGACCACAACCCCTCCTCCTTGCTATGTTTTTCTATTTGTTTTTTTGGGTCTCTACACGTCCAAAAATTTTAGGGTGATAATTATGGTCTTGATTTTGCTGATTTTTGTTCAATTTCATGGATTAGGTTTTTTCTTTTTTTCATTTGTGGTGCATTTTGCGTACAAATGAAATTCACACCAAATTCTTAGGTTTTGTCCAACCAAGGTAGGAGGCTCTACAGTTATCCTTTTTTTATGAATTAATTTTCTTCTTAAGTTAATTTAGCATATTATTTAAAAAGTTTTTTTCATGAGAATAATGTTTTTAAATTGAAGTTGTTATATATATGTGGTATAGTATTGTTTTATTTAAAAATTAATTTTTAACTATATATTTGTTGTTTATAAATTATAAAAATTGTGTTCTGGTTTAGTGTTAATTTTCTCCAAGTCATAGAGAAATAGTTTATTGCATTTTTATTATTTGGAATCATGCATAATATTCTAAAAATTGTTTAATACAATTTTTGGGGAATTATTTTGTTGATTTAATTAATTTAGCAAAATTATTATGTATTTTACATGTTGTTAAAGTGATTTTGACTGTGTCTTGTTGTGCATTTGTTTTTTTAGTAGAGAATCTATGTGATATGATTGTGTTTTTCTATGAAAACCTATATTGATCTATTTATTAGTGTTCTCAAGATTGTGTATTATGTTTTTTTAAATAAGAATGATTATAAGTGTTGGTTTTGGGTGTGGCATCATAGTGTGTTTTTTTCAAAAAGAGGTTTTGAGTGTGTTTTGTTGTTTAAAGTCGTGCGACAACTTTTTGGAGTTGTTCAATAAATCATCTTAGTGGTTGTCAAAGTGTAAAACTGCTTTCTTTAAAATTTCAAGTTGTTTAATTGACGGTGTAAGCAGTGGAGATTATGTTATAAAACAATTTTGGTGTATGCTAAATTCAAAATGGTGATTGTGAGTGTGTTTTCATGTGTAAAGAATAGTATTACTCATTCAAAATTGTCTTCTGAAAATTTTCAAAGGGTTTATCAAATTATATAAAAGGTTCTAAACTTATTTGGATAAGTTTTTGGTGTGAATAATATTTAAAAATGGAATTAGGGTGCGCAAATGATGATTTTGTGTGTTTAAGTACTTTGTTTGGCTTTTATGCATAAATGTGACATGTGTCAGGATCTTGAATTTTAAGTGGAATTGATGGTGTAAATGGTAACTTGTCATGCGTGCGGTTTTTCATGGCATGTTTATGTGATTTGCAACAATTATGATCTTGAAATTTTTTTAAGCACACAGAGGGAGGAATTGGTAGCTAGAAAGGTTGACTAGACTATGGGGTTATTGATCTGAGGGTGGCTTTAGCCCTATTTCACTTATCAGGATTGACGAATCCAACACTAACTAAACATATGAGGAAGGAGGGCCATGGTTTCTAATCCACATTTACTAAGGGTCATGGTTTCTAAGCCTCTTTTTATGATGTTCGTGGATTCTAAGACACTATTCACTGAGACACGAAGAACTAGGGACCCAAACTATCAAACACCCAAGTGGCCTCTCCCATATTTGGGGCTCATTGGTTACATTACCCTCATAAGTGGAAATTTTGGTTATTTTAAAAAGTAACTGTCTGTGAATTTTAATTTAATTTGTTTCATTTGAAAATGTTTCTTTTATTCCTATTTTAATTAAAATGTTAAAGTATTTAATTTTTCTATTTTATTTAATTTTTTGTCTTTAATTTCATTTTCATTTAAGTCACATGTCATTAAAAATTGTTTTCATTAAATATTTTTCAAACATTTTTTTCCCTTTATATATTTGACTGGAAAATTTATTTTGTCACTTCAATGGTTAAGCGTGGAATCTTCTCCCTTTGGCATCATATGAGTCTTTTGGATCATACCGTACATACACCTTTGGGAGTATGTAGACCTTTTTTTACTGTGTGTCACATGTTGAGACATTGTGCTTAGTGATGGTGGCTCAGGTTATTGATGGTCTTTTCTATGAGGGTCTAAGGATGGTGGTTTGAGGGGGTGGATCCTCATGTTGCATGAAGGTACAGATAGATGTCTTAGTTTTCTTTTAGTGCAGTCTTCTGAGAGTTTTACTTTTCCATTGTTTTCTTCTCTCTTGGGTTGTTGGTTATAGTTGTAGGTATTTAAATATTAAATGTGTTAAGGGTCTATTTGGTTGTATAAAATCAATTTATTTTCATTAAAGTCATTATTTTTTTTCTGTTTAACATTTTAGGTAAATCGTTTTGATGTGTTAGTTTTGATACCCAATAACTTGTTCTAGCCCGTGGGGATCGAGAACGCCCTTCAGGACCTGCTGCAGAATGGGTCGGGTGCAGGGTCAGATGGTGACCAGGCCTAGTTCGTGAAAATGTATATAAACTAAAAAAAATGATTCCTAATGATATTATATTGAATATGAGAGAAAATAATCATTGGGATGTATTGCACCAAACATAATCTTCTGAAAGGAAATGATCATTTCCATTGAATGACCATAACCTTGAAATCACTATACTAGTGGATATTATTGTATTTTGGTGCACTAAAAAACTGCCACAGCAAGTTCCATGGACATACAACTTTATGTATGAACCAAGTAAAACCCCTCATATACTTTGTGTTGTAATATTTATATTAATTATCTATTTAAGTAATATTTAATACAAGGGAGATATATTGAACATTGTTCCATGAAATGAGGGAAACATGTCCAACGGTAAAAGGGTTTCATAATGAATGAAATAAATATAGAAACATTCTAATCCATCCCCCACCCCTCATTATATTTTGTTCAGTCAACTTGGTTCCAAAATGCTGACCACATATTATAAATCCAAAAGTAGAAACATATTATAAATCACGAAAAAGGTTTATGTAATTTATGTAGAATAACCTGTCCTAAAATTTATAGAATCATGTATTGTAAAATGTGGTTGATAATTTTATAGTCATAAACAAGTGGATTATTGAATTCGAAACTGATTTTAGAAAAATCACTGATTCTAAATAAGAAGAGTAACAAATAATATCTATAAATGTTGGAAAATCATTTATGATTCATTATAAATTATTCTAATCCTTGAATATTTTTATAATCTGAGGTAAAATAAGGATTAATTCAATGGTCAGTTTGATCAAATGGTTACTGAGAACAGAAATATGAAACATGAAAATATATACATCAATTACTCTATTGATAAAAATTTAATGTAAATTGATGGAGTAGGAGAACATAATGGATAATCATAAATAGTCCTTGGAAGATGATATTTCTTGTGGGAATACTCTCACAGCTAAATTTACTATCTAACATAAATTATGGAGCAGTAATATCCAATAGTTGGAAGTAGAATTATTTTCCTCCAAAAACCAGTTAAATTCCAATGGGAGGATTAATCCCAAGAATGATTTAAATTTATTATTTTAACACACTTCGGTGGATAGTGATGATTTATATAAAAATTATTACATCTCATCGTAAAAAATTAATGATTATAAGGTCCTAAATATCGTGATTCCTTGGTAAATTTGGCTTGTATCTAAAGAAACTCTACCAAGACATGAGAGCAAGGGAGTTTTGAATACTCCCAAGAAAGAGGAATGTTGTGATGGTAAGAGAAATGGATATAGAAGGGACCACATAAGAGGTAAAATAAAAACAATATTATTTCCCAAGTAATACATGGAAATATGTTTTATATTAGTGGGATACAAGTATACACATTCAAATTGTATATAGAGTCATAGAGATTTATAAAATTCCATAAAGCTGGTGTAAAACATGAAAGGCTGAATCACTATAAATAGAAAAAAGGGTATTGGTATTATCCCCAAATTATTTCCTTTATATCTATTCTGAAAGTTGTAATTTTTTAGGAAATTTGGTTGGGGTTAATGGAAGATTTCAAGATTCATGCGAGGGAGACATATTCCTTGAAAATATATTTTAACGAGTATATGAATAAGACTCCATTACTATAAATGAGGTAATGAAAATCCAAAAATCTATCAAAAAACCTCAAACATCCTTTAGATATGAGAAAAGGGATTCTAAGTAATAAAATATATCACTTAATGATAAAATCAAGAAGGCCCAAGAGAAAAGGAAATCTCAAATAATGTAAAGTACTATAAATTCTAACAATTCCTAAATAGATAGTTATCGTATAAGGAAGGCTTGGAGAAAGAAAAATATTCATATTCATGAATAAGAATTTATTTGTGGTAATACATCCCAAGAATAAATATAATTTGTAAAATATTATAAGCCTTACAATTAGGAAAGATGTTTGTATTCCATTAAATTCTTTTTATATTTGAAGATGGATTCTAAATTGAAATACAAAGGAAAAATGGTGGTCCATAGTGACTCAACCTCATCTAAAATTTGAATAAATTTGATGCAACCCTCTCCCTATATACTTTATTATTTCTAACTGGTAGTGTAAAGGTGAAGAATTTGGGAGGAGATGTTATCCATGGGGTGATTATGCCTAAAGGTCACATGGTTTTTAATAATAGAAAACCATGAGTATATTTAATTAAATACAAATATGGATTAGAATAAATTTTAATGAAAATAGTGATTTCAGTTTACTTTCAAATATAATTTTATATTTACTTATATCAATTGATTTCAAAACTTAATATTCATGTTTTTGAATGGTTTCCAAGCTAAAATTACATGGAAATAATTCCTCAGTAGTGCAGAAAATTGTTCCTACCAGGATATGTAATTAAATATATCCTTAAATCAATTGGATTTAGTCCCTCTGAAGATTATTGAATTCAAAATTGTATTAAACAAAAAAATGAATTTTATTTTCTTCTATTCGTCTCTCTAATAAGTGGTCTGGAATATGGAATCATTTGTTTTAGTTTTTGAGGATTCCAAAAGATGCTAAAATATTTTTATTCCCAAGGAAGCAGAGATCATATGTAATATTTTGAGAATGAAAACCCAATGTTTTTATGTGATTTAAGATATTCATGAGTGAAATAAACATTCTTGTTTATTGTTTATAAAATCTATTGTCTCCTAAACCGATCTCAAACATAGTATGTTACTGGATTTATATGACATCTCAAGTTCCAGGGGGTAAATTTACTCAGATAATGTCCTTTAAAAATATACCAAGAAATGATATTAGATTGTGTAACATGTTGTTTCAATGGATTTTTCTGATCAACATGTGTTTGAGTCCAAAAATTAATTTAGTTTGAATATTTTTCAGAAGAAATCCCCAAATGGAAAGTGGATCATTCTTATATTCATCACATACACAAAGAATGATAGTGATTTCAAAATGAAATGGGGGAAGCATTTTTTATAGTGGGAACATTTTGACCTCAATGTATTGATTCCTATGAAATTGATAGTTCTTATGGATGTAACAGAAAATGGACAAACCCCTTTAATTATATTAATAATAAGGTGTAGAAATCAAAATAAAGTTTGGTTCTAGTTCACTTCATCTCAAGGTGATTATGGAAATGTACTATTTAAATCTTAATCCATGGGGATATTGTTGAAATAATAAGAGTGTGTAAAATATTTATTAATAGTACGCATTTAATGGTTTTAATGATGATTTTATTTTTAACATCATGTGTTGGTTATCAGTGAACAAGGGCATTATCTCAGTTGGTGGGGAATCGACAAGTGTATCCCTGAGACATGAGATCAAATACGAGTGGATAAATAATTTTGGGTTAATATAGAAGGCTTGTAATAGTACTGTAATAGGTACTGTAGTGGGCACTATTGTAGGTGTTGTAGCAGGAACTATTTCAGGCTGTAGTAGATGGAACTATTCATTTTTTTGGGCTTTTGGGCCACCAGTTTCATCATTGGGTCCTAAAAGGACATCAGACCACCCAATAATTTCATGACAGTAATGATTTTGGGCTACCTCAAGGCCCTCAAGCCACCTCATGGCCTTCAAGACACCTCAAGTCCATCTGGCCACCTCAAGAATTTCAGGCCACATCAAATTATGCTTAATAGACCATGAAGACTCTATAAGGAGCTGACTCCCGATGAAGATTCATAGTAGGCACATTCATCATAGCAGATGATAATAGATTTAGAAGAAATATATGTTATGGAATTGTAATCGGGACCAGCCTGTGCTTGCATGGGAATCCTGGTTGAATAACCATGTGAAGGTGGAGAGCTCACATCCTAATGTAGAAGCTATGGAGGAGTTGTTCCAAGTAGTTATATTCTAGATTAATTACTCTAAGACCTATGGGTCATGTAATGTCCAAAAAACCTTCGGGTCATGTAATATCTAATACTACAGGCATGGTAAGGGATCCCCCACATCCCATGAAAGGAGGATTATCAAAAATAAATAAAAATAATCCCATCAAGCAATTTGGGATCACATATTAGTGATCAAACTATTTTTTGGAGAATTTTTATGCATTTACTTTATGGAACTAGATTAATTTCTTGGAAAATGATTTTTATGATATATTCATTGAAAACTATATATGAAAAAAAGTTTATAATACTTAGAGTAAGTGAATACCATGCAAATAGATATTTACATGATGAATTGATTTGAAAAATACCATGAAAAATGAAATTTATTTAACGAGGAATAATAAAGAAGTTGGTTGTATTTTTATATATATATTTCTAATGTATTGACGTACTATTTAATGGATACTAGAAAAAAATGGGCCAATCAAAATGTTGGGAGCTATCTCAACCATATAATTGTGGAAGAAGGGATTAACCATGCTCAAGGGAGCTAACAGGGTTATCCCACATGGTGTCTTGTTGTGCGATCCTAGCCTGGATCAATTCACCAACAAATTGAATGTAGTTTAATGGGATGGAGGTGGATAGTTGTTATAACATGGGTGAGGATAACCTGAAAGACCATGTGTGCGTAGTGTTGTAGGTGTTAAACCCTAATTTCATCTCAAGAACTCTATAGGATGAAGATTAGTAAATGGGATTTCTGAACTAATTTCATTATTTATGCAATATCACAGAATGTCGGGTCCTCTTCACTTGTTAATAAAACATAAAAATAGAATTATGTTCATATGATATAATGCAAGAGATAGGTTTTATTTTCTTCATATTCAAATTCTCCCTTCTAATTCTCAAATGGATTCTCTACATTGATATTTTTCACTTCCTTAATTGATATGTTCACCTGAAGTCAAGTCTACATTAAAAATTCCAAAACTATATCTTGATATATAAATAAGCACAAACAATTCATTACACAAGATGTTATTACACTTCTAATCATAATCAAAATATACCAAGTAATTATATTTCTCTATAAAGAAGAGATAATAGATGAAGTAAATGATATATTTAGTGAACTTGTGTGATCATATTTATTAATGTAGTTATACCTTCTATAATATACATTGAAATATATAATTTCTCTAGGGTGATAATGAAATGACATGAATAAACTGTTAGGACACGTTATTAGGGAATTTAAATGAGAATGTGTTTTTAACATGATTATATAGATACACTATAGGGTTTCTTCCTTTTCCATAGAATCTCCATGATATATATATATATGGTCACACCAAAGGGTGTTTTAACACATAATAATCTCCATGGAAAAAATTATTGTCTACACCATGTCCTTTTCTTATATTAAAGAATGTTAGAAACTAACACTGGTAAGGGTATCTATATACAAGGATTTACAATATAATGCATGAAGTTTCACCACAATAAAATCACATTGATATTTTCATTTCAAAAATATTATAGGGAGTTATGTCATGGTGAATGCAATTTCACTACAAGAGAAACAGTTGAATTTTTTTTCTAGAAATTGTTATGGTGTTCCACCATAGAAGAAGCACTATTTAGTAAGGTTTAATATATTTCAACATGGATTTTATTGTTACATTATGGTACCCATGAAAAATAAATGATGTATAATAATACCAACATTATATTTAGGTATTAAAGAGTTAGTAAATGAATACCCAACAGACTGTGGGTATTCACATTTAAATTGGGGAGATTAAATGTGTTATTCAAGGAATATATAATTAAAAGAAAATTTAATTTTTATCACATAAATAATAATTTTTTTATTTTGAATAAATATTTCATGTAGGTGATTAAGAGTATCAGATAAAAATTATAAGACCATTTTGAAAGGAATTAAAAAGTTTCGTTCAAGTGATATATGAGGATGTTGATTATTTATCAACCATTTAAGAAGATTAAAAGTTAAGATTATGATTATTATATCTAAAACACATAGAGAATTTATTCCATACTCATTCTATATATTTTTGAATAAGGGGTTCATCAAGGTGTTTTTTTAGAGTTGAAGAAGCATCTCGGAACGGACTTCAATAGATAATATTCCTTATTTGAAGATACATTCATTATTACAAATGAACGAAGCTACATTTCCATAAAAAAAAGTAAGGATACTTTAAAAAGTACTAAAAAAAGGAAGATGAATGAGGTTACAACTTCCACAAGTAGTGATACCTTGAAAGAAGGTTCAATGTAGTAACCCTTATAAAGTAGGGAGATGCCCTTAAACATTCAGGGTAGTTCTCAGTAATTGTAGTGGCCTATCCCAAACTAATGATATTGGAGCTTAGTAATGTTTTTCACCAACAAAATACTAGTAACATTCTCTTTGGACAAGACCTTTGCGGTCAACCAAGTAAAAATCATGTACATATTAACATTATGAAATCATACCATAAGAGATCAACTAATCTAATGAATATCTTGTTTAAGAGCCTAAAAATTGACCCTCGTTGTTGATAGTTCAATATCCTTAAGCAATTGTGAGACCATTTAACAAGTAATATTATGATTCATCTCATACAATGAAGACCATAACTCAGTCCCCCTCTTTCAGTAATCTCAGTCTAAGTACCTTTTATAGGTCCAAAAGTGGTATAATAGTGTAGGTTTCTTTATTACATTTTTCATCTCTGGTCTAGTTCATCTGATTGATGAAGTTGAATTTTTTACATTGAGCCTATATTATGTTAGAAAATGTAAAATTAAAGGATTTAAAGAATAAATCCAAATAATTTAGAATCCATTTGTCAGTAATTTTTTTTGGAAAAGTAACATTCAATTTTAAAATCACAAAAACTATCATAAAGGAATGTATGTATGATTCATATTGTGAACCTTTTTACAATGATGTTGTAGGAATTAATTGGGAACCTAGTATGCTATGTGATAATGGAATTATTAATTATGAGGAGATCCGAATAATTCCAAAGGTGGAGATGCATCAGTAATTAAGGAAATGGAATATGGGGTTGAAGGAGAAAAACAATTCTCAAAATAAATGGATTCAATCACTGTAAAATGAGGTATAAAAAATGAGAGGCCTAAATAAGAGACTATTTGAAGGTACAAATAATCATAGATAAAAAGATTGATTCTCTAAAGAAATATATAATGATGATATACAAAAATGTGGGATAAATGAAAGAATATTTAAAAAAATATAAACTCGGGATAACTTCTTAATCAAAAGGTAAATAAAGTTAAACTAGTTGGCTAGATGGATGAGATTATTAATGAGAATATAAACTTTAATCTATAAAATGTATTCCTATAATAATATATTATTAAAAATAAATATAAATTACATGAGTTTTATAACATGTGGGAAAATCTTAAGCAAGACGTGGAAGATGAGATGTCGTGTGGGATGACTCTCAAGGCTGATTTTAATGCTCAAAATGATGCAAGGAGTATAACAATTTATTATTTTTAAGAATAATTAATTTTATCCAAGAACCAGTAATATTTAAAGGGAAATCCTAATCTCAATAACTCTTTATGTTTAATATTTGATGACCCTCTGTTATATGATGGAAAGGTTAATATGATGTATGCCATCTCAAAGGAAATCCAATAAAAGATTTTCTTGTAAAAAGGTCACGCTTCTTTGTTAATGTTTTTCATTGATTTAAAGAAACTCCACTAAGGTATGGGAAGAACATATCTATTATTACTCCCACAAAATGGAAAATCTTGAAGGTGCTAGAAATGGACAAAAACAAGTCCCCATAAGAAGTAAAAACAACTATATGATGACACAACTAACACATGGAATCATTTTTCCTTTTATGAGATATATAGGCAAACCATCATATTTTTTAGGCTTGGGGATATATTTAATATTGTGAATATAATTGAAAACATTATATATTGAGTCATTGTGGATAAAAAAATAGTTATGGTTCTTATCTGAATAATTATTACCTTTATAACTATACCAAAAAAGTAAATTTCAGGGAAATTTTAGAAGTGGTTAAAGGAATATTTCAATATGCAATCAAGGGGGAAATATTTCCTTGATAAATATATTTCAATGATTATATTAATGGGAATCCTTTTCCAAAACTAAGGTAGATAAAAAATCTATCTATAAACCTAAGATATCATGTAGGGATAATAATTAGTATTCGCATAAAGAAAATAGATCACTTAATGAGTAAATCAAGAAGTCACATGGGAAAGGTGCATCCCAAAGAATTGAAAGCCTTGTAAAGATTGAAAATTCTTCAGGAATAGTTAAAAAATATGGGTTAGTGAATTAAAAAATATTTCTGTTATTGAAAAAGATGTCATTTTTGGTAAATTTTATCGATGAGAAATATATTTTGTGAAAGAGGATGGACCCATTGTTTATAAAAGAATGATAGATTCCATAAAATCAATTTCGAATCTGAATAGGGATTCAAAACAAAAATAAAAAATAGAAATGTTGGTTCATAGTGACTTTCCATTATCCTATATATGAGGAAGTTCATGGTTACCCTATCCCCATTTACATAATTTTTTAAACTATTTATGAAAATGTGCTGAATTTTGGTGTAGAAATGATCCAAGGGTTGTTGTACATAAAAGTAATAAGTTTTTTTGTTCATTAAAATCATAATTGGATTGGGAAAAATGAAAATTTGGATAGGAATAAATGTGCATGAAAATGGAGTTTTCAGTTTTTTTTTCAAATCTCAATTGATATTTACTTATATCAGTTAGTTTCAATAATGAATATTCATGCTCGGAGAATAATTCCATGCCAATATTACATGGTAAGAAAGAATGGATAGTTAAAAAATAGTTTTCATCTAGATATGTGTTTAAATATTTCCTCAAATAAAGTGGTATCAATCCTGATGAAAATGATTGAATAGGAAACAACAACATCCATTGAAATAAACAATCTTTTAATCTATTTTTTTCTCTACCAAGTAGGTTGGTATTTTTTATCAGATTTTTTTATTATATAGGATGCTAAATGCAACAAAAATATTTTTATTCTCAAAAAATTAGATATCTTAGGTTATCTTCTGAGAATAAAATTCCAAATTTGTTATGTGTTTCTTGATATTAATGAGTTGAATGGACCACCTTGTCAATTTTCAATAAATACACTTTTTACTTACACTGGCATTTTTATTAACAGGTATAGATAATTAATATGGATTCTCAAGTAAAAAGGAGTTAATTTCACATATATAATATCTTTTGAAAATAATGTAGTGATGAATATTGGATTGTGTAACATGTGGTTTCAAGGGATGTATCTAATTATCATGAGGATGATTACAAAAATAGTGAATGTTAGAAATATGTGGAGAGGAAACCTCTAAAGGGTATTGGAACTTTCATTTGCTCCTCCCACACACTAAGGGTGATAATGATTTCAAAATAAAATTTTGAGCATATTTTTAAAGAGGGGAGAAATTTCCTTAATCAAGGGATTGTTTCCTATGAAATTAAATATTCTTGTGGAATAAAGAATTCATGGAATAATTTCTTTTATTTTAATAAAAATAAGGGGGAGAATATTAAGTAATGTTTGGTTGTGGTTTACTTGATACCAAGGTAATTATGTCAAAGAAATACTGTAAAATAAATCAATAATGGATATTGTTCACCTTCTAGTAGTTTGGAATGGATTTGTTGATAATATGTGTGTAATTAATTTATTAAAGATAAAATTATTGAGAAAACATGTCAGTGATCAATTTGATTTTAGGATATTTTTTTAGAACGCTATTTATGTTATTGTATCTCATGTTGTATAAATGTTTTTAACCAATTTTTTTTTAAAAAAATTACATGTGAAATAGAGTGCATAATTTTGAAAAAATGTGAATACCATGAAAATATTTATTTCAATATGAATTGATTTGAATAATACCATGAATAAAGAAATAGGTTGACTCTTTGTTGGAGTTTAACCAAAAAATGGGGCCATCCAATAAATCCTTCTAGCCAGCTCGACTAATCCATTGTAGGTGCAGGGGTCAACCACATGAAAGGGAGTTGTGTAGCCAACATACATGGTGTAATTATGTGTGATCCTAGGATTTATCAATTATTATATACATTGTATGAATGTGAGCACATTGATGTTGGAATTTGGGACAATGTGGGTCAGTACGGTCCATGATCCCAGGGTTTATAGTGTTGTGGTTGTCAAAAGCAATTATAGTTCATGCACTCCATGGGATGTGGAATAATAAAAGGAAGTTCTTAATTGATCACAATATTTGTGTGAGATATAAGTAAAGTTAGTATTTTTAACCCATTAAAAAACATACACATAGAAATAGTGGTGGTCAGATCTAATGCATGAGATCCATCTGATATTATCTGTAATATTATCCATCCTCTAATAGTCATATTGATTTTTTACACAATTTTTTTTTGGTGGAAATCATTAATCAGTTCAATTTAAGTCATTTCAACAATATATAAGGATGAAATAACCTCCATAGATCAAGAAATGTCGGAAAAGGTCCTTACACATGATATTCATGCACATTCATGCAAGAAAATAATATCCATAACAATAATATGTCCATATGATTTATATATCTTAGAATATTTAAATTCTAGATTTAAAACACATGAATGATCTAATTTATTCATAAAATGACAATTACATAAATTTTATTTAAAACTAAGAGTTAGTCAGAAGTGATAATAAGAATTCATGAAAAAGTAGTTAAACCCTAGTCTTTGTGAATTTAAATGAGAAGTTGTTTCACTGCATATTATTTTCTACTGATGTGGTGGCTAAGCCCCAGGGTTTCTCCCTTCACCATAGAAGCTCCATGATAATAATATGTGTATACTATAGGGTGTTTTAACTCAAAATGAGTTTTAGGGATAAATAATATTGGTACTCCATAACCCAAGATTATTTCATGGAAGTATAGAAATTGAATGTGGAAAGGGTATATAATTATAGGGATCTATAGTGTAATTCATGAGGTTACACCATAATAAAAATTTAGTGAAAATTATGCTTCAATAAAATTATAGGGAGATATGTCATTGTGGGTGGAATTTCACCACAATATAAATAGTTCATATTTTTGGCTTTGGAAAATGAGATGATGATCCACTATGAAGGAGCCACTACACCTCAAGGTTTACTATGTTGGAGCTTGGATGATATGGGTACGTTATAGTATCCAGGAAAACTAAATAAAGAAGAATAATACCCACAATATGTATAGGTATTAATGAGAGAGAAAATAAATACCCAAAAACCAGTGGGTACTCTCATTTAAATGATCAAGATTAAATGTGTAATTCATAAATAAAATAACCAAAAGTCCCATATATATTAAAATCTAGTCCAAAGATGATAATATAAAAAGTATAATAGCAGATTCAAGGGTTATAAGGGGTTATTACGAAGATGGTAATGCATTAAATCAAACATATCTGCACCCACCATTGGGGCATAATAGTCTGGAGTCCAAAAAAACCCACATAATATTCATTTTCATGACTTATTTCATTGATAACACATCTTCCACTTGATTTTCCTCCCTATACAAATGTGATATTACCAAATTTAGTTTAGAGTCATTGTTGAGGCACTCCATCTAATGATGTAGTACTCTCCAAGGCACATCCCTTGTTCTTTTTTAAGGCCTTCATAGTAATTTTAGAGTCATATTCAATCCATAACAAATTCCTATTATATTAGACAGAAAAAAAAATTAAATACACCATAGATAATAGTTCATCTTCATAGGTCACCCTAATTTTAGGTTAACTATAAAATCACCCTTGTATGAACCCACTGTGTGTGCATAAAACACCTCAACAACAAGAATTCCCTATAATTTCATAGGTTTTCCAATCAACATTCACCTAAAACTATAGGTTCATTGGGGGGATCCATCGAATGAATTTTAGCATCAAGGGCTTAATTAGCCAACCTGTTACACCCAATGATATGAGAATATTCAATTCATGTGAATTCTTATTCATATCTCATGTCTGTACCATGTATTCAATATAGACCGTCTTGTACAATTCCATTATTATCATGTGTGTAGGAGGATTCTTTGTGTCATAGTTTTTTGTATTTTGATCATTCCTAACAAATGAAAAAATAGAACCCACTTATTCTAATATAAAATTCAATATTTAGTTAATACAACCAATAGTGCAGATCATCTCCATGAATTCATTTAATTACATATTCAGGTTAAACCCCAATCTAAATAGGGAACCTATGTAAGCCCATAATTCGTTTGGAAAACCACATGCCAATTAGAGATGATGTATGTCATCCTCTTCTCAAAAACAATGATGACATGTTAAGTAAGATGATGCCCTTTTTTAGATTTTTTCATGAGTGGGGAGCCTATGCTTCCATTTCCTCTATAGCATGAGAAATTAAGAAGGCTAAATGAATTGACCTTTGAATTTAATAACCATGGCAGTGGTTGATTGGAGCCCCCAAATTCATGATTATATTACTATTTGGAATTGAAGTTCCCATTCCTGTTGTGTGTCCATATACGGGTTCCACATTCCATGCATTTGTATCTTTGTATTTCCATACCAATTTGGGTAGTAATCAGGCTGTCAATGTTCGAAAATTGTGACAAGAAAATAAGAATATACATGTTTGTAGCCTAATGGGGTATATTTATTCTAGGTTGATTTTGAAAAGTGAATTAGATTATATTTCATCCATAGTTTTTTTACATTATTTAATTATCATCGCAAACAAGACATAAAAACATTTACCTTATTAGATGATACATTAAATATTGTTGGTGAAGGGACAAACATGTCTATAAGCACGGTGTAGATCCTTTCTAGAGTGGGAAGAAATGTAAAAGTAAAAAGGTGATTCATTCCTCCAGTGGTGAGAAATGGAAGTGGAAGAATGTGATTCTTTCTAATGTAGTTATATTTGTATTTTCAATGCCCTAGGAAAACATTTATATCATGAACATTAGACTATACCTTTGTGGTGATCCCAGAAAATACTCTTTTCCATATTTACTATATTCATGCACACCAAAAAATTAAAAATAATTTAAATAATGTCTTGTTAAAGAGTATAAAAACATAGCATCAATGATGAGAGATAAATAACATTAAAAAATTTTAGACCTTTTAATAAATAGGATGCTTATTTTTCACATATAGTGTATACCCTAATTGTCCCATCTCCCTCTCTTAGTGTGATATAACTATAAATCCTTGTATAATTCCAATAATAACATTAGACTAGAACTACCAATACTGTAAAGACCCGTAAATTTCAAGGAAATATTTTTCTTAATTTCTTTGGGATTTTACGAGTACGCAGTTTTTGACGTATAACGACCCTTACTTTACATACATTGTTAATACTTCAAAAATGAAGCACACTTATTACAACATATGACAAAACCACAAAGGACCATATAGGTATAGTGTCTTTAGAAACTGGGAAACATAAACAACTGGTTCATAAATCTTCTACAGTGTCTCCCATTTATTTCATCATATCTAGGGTCCCTTTTAGCATTTTCTACTTAATATCCATCTTCCTGACCTGGGGAAAAGAAAACATAAAAGGGTGAGCTCAAATGCTCATCAAGGGCAAATAAAGGAAATAAAAATCATATCATATCTTTTTGAAAATCAAAACCTGCAAAAGAGATCATAATATCTTATCATGGAATAAATCATAGAAGTGAAAATGAGATCCCCATAATTATAACATAAAACTTGAAACTTTGTGGCATGCACACATAATCATGGAAAATCATTTCTTGTTAGTCATGACTCATTGCAAAGACTATCTTAGTGGACAAAGTCCCTTTCTGATCCGAGTCACCCTCGTTCCAGTCCTATTTCACTGAACTGGTATAACCTACCATTCCGGCCATGTCTATCTCTTGAGATATAAAATATTTACCCAATGAATTGGAGGGAGATATAGGTCCCACCCATCTTATAATGAATCCTTTCTTATGTGTGCCACATAATCATACATCATCGCATAACACATGTAACAAAAATGGGATTCTTGAAACATCATGAAATCATAAATCAATTCATATAAGATAAAGGAATTCATAAAAATAATTCCATCACAACATGATCAAATCAATGTAATAATAGGGATAAAAACAGAACCATTTATTATCTTAGATGGAAAATAATTTTGATAAAACACTTGAACTCCATTCTTGAGGAAAATATCCTTTCTTCTTCAAAAACATTTTTCCTTTCATAACATGTCATACAACATTAAAATAAAAAAAATTGATTAAAAATAAACTTGAAAACTTGTAAAGGAAGCTTCTTGGAAATAATGTTTTAAAAATCTATTCATGCCGTATAAGTTAAAAAAAACATTCTTCGTACTTTTGTCGGAAAAGTCAAAAAGTACTTCGTATGACAAAATATTCCTTTCATAGATATTACTAAAAACTCACCGAAGGGTAAAAATGGATTTAAAAAATTGTAGGTGGATGGAAATAATATTATATATTGATGAAACATGGATGTGGATGATAAAATACACCCCAGTAAATACTTACGAATAAACAATCTCTGATAAAAATGAGATTGCGATATTTCCCTTACCTTAGGTCTGACTTGCTTTGTAAGTGTCCGAACCTCCTGTATAATGATTTAAATCATGTTATTGACTTATTCCAGAATCATACATATTGATATGATATCATATATGGTCATATTCTTAGCTTCTTGAAAGTAATATTTCATTGTTACTTGTTACTCGGGTCTTTATTGCCTTTTGTTCTTATGCGTGTTTTTCCGAATACATTCTTATTCTTATTTTAAGGTTATAGATACCTTATATCTAGAATGGTATTAGTTTAACATATATCATATTTATTCATTCAATTCATTTATATAATTACTATGTAATAATGATCATGTAGAACGAGTCGCATCACATCGTGGAGACGGTATTCCGTACGTACGCACGAGTGATGATATCGTTCCTATGATCGTGGAAATGTATTGGAGTATATATATATTATTTCAGTATCAATATTAATTTATAATAATCATAAATAGTTACTCATTACACCATTATACCCATCCTTGTAAAGTGATGGTGGAAAAATAGATTACACCACGGCGTGGAGACGGTATTCCGTACGTACGCACGCGCGGTGATTTCATTTTTCCGTGGGATGGATAGAAGGTGAATTAGGGTTGTTTCATATTTATAATAACATATCAGTATGTAAGTAATACTGATGTTATTACTTTATCATGAAACAACTAAAGAAGAAGAAGTTGAAGAAAAAGAAATTGAAATGATCGGTAATGGATATTACCTCTTCTTTGGAACGCCTCTTTGAATCCTCCACTTAGGGAACTAAGATTGGTATTTGAAGAAGACCAGGACCACTAGGATTATTCTAGGGAAGTTTAGAGGAGAAAATGGCAGGGGTTGGCCGAGCTTGAGTGCTCAAATTGGTGTGAGGAGGAGGGGGAGGAGGTGCCCTTTTATAAGGGAGGGGAGGGGCACCTTAGGAATATCTCAAAATATTATTTTATATTAAAGTCAAAATCGGTTTATAATGGTTCCAAAGGGTCTTATTTAGAAGTTAAAGTGGGGATGGGTCGAAATGCTATCAACCAATAGGATTTAGACAAGTTTAGGGTATTATTTTAACCTTATCAATTAGATTTAACTCTAAGTTAATTAATTTAACTTTTACCGTGTCTTTTTATTTTCTTTCACTATATGGTTAATACACTTACTATAACATGCCAAACGAACCCCAAATTGTTTATTATTAATATATATATCCTTATCTATGTTATTTGGCCGAACCTTAGATTTTTAGGAATAAAATAACAATTAATAATATTTTATTTTATTTACAAACTATTTTGTGTCAATTTTGACACTATTTGATATATGATTTTTGTGAAAGTCATAACAGAATTATATGTTCGAACCAAGTTGATTAAATCAACATTAATATATCATATTAACCTAGAAAATTATTGGAATTCATAAAAAGTCTCAAATTACATTTATTTTGGTGTTTATAACATCAATTATGTCAATATTTCATTAATAAGATAATTACTGCATCATCATTGTGTCATAAATAAATTAAATTAATTAATGTATAAAAATTACAAATAAAATACCATTATGTAGGAAATCTTTTTAGCTTTATAATGAATATTTATAGTCTAATTTATCTTATGTATAACCCCATATTAAAAATGATTTACTTATTAAACTTTGATTTTAACTATTTTAACCCTTCTTTAAATAAATTAATAATAAAGGTCCTAATCTAATCCAAGTGGGCCTAAATGGTCATATTTTATTCCTAAGTTTGTTTTTGGTCGAATTACACTTGTCCAATAGAATTAGGACATGTTTTAGGGTAATAGTAATATCATATTTACCCTTAGTTACCCTATTTACTATTAACCGCGGTAAAAAAAGTAAAAAGTTACTATTCACCAAAAAATTATTTTTATCTCATTGAACCACAATTTACTTACTGATATCAACCATGTCTGTCGGATTTTCGAAATTCCATTCACAGAAGCGGTAAAATTAAGTTTTATGCAAAATTCAGTTTTTAACCTACCACTTAGTGGTTTCACTATTCATCAAAAAATAGAATGTTTTCAGAAAAATACCAAAATTTCACCCTAGGCTAATTTCGATATTCTGAGTCCAAAAATGAAGTCCATTTTGAAAAATAAAATTTATAAAATTTCAAAAAGTGGTTATTACTATTCATAACGGCTAGTTTTAATAGCATATTGTTGTTTAGTGAAACTCGGTATTGCGTACGACACAAGCTATCGAGGAAGGTCGCGATTGCGTGTAAAGCAAGCCAAGCAAGTGTTGTGTAGAAAAAGATTCCTTTGATGATTTATATAACATAAAAGTCTCGGGTGTTACATTCTACCCCCCTTAAAAAGAATTTCGCCCTCGAAATTCGTCACTTTGTAACAAATAGATGAGGATACTTCTCCCTCATCATATCCTCAAGCTCCCATGTAGCTTCTTCAAGTTGGTGGTTCCTCCATAAAACTTCCACCAATCGAGTGGTCTTATTTCGTAGGACTGTTTCGCTACGATCCAGAATCTCTATCGGTTGTTCTTCATAAGAAAGATCATGCTCCAGCGGTACAACATCTGAGCTGAGTACATGTGAAGGATCTGGTATATACTTTCTCAGGAGAGATACATGGAACACATCGTGAACTTGAGAGAGATTCGGTGGAAGCGCCAATCGGTAAGCTACCTTCCCAACACGATCTAGTATTTCGAAAGGACCGATATATCTAGGGCTCAACTTCCCCTTCTTTCCAAATCTCATAACCCTCTTCCAGGGAGATATTCGTAAGAACACTTTATCACCCACTTCAAACTCTAGGTCTTTTCTTCGGTTGTCGGCATAACTTTTCTGTCGACTCTGAGCTGCTCTTATGTGTTGTTGAATAGATCTGACCTTTTCTGCCATTTCATCAACGAGATCAGGTCCTAATAGCTTTCTTTCCCCAACTTCATCCCAGTAAGTTGGAGTCCTGCATTTCTTTCCATAGAGAGATTTATAAGGAGCCATCTGAATACTGGAGTGAAAGCTATTATTATAAGAAAATTCCACCAAAGGTAGGTGTTGATCCCAACCTCCTTTGAAATCCATAGCGCAAGCTCTCAACATATCTTCTAGGGTTTGAATTGTTCTCTCAGACTGACCGTCTGTCTGGGGATGATAAGCAGTGCTGAAACTCAACTCTGTATCCAGAGTATGCTGAAAACGTCGCCAGAACTTCGAGGTAAATCTCGGATCCCGATCAGATATAATAGAAAGTGGTACTCCATGCAATCTTACCACATCCTATACATATATCCTGGCAAGCTGATCTAGAGAGAAATCCTCTCTAATAGGAATGAAGTGTACAGACTTTGTAAGACGATCAACTATGACCCAGATAGCATTATTGCCTTTGGATGTTTTAGGATGTCCTGTGACAAAGTCCATAGTGATGTTTCCCCATTTCCATTCAGGTATAGGTAATGGTTGTAACATCCCCTTAGACTTCTGTCTCTCAGCTTTAACATGTTGACAAACCAAGCATCGAGAGACATATTCAGCAACATCTCTTTTCATGCCATCCCACCAGAAGTACTCTTTCAGGTCCCTATACATCTTCGTGCTTCCAGGATGAATAGAGAATGAAGAACTATGAGCCTCATCCAGCAGCTCCTTCTTTAATTCAGGGATGGAAGGAACACAAACCCAATTCCTGAACTTTATTATCCCATCACAATCAAGGTTGAATTCAGGAACATTTCTAACCTTCTTTTGTAACTCGACATCTTCTTTCTGTGCCTCTTTAATCTTCACATGTATAGATGGTTGAACATTCATTTGAGAAAGATAAGATTTTTCCCCTTCCATTATAATTCCAAGATCCATCCTTTGTAAATCCATAAATATTGGATCTTTTGTGATCCTCATCATGGATAAACTAGCATGGTCTTGTCGACTTAATGCATCTGCCACCTTGTTTGCTTTCCTAGGGTTGTAATGGATTGAGCAGTCATTATCCTTAATCAGCTCCAACCATCTTCTTTGGCGCATATTCAGCTCCTTTTGTGTGAAAATATACTTTAAACTTTTATGATCAGTATAAATATCACACCATTCACCATAAAGGTAATTCCTCCAAATCTTTAATGCAAAGATTACCGCAGCCAACCCCAAATCATGTGTTGGGTAATTTTGCTTATGGATTTTCAACTGTCGTGAGGCATAAGCTATCACCATATCATTTTTCATAAGAACACACCCCAATCCCTTCTTGGATGCATCACTGTAGATCACAAACCTTTCTCCACTATAAGGCAGTGTGAGCACAGGTGCAATGGATAACCTTCTTTTCAACTCCTTGAAATTCTCTTCACATTCCTCTGTCCAGACAAACTTAACTCCTTTCCGAGTCAACTTGGTGAGTGGATTAGATAATCGTGAAAAATCCTTTACAAAACGTCGATAATATCCAGCCAAACCAAGAAAACTTCGGATCTCAGTTACTGTTGTTGGTCTCGACCATCTTTCGATAACCTCTGTTTTTGTTGGATCCACAGATATCCCCTCTTTTGAGATTATGTGACCCAAAAATGCAACTTTTTGAAGCCAAAATTCACACTTGGTAAATTTGGCATAAAGCTTCTCCTTTCTCAGGGTCTTCAATATAATTCTCAAGTGATCTTCATGCTCTTCCTTGCTCTTTGAATAGACAAGAATATCATCTATAAAGACTACCACAAATTGATCAAGATAGTCTCTAAAGACTCTATTCATTAGATCCATGAAGATAACATGGGCATTAGTAAGACCAAATGGCATTACAATAAATTCATAGTGTCCATAACTTGTACGGAAAGCCGTCTTTGGTATATCCTCCCTTTTGACCCTTAATTGATGATACCCTGAACGAAGATCAATCTTGGAAAAGTATTGAGCTCCGCGTAGTTGGTAAAATAAGTCATCAATGCGTGGGAGAGGATATTTGTTCTTGATAGTGATCTTGTTAAGTTCTCGATAATCAATGCAGAGTCTCATTGATCCATCTTTCTTCTTAACAAATAGAACAGGTGCTCCCCAAGGTGACACACTAGGGCGTATGAATCCCTTATCAAGATTCTCTTGGAGTTGCTTCTTCAATTCCTGCAACTCAATTGGGGCCATTCTATAAGGTGTCTTTGAAATAGGCAAAGCACCCGGTACGAGTTCTATTGAAAACTCAACTTCACTATTTGGTGGAAGACCCGGTAATTCCTCCAGAAAGACATCATCAAATTCTCTTACAATGGGCATATTCTTAATCGTGAGTTTCTCACCAACCATTTGAGATAAATAACCTTCATTTAGTGGAATCAATACCAATAAGATGGAAGAAATTTCCACTGGAAGGTTATGTTCATCCTTTCATTGGTATACGATCGTAGATTGATCTGGAATATGAAATGTGACATCCCTTCTTTGGCAATTGATATGAGATCCATGTAGAGAAAGCCAATCCATGCCATGAATCACATCAAATTCCACTAAAGGAAGGATCACAAGATTTGCAGGAAGCACTTTCCCACAAACTTCGATCGGAGAAGAATTATAAACTTTTGATGTGACTGTTGTGCCATTAGGTGTTGTCACAGCTAACTCAACATCTAATTGTTGAGGTAATGCGGTGATACCCTTAGAAAATTCTTTAGAAATAAAAGAGTGGGTGGATCCAGAATCAAATAAAACATTTGCTACTTTAGAGTGGACGGTAAGTGTACCTTTCACCACTTCGTTATCGTACTCCACATCACTGATAGAAATTGCATGTGACTTTCCTTTGTCTTTAGCCTTAAGATTTTGTTGACGTCGACCATCATCATCAACCCTTGGATTTGGGCATTGATTGGCATAATGCCCCATCTCCTTGCACTTGAAACATTGAAGTGTAGTAGGTTCATTCTATGTATCCCTTCCTTTGTTTGCGTCATTAGACATCATCTTCCCATTATCACGGCATTCAATTGCCCGATGACCTTCTTTTCCACATTTAAAACATTTACTTGTCCCTTTATGACAACTCCCTCCATGTTTCTTTCCACACTTTGAGCATAAGGAAAAGCTCATCTTCTTTTCCGTGTGCTCTTTAGATTTTTCTATGAATTCCATCTTCCTCTTCTTATCAAACCCATGTGACTGATGGGTTACTCCAATCTCCATCTCGACTTTGAGAGCACATCGAACAATTTCCTCGTAGCTATTGAAGTCCCTTATGGCTAACGCCCTTCGAAGACTTGGTTTTAAGCCACTAAAGAATCGATCGATCTTACTCTCAGGTTGGATAATAATACCAGAAGCGTACCTTGCAAGTCTTGTAAAATTTGCTTCATAGGTACTAACAGATTCATCATCCCTTTGCTTCAGTTCACGGAACTCTTTCTCCATCTTTGTTCAGAGAATACGAGGGAAGTACTTATTGAAAAATAAGTTCTTTAACTCGTCCCATTCCATAGACTCAATTTCATCCCTTTGACTCTTATTCTTAATAAGATTCCACCATTGATCAGCATCTCCTTCCAAACGATACACTGCTAGGATGACTTTATCATGCTCAGAACTTGGAAGAACTGAAAATATCTTTTCAGTAGTACTAATCCATTGTTCAGAAACTAATGGATCAGTAGACCCGCTGAAAGAAGGTGGACGCTGCCTCATGAAGGATTCAACAGAATGTTGCTCCTTCCTTTGCTCGTTTGGATGTCCTGCATGATTCATAGCTTGAGAATGTTGTGTGAGCATGGCTACAAGATTTTTCATTCCAGCTCCCATATCGTTTGGTTGCTCAGGGGGACAATCATTGCATTTCCCATCGCATTCCGCATTAACATGGTTCCTTCGGGTTCCATCCATTGACTAAAACCAAGAAGAATAGCGTGGGAAACACTAATTATAATAGGAAAACCACATAATTCAAGAATAAAATTTTCATGCTTAAGGTCTTATCCTAGGTTATTCATGGCCATTTCTAAAACACTAAGATTGTGTTCTATTCTTAGACTTATCCTTAGGGTTCTTACTAAGGCTTTCACATCCTAGTTTCCAAAGGTTGACTATACCTTTCCTCTGATACCAACTATAACGACCCATACTTTACATACATTGTTAATACTTCAAAATTGAAGCACACTTATTACAACATATGACAAAACCACAAAGGACCGTATAGGTATAGTGTCTTTATAAACTGGGAAACATAAACAACTGGTTCATAAATCTTCTACAGTGTATCCCATTTATTTCATCATATCTAGGGTCCCTTTTAGCATATTCTACATAATATCCATCTTCCTGACCTGGGGAAAAGAAAACATAAAAGGGTGAGCTCAAATGCTCAGCAAGGAAAAATAAAGGAAATAAAAATCATATCATATCTTTTTGAAAATCAAAACCTACAAAATAGATCATACTATATTATCATGGAATAAATCATAGAAGTGAAAATGAGATCCCCATAATCATAACATAAAACTTGAAACTTTGTGGCATGCACACATAATCATGGAAAATCATTTCTTGTTAGTCATGAATCATTTCCAAGACTATCTTAGTGGACAAAGTCCCTTTCTGAACCGAGTCACCCACGTTCCAGTCCTGTTTCACTGAACTGGTATAACCTACCATTCCATCCATGTCTATCTCATGAGATATAAAATCTTTACCCAATGCATTGGAGGGAGATATAGGTCCCACCCATCTTATAATGAATCCTTTCTTATGTGTGCCACATAATCATACATCATCGCATAACACATGTAACAAAAATGGGATTCTTGAAACATCATGACATCATAAATCAATTCATATAAGATAAAGGAATTCACAAAAATAATTCAATCACAACATGATCAAATCAATGTAATAATAGGAATAAAAACAGAACCCTTTATTATCTTAGATGGAAAATAATTTTGATAAAACACTTGAACTCCATTCTTGAGGAAAATATCATTTCTTCTTCAAAAACATTTTTCCTTTCATAACATGTCTTACAACTTTAAAATAAAAGAAGTTGATTAAAAATAAACTTGAAAACTTGTAAAGTAAGCTTCTTGGAAATAATGTTTTAAAAATCCATTCATACCGTATAAGTTAAAAAATTATTCTTCGTACTTTTGTCGGAAAAGTCAAAAAGTACTTCGTATGACAAAAGATTCCTTTCATAGATATTACTAAAAACTCACCGAAGGGTAAAAATGAATTTAAACAATTGTAGGTGGATGGAAATAATATTACATATTGATGAAACATGGATGTGGATGATAAAATACACCCCAGTAAATACTTACGAATAAACAATCTCGGATAAAAATGAGATTGTGATATTTCCCTTACCTTAGGTCTGACTTGCATTGTAAGTGTCCGAAACTCCTGTATAATGATTTAAATCATGTTATTGACTTATTCCAGAATCATACATATTGATATTATATCATATATGGTCATATTCTTAGCTTCTTGATAGTAATATTTCATTGTTACTTGTTACTCGGGTCTTTATTGACTTTTGTTCTTATGCGTGTTTTTCCAAATACATTCTTATTATTCTTTTAAGGTTATAGATACCTTATATCCAGAATGGTATTATTGTAACATATATCATATTTATTCATTAAATTCATTTATATAATTACTATGTAATGATGATCATGTAGAACGAGTCCCATCACATCGTGGAGACGGTATTCCGTACGTACGCACGAGTGATGATATCATTCCTATGATCATGGAACTATATTGGAGTATATATATATTATTTTAGTATCAATATTACTTTATAATAATCATAAATAGTTACTCATTACACCATTATACCCATCCTTCTAAAGTGATGGTGGAAAAATAGATTACACCACGGCGTGGAGACGGTATTCCGTACGTACGCACGCCTGGTGATTTCATTTTTCCGTGGGATGGATAGAAGGTGAATTAGGGTTGTTTCATATTTATAATAACATATCAGTATGTAAGTAATACTGATGTTATTACTTTATCATGAAACAACTAAAGAAGAAGAAGTTGAAGAAGAAAGAAATTGAAATGATCGGTAATGGATATTACCTCTTCTTTGGAACGCCTCTTTGAATCCTCCACTTAGGGAACTAAGATTGGTCTTTGAAGAAGACCAGTACCTCTTGGATTATTCTAGGGAAGTGGAGAGGAGAAAATGGCAGGGGTTGGCCGACCTTTAGTGCTCAAATTGGTGTGAGGAGGAGGGAGAGGAGGTGCCCTTTTATAAGGGAGGAGAGGGGCACCTTAGGAATATCTCAAAATATTATTTTATATTAAAGTCAAAATCGGTTTATAATGGTTCCAAAGGGTCTTATTTTGAATCTAAAGTGGGGATGGGTCTAAATCCTATCAACCAATAGGATTTAGACAAGTTTAGGGTATTATTTTAACCTTATCAATTAGATTTAACTCTAAGTTAATTAATTTAACTTTTACCGTGTCTTTTTGTTTTCTTTCACTATATGGTTAATACACTTACTATAACATGCCAAACGAACCCCAAATTGTTTATTATTAATATATATATCCTTATCTAAGTTATTTGGCCGAACCATAGATTTTTAGGAATAAAATAACAATTAATAATATAATATTTGATTTAAAAACTATTTTGTGTCAATTTTGACACTATTTGATATATGATTTTTGTGAAAGTCATAACAGAATTATATGTTCGAACCAAGTTGATTAAATCAACATTAATATATCATATTAACCTAGAAAATTATTGTAATTCATAAAAAGTCTCAAATTACATTTATTTTAGTGTTTATAACATCAATTATGTCAATATTTCATTAATAAGATAATTATTGCATCATCATTGTGTCATAAATAAATTAAATTATTTAATGTCTAAAATTTACAAATAAAATACCATTATGTAGGAAATCTTTTTAGATTTCTAATGAATATTTATAGTCGAATTTATCTTATGTATAACCCCATATTAAAAATGATTTACTTATTAAACATTGATTTTAACTATTTTAACCCTTCTTTAAATAAATTAATAATAAATGTCCTAATCTAATCCATGTGGGCCTAAATGGTCATATTTTATTCCTAAGTTTGTTTTTGGTCGAGTTACACTTGTCCAATAGAATTAGGACATGTGTTAGGGTAATAGTAATATCATATTTACCCTTAGTTATCCTATTTACTATTAACCGCGGTAAAAAAAGTAAACAGTTACTGTTCACCAAAAAATTATTTTTATCTCATTGAACCACATTTTACTTACTGATATCAACCGTGTCTGTAGGATTTTCGAAATTCCATTCACAGAAGCAGTAAAATTAAGTTTTATGCAAAATTCAGTTTTTAACCTACCACTTAGTGGTTTCACTATTCATCAAAAAATTGAAAGTTTTCAGAAAAATACCAAAATTTCACCCTAGGCTAATTTCGATATTCTAAGTCCAAAAATGAAGTCCATTTTGAAAAATAAATTTTATAAAATTTCAAAAAGTGGTTATTACTATTCATAACGGCTAGTTTTAATAGCATATTGTTGTTTAGTGAAACTCGGTATTGCGTACGACGCAAGCTATCGAGGAAGGTCGTGATTGCGTGTAAAGCAAGCCAAGCAAGTGTTGTGTAGAAAAATATTCCTTTGATGATTTATATAACATAAAAGTCTCGGGTGTTACATGACGTCATCTGATTCTGAGGCTCGGTGTGCCCAGAATCAATTTCTGAAGTTTATCTCGGGTACGTTCAGTGAACGAACGACTGAGTTTTTCTAACTTTTGAACCGGTGCTCGGAATTGAAATCCAAGGGCACCGATGAAACTGCAATGCTGGTAATTTCTTAAGAAGACCTTTATTAGAGTTGCGTTTACTCGGGAAGAGTTGTTAAAAAATGTGGATTATGTATAAAGAGAAATAAAATTGTGTTACAAATTTTATTTCACTTATAAGTGGTTAAACCCCATGTGTGGGAGTTGGGGTGGGACCCACTAAAATTCTAACTCCTCTTGATAGAATATTAGTGAGGTGGGGCCCACATGATCCCCACCCCTTCAAATTCCCTAACACCTCTAACCCCCCACATGAGTTAAGTAACTCTTCCACATTAATGCATGCCAACTAAACACCTAATTAATTTGACAAAACAAGTTTACTTAATTAGGTGAATTCAACTTTTGAAATTTTTAAAATGTTGGCATGTGTATATAAAATAACGCAAAGCCTTATTTTATTTTGGGTTGATGTGTTGTGTGGATAATTGAGAGAGGGAGAATTATTTTCTTTGAAGAACTTCATCTTCCTCATTGAAGAACGCAAAGAACGCTGTCACGCCTTCCATCTTCCCTCCACATCAATGAAAGGGAGACACCGCTTCTTCCACGGACGTTCGTCGTCGACATATACGGAGCCTCACCCACGACGTCATATTCCATGATGCTATCTTCCTCGATCTTCTTTGAGGTAGGGGTTATTTCATCATTCAAGTTTTATTTTGAGGTTCATCGTTATTTTCTTTTGGCCGCCTGTTATCAATATAATGGGAGGCGGTCGGACCGCACAAACCCAGCTAACCCTACTCCCCTTTTTATGTTGATCACTGTCGTGGTTTTCAAGGGAGGCAGTGCGGTGCAACGGTACCACGCGAGAACAGGGGAACTGCGGCCTGAGTGGGTCGTGGTGAAGGAGGGGGGCGCCGTCGTGCCACGCAGGTGAAGCCGAAGGAAGTCGTGGACAAGGGCGGGCTGTGGCGGAGGGGCGCGGCGCCGTCGCGCCGCACCAGAGCACCATAAGGGGCCATGGCCGGGGCGGGCCTTGGCGGAGGGGCAGGGCACCATTGCGTCGCGCTTGTTGGACAGGGGCCGCGGCCTAAGGCCGCGACGGAGCAGAGTAGGGCGGCTGGACTCCGCCGGCCACTGGCGCTCCAGGAGGCAGGACCAGCAGGTCCCGCGACAGCACTCCGGCCGGGCATTAGGACCGGCCATTTTCCGGATGTCTGGTGGTCGTATCCTCCTGCAGGTGGCAAGGGCGGGCCCCCCCAAGAGGGCCCGCCATTTCTTAATCAAGGGGGCAGCGCCCCCCGCATCCCACGTGGCCAAATGCCGAGCCGCCGGCCACGCGGTCGGGCCGCCCGCGCCGAGCCAGCAGCGCTGGGCCGGGCCGGGCCATGCCCAAATGGGTCAGACCCCGGACCCGATTTGGGTCGACCCGATTCAGGGAGACCAAGGTGTATTGGGTCGGGTCGGACCGGGCCCAAACCTCCTGTTTTCGGACATATCCGTTCAAATTCCCATAACATGGGCTAAAGACCTCTGATCGACGCACCGTTAGTTGCATTGGGATCCTTGGATCAAGACGATCATTTTGTTATATTAAAGTCAATGTTTCTGAGAACTTTTGGTATGACCAGGTTGGTTCGAACACGAAACCAACTGGGCCCTCGGAGCGGAAACACTCATAACATGAGCTCCAGAAGTCCGATTGACATGTTGTCGCCTTTGTTAGATTCCTCTTAGTGAGACAGTTCTTTTGGAATACTCTACTCGAGGTTTGGATGAATCTGGAGTATGGTTAGGTTGGTTTTATATTAAAAACCAACCGGTCCCCTAGGATGGAAAAGCCAATAACTCTTAGACTGAGTGGCCGATTGACGCGCCTTCTGTCGCGTTGAGTTCCTATTGACGAGACAGAACATTGTGATACATTAACTATGGACTTCGTGACAGTTGATGTATTGACTCCCTTGGCTCATGGAGTGGACCCTCCTCGAATCGAGCGTGCTGTGTGCCAGAACCCTAGAGCTGGCTGCGACGAAGATGACGACATCCGTGCAAGGATCCTCAGTGGGTTCGACGAGGACGACTACCGTACTAGGATTCTTTGTGGGTTCAACTTGGATGACTACCGTACTGGGATCCTCAATGGGTTCGATGAGGAAGACTACCTTATTGAGATCCTCTGTGGGTTTGATGACGACGACTACCATACTGGGATCCTCTGTGGATTCAACAATGACGTATATCATGATGGGATCCTCCGTGGGTTCGACAATGATGACTTCTGTGCTGGGATCCTTCGTGGGATCGATGACGATGACTTCTATACATGGATCCTCCATGGGTTCGGCAGCGAAGATATCTGTATTTTGAACCTATGTGGGTTCGGTAGAGGAGATGATTCATAGGCTACATCAATCATCTCCACCTCTCTTGTGAACAGTATACCTGTGTGAGCTGTTTCATGAATTTCAATGTTTATCTTCGATAAGACTGACTTGATTTCCTATGTGGATTGGTTTGTGTTTTCCTATGTGGATTGGATTGTGCTTTCCTGTGTGGACTGGGATGAATTTGTGCTCGAGATTTGGAGTCGAACTGGAATTGATGACTTAGGTATATGTATGAGAATATACCTAAGTAGAGTTGGTTGATAATTTGTGATTGTATCATTCCTTTTTGTTTTATCCTTTGTGGATTCTGGGAGACCTCCGGAAGCCTTTGGGTCCCTACCGAGTATCGAATACTCAACCCTGCATGGGCTACGCCTGCACAACATTGTGTTGGTTGCAGACGACGGACAACGTGTACGTGGTTGAGGACTGAGGAGCGGGACGGTACCCGGTGGGGGTATATCATGTGGGACGTACCCGGAGAGGATGGCTGGACTCGAGGAGCTGACGAGACTGTCTGTACTCACCCTTCATGCGGAAGTTCCGAAGGGTGACTTCGTGGTTACTACATTACTTTTCAGTTGTTGTACATTCCTTCTAGTTGTACTGCACATTCAGTTCGGTTGGTATACTGGATCATTTACTTTCTAGCACTTACTTTTATACACAGTTTACTTAGTGTTTACTTCATCTTGTATACTCTGTGGTGTTTGTTTTCTTATATAAAGGAAATTGCTTCCCTTTCATCAAGATTTACACCTTTGGTTCTAGTTGCCAGCCCCTAGCGTATGGAAGGCGGGCTTGGGTTAGTCACGGCACATGCCCTAAGGACGGGTCATGACAAATTGGTATCAGAGGAGTTCGGTTCTACCGCAGAACTCAAGACTCTGATCTTTCATCTATGTGAAGAAATAGTGTTAAGGGTATCGAGTGTGGTTATCAGTTCAGGGAGTCCAGTGTTGGTGTGGTAGCCGACGTATCCATACACCAGGACCCGGACTTCTGATTTCCGACTCAGTGCACGAAAACATTGAATGCATGTGTGTTTCAAATTTTTCTTCGTGATTACTTGTGTCAGCTCACCAGGTATACCGTATTGATCATGGTTAACCTGTTTCTTTACAGGATGGCCCCACGATGGTATCCAGCTAGGGTTCCGAGCGTTGTACGAGATGGCAGCCCACTGAGCGATGAGGCCTCGGTGCAGAGCCCCATTACAGTTGAGGCACCAGCAGTACCTCTACCCGCTGAGCCATCGATCCCACCAGCCACATCCGCTAAGAGTGAACATCTTCTTAGTGAACTTCACGTGTTTCAGAGTCAGAGACCGCCTAGGTTTTGCAGAGATACGGACCCTCAGGCAGCCGAGGATTGGATAGAGGCTGTTGTTTGAGTTTTCAGATTAGTAGGGACACCAGCTGACCTCATGGTGATCTTTGCGGAAAGTCTCCTACACACAATAGTAGGTAGATGGTGGAGACTGATTCTCCAAGTGCATGACGAGGCATCACTTCTTTGGACAGACATCGAGAGCCTCTTCTGATCGGAGTTAGTTCCTACCACACTCTATGCGGTTCGCATCCAGGAGCTACTACAGATGCGGCAGGGCAACATGATAGTAGCCCAGTACTCGGTGAGATTTACTGATCTCTCGCACTACTGCACAGATATGGTACGAGACCCATTCTTCAGGGCTTGGACCTTTGAGCATGTACTGAGGCATGAAATCAGGGATTCGATGATCTCCTTCAACATCTCGACGCAGGCGGGGGTTCTGGATAGAGCCCTTTTAGTGGAGAGTTTTCTTGCGGAGTAGTCACCATCGGCGAGACCCTCTGTAGGATGACCCACAACAGAGTCTTCTGCAGCCGTCAGTAGACAGATGATGTAGAGGACCAAGGGGGACATACCATTAGATGATCAATCTCAGGATATAGGTTTGGTTGTGTGGGGCACACGAAAGAGATACCACCACACGAGGAGTAGACAGTGCTATGCATGCGGCGAGAAGGGTTACATGGCTCGAGACTGCCCGACCCTCCTTGAAGATGAGCAACAAGTGGTAGAGGGACCTCCCAGTCAGAGTTTTGACCATGGAGGTCCGTAGGGAGCAGGTCGACGAGGTAGAGGAGATGGCCGAGCAGCGGGTGGTGGGCGACGCTTTGAGGCCCTACCACCACCACCACTAGGAAGACCACCCAACTGCATTGAACGGGTGGACAGGGGAGAGCTCAGCTTCAGGAAGATGAGGCCTATGACCATGGAGATCTGGGAGCATATGGACAGGAGCAGAACTAGCTCCAGACGTAGAGAATTTTATTCATGTTTCTTCTAGATTTTTTGATGTTTTGTTTGTGGATGCTTTGTGTCTTTGTCCCTTGAGCTGCAATAATAAAAGACACTTGTTCTTTTGACGTTTTCTTCCCTGTACTTTTTATGTAATTGATAATGAGAGGTTCCTGTTAAAACTGTTGAATTGACCCTCACTTTCGAGATTCCTACTGGAGGAGACCTAGTGGCCACAAACTGATGTCGACAGTGTGACTCGACCCGTGGAGGCGAAAGTAATTTTTGGATCTGTTGGTAGTATCATTGAGGCCTTACGACGTCGTCCATGTCCTGAAATAATACCATTCATGTTAGGATTGAATTTATTAGGCCAAGGATGTGGTTTATCTAGGGGATGTGACCAGATTTCTCTTTTCGGAAGACGAGGAATCTCAGGCACTCTTATAGATCATAGATGAATAAGGGTGGAGTTGAGTTCTTACAAATGGCTTGTCTCACCCATTTTTCATCGAGCGAACGGTTTACGGTTCTAACCAACTCAATAGTCTCAGGTGTATCTATTCTCATATGGTCATGAACCTGAGATAGCGGCGTTGGCTTGAGTTCCTCTAGGACTATGACATCAAGATAGTTTATACTCCTGGTAAGGGGAACGTTGCAGCGGATGTTCTTAGTAGGAGATCGGGCATTCAGCTGTTAGGTGTTGTGAGACAACAGCTAGCTGCATTTTCAGATATCCTTTATGTATAGTGTTGGAGTGAGTACATGTAGAACTAGAGATGGTTCAGGCTATGACAGAGAAGGTGCAGATCATCCAGGAGTGGATGAGGACAGCTCAGAGCCGACAGAAGACTTATGCAGACATGATTCTGAGACCACTAGAGTTCGAGGATGGCGACCACGTTTTCTTATAGGTCTCACCTCGACGTGGATTGTGGATATTTGGTCGGGGCAAAAAGTTATCTCCACGCTTCATCGGAACATTCCAATTTCTCATCAGGATAGGCGAGATGGCTTATCGCCTGGCTCTTCCACCTCAGTTGCACCGGGTTCACGACGTCTTCCACGTATCTCAACTGAGGAGATACACGCATGACCTGACACATATCATCGACTATGGAGATATGGATATTTATGACGTGGAGAATTTTGCAGAGGTCCCTGTGGAGATCAAGGATCGATAGGAGCGGGTCCTACGTGGGCAGTCGATTCCTCCAGTGTGCATCAGGTGGAAGCACGAGAACCTCCAGGAGAGCACATGGGAGCGGGAGGCTTAGATGCGGGCACAATGCCCTCATTTGTTCTCCTAGTTTGTGATGTATCTTTACGGGGATGTAAAGACCTGATGTGGGAGTAATGTAAAGACCTGTAAATTTCAAGGAATTTTTTTTCTTAATTTCATTGGGATTATACAAGTACGTAGTTTATGATGGCACCTGATTCCGAGGCCTAGTGTGACCGGAATCAATTTCCGAAGTTTAGATTGGGTACGTTCAGTGAACGAACGAGCAGGTTTTTCTAACTTTTAAACTAGTTCTCGGAATCGAAATCTGAGGGCACCGATGAAACCGTGGCGCCGATAACTGTGTAATAAGACCTTTATTGGAGTTTCATTTACTTGGGAAGAGTTGTTAAAAAATGTGTATTAAGTATAAAGAGAAATAAAATTGTGTTACAAATTTTATTTCACTTATAAGTGGTTAAACCCCATGTGTGGGAGTTGGAGTGGGACCCACTAAAATTTTAACTCCTCTTGATAGGATATTAGTGAGGTGGGCCCCACTCGATCCCTACCCCTTCAAATTCCCTAACACCTCTAACCCGCCCTACCACATGAGTTATGTAACTCTTACACATTAATGCATCCCAACTAAACACCTAATTAATTTGACAACACAAGTTTAATTATATAGGTGAATTCAAATTTTGAAATTTTAAAAATGTTGGCATGTGTAAATAAAATAAGGCAAAGCCTTATTTTATTTTGGGTTGATGTGTTCTGTGGAGAATTGAGAGAGGGAGAATTATTTACTTTGAAGAACATCATCATCCTCATTAAAGAACGCAAAGAATGTCATCACACCTTCCATCTTCCCTACGCATCAAAAAAAGGGAGATGCCACTTCTTCCATGGACGTTCTTCGTCGTTGTATACGGAGCGTCACCCGCGATGCCATATTCCGCGACGCTAGCTTCCTCAAACTTCTTTGAGGTAGGGGTTGTTTCATCATTCTAGTTTTATTTTGATGTTCATCATTATTTTCATTTGGCTGCCTATTATCAATATAACGGGAGGAGGTCGGACCGCACAAACCCGGCCGGCCATGCTCCCCTTTTTATGTTAATCACTATCGTGGTTTGGAATGGAGGTAGCGTGGTGCAACGGCACCACACAGGAAAGAAAGCATTGCGGCTGGAGCGGGCCGCGGCGAAGGAGCACGGTGCCGTCGCACCGCGCTGGTGAAGCAGAAGGAAGCCATGGCCAAGGGCGGGCCGCGGTGGATGGGCGAGGCGCTGTCGTGCCACGCCGGAGCACCTTGGAGGGTCGTGGTGCCATCGCGCCACGCCGGTCAGACAGGCGTCGCGGCGGTGCAGAGGAGGGCGGCCAGACTCCGCCGGGCGCCGACGCTCAAGGATGTGGGACCAGCAGGTCCCGCGGCGACACTCCGGCAAACCATTATAGCTAGCCGTTTTCTGGAAGTCCGGGGGTCGTAACCCTCGGCAGGTGGCAAGGGAGGGCCCCCCAATAGGGTCTGCCCTTTCTCAATCAAGGGGGGCAGCGCCCCCCGCTTCCCGCTCGGCCGAAGGCCGTGCCACCGGCCACGCGGGCCGGGCCGCCCTCGCTGATCCGGGCCGCCCGCGCCGGGCCGGGCCGCCTAGCTAGGTCAGGCCAGCCGGGCCACTAGTGCTGGGTCGGGCCACGCCAGTCGGGCTGGGCTGACCCAGGGGGTATTGGTTCGGGTCGGACCGGGCCCAAACCCCCTATTTTTGGATAGATCTGTTCAAATGCCCATAACTTGGGAAACAAAACTCTGATCGACGCATCATCAATTACGTTGGGATCCTTTGATCGAGGCGGTCATTTCGGTAACTTACACTGAAGGTTTAAGATAACTTTGGGTACGTCCGGGTTGGTTCTAACAAGAAACCAACCAGGCCCTCGGAGCGGAAACACTCATAACTTGAGCTCCGGACGTTCGATCGACATGTCATTGCCTTTTTTGGATTCCTCTTAGTGATACGGTTTTTTTGGCTTACTCCGCTCGAGGTTTGGACACAGCTGGAGTATGGTCGGGTTGGTTTTAGCTTAAAAACCAACCAGGCCCCTAGGATTGAAAAGCCAATAACTCTCAGACCGGGCGTCTGATTGACGCGTCATTTGTCACATTGAGTTCCTATTAACGAGACGGAACTTTGTGATACATCAACTTTGGACTTCTTGAAAGTTTATGTATTGACTCCCTTGGCTCGGGGAGCAGACCCTCCTGGAATCGAGCGTATTGTTTGCGGGAACCCTATAGGTGGCTGCGACAAAGATGACGACTTCCATGCAAGGATCCTCAGTGGGTTCGACGAGGAAGACTACCGTACTAGGATCCTCAGAGGGTTAGACGTGGAGAACTACCGTACTGGGATCCTCCTTGGGTTCGACGACGACAACTACCGTACTAGGATCCTCCGTGGGTTCGATGACGATGACTACCATACTGGGATCCTTCATTGGTTCGACGACGACGTCTACCGTGCTGGGATATTCTGTGGGTTCGACAACAATGACTTCTGTGCTGGGATCCTCCGTGGATTTGATGATGATGACTTATATACTTGGATCCTCCCTGGGTCGGTCGTGACGACATCTGTACTTGGAACCTACGTGGGTTCTGCAGAGGAGATGATTGAGAGGCTACATCAATCATCTCAACCTCTCTTTTGAATAGTATACCTGTGTGAGCTGAGTCTTGACATTAAATATTTATCTTCGATAATATTGACTTGCTTTCCTGTATTGATTGGGTTCTGTTTTTCTGTGTGGATTGGATTTTTCTTTCATGTATGGACAGGGATGAACTTGGGCAGAGAGTTGGAGCAGAACTAGAATTGATGGCTTATGTATATGTATGGTCATATAGCTAAGTAGAGTTTATTGATAATTTTTGATTTTATCTTTCCTTTATGGTTTATCCTTTGTGGATTCTGGGAGACCTTCGGGAATCTTGGGGTCCCTGCTGAGTTTTGAATAGTCACCCCTGCACGGGCTATGCCCGCACTACGTAGTGTTGGTTACAGACGACAGACAGCGATGATCGTGGTTGAGGCTTGAGGAGCTGGATGGTACCTGGTGGTGGTCTATCAGGCGGGATGTACATGGACAGGACGACCAGACTTGAGGAGCTGACGAGACTGTCTGTACTCACCCTTCAGATGGGAGTTTCGAAGGATGACTTCGTGGTTGCTACATTACTCTTCAGTTGTTGTACTTTCCTTCCAGTTGTACTGCACTTTCAGTTGGGTTTGTATACTGGCCCATTTACTTTTTAGCACATACTTTTGTACTCAGTTTAAATAGTTTTTACTTCATCTTGCATACTCTTTGGTGTTTGTTTTCTTAAATAAAGGCAATTCCTTCCCTTTCATCTGGATTTATGCCTTTGGTGCTAGTCATCATCCCCTAGCCTATGGAAGGCGGGCTTGGGGTATTCATGGAACGGGCCCCAATGAAGGTTCGTGACAAATACAGTGTCCACCAAGCTATAGTTCATATAACACAACATAATACTCCTATAAAAAAGATATAATCATCAAAAAATAATTTTCAATCAAAAAAATGTCTATCCAACAAGAAAAAAACCAAACACTACTAACACCATAATCCCTAAGTTGCAATAGACACAGACAGACACTAAATTTCTTACAATACCCAAAATTCTCAAATACTCTTCCATTGTTCACCCATAAGTTATCTTTTCACACCTCTAACACCAAAAAAAAAAAATAATGGACTAGGATAATAAATGAAATTAAATTTTTATCCTTATCCTCCATATATTCTTTTTTCTCCCACTTTATCGATGTATGTAACATAAAATCTAAATTTAGAGGGTTTTTTTTATTATTTTATGATTTATTCAGATTAATATTGATTCGTATAATGATATTTGATGGAGAAAAACTTATTATTATGTGATTTTTAGTAATGATATTGTTTTATCAGTTTTCATGAATTTCAAGTGCCAATTGATTTGGGTGTTGGGGTGGTTGTGTGTGCAGGATTTGATATATAAATGAATTTTTTTTCATTATATATTTTTATTTAAGTGAGGACTATAAGGTATTTATGTGGTTCTATTTTGTTTATTCATTAGTTATGTGGTCCCTGATGTTTATTTTTGAATATAGAAAGTGAATAAAGCCTTAAAATTGGAAACCAATAGGGGTTTATTTTGATATATCATGACTTAATTAACTATATTTGGAGACTTAGTGTATCCAATGGATAGCGAACTCCTGGATATGGGATGTTAGCATGGGGTTATTAAATTAATGGGATGTTTTTATAATGGTTAGTTTTTTTAAAGAAAATTGAATATAATTTAAAAGTGAGGGCATGTTCAAAATATAATGGGAATTTATTGGGTAGATAATAAATTTATATTGATGTGGGAAATAGGGATTGGGTGTTAGAATTAACCAAATATTTGATAAGGATATAATATTAGATGTTAAAAATATTCATGTATGATATGGAAATGGGATTGGATATTATTCTAATTTATGGTTTGATGTTGGAAAGAGAGTGGGATGTTATGCCACTCCATATTGGGATAGGAAGTGGGGTCTGGGGCTATATATAACGCAATAAAAATTTGATTTTATGAATTTATTAAGATTATATCATCCTTAACATCAATTAAATTCCATTCAAGAAACAATCTAAATGAGTTATAAAAATATTATATTATAATATTTCAAGAATTTTCAAATGTTCCCCTCCCCTAACTTATAAAAGGAAACCCTTTTTATCTTTTATTTACAAAAAATTTAGTAATATATATCAACCAATGACTAAAAAAATTCCCCCACTTCAGTAAAAAAATTAGTGTTTATATTCATCTTAAAATACCATTACAAATTTCATTAATAATGAATCTAATAGAACTCTACTAAAAATAGGTAATCATATTTTTTTAATCTTTCACGATAATTTCTACTTATGATTCCTATAAATCAATTTTACCCATCCTAAAATAAAAAATACAATATAAGAAACATATCAATATGTTATTATTATTTTGGTACGACCATTTTTCATCTTGTTTCCATCCTATGAATAGAAAAAAACATTGGTCATGTGTATGTATAGCTAAATTTCTCTACATAGTAGTGTAATTTGTTTTTCATCACTAAATTACATGGATTTTTATAAAAATTAATATAATGATAAATTGTGATATTTATGATTATATAATTATAATATCATATATACCTTCTTACCGTCCAATCCATTGGAAAATGGGAATTTCGCTCATGTGTATGTGTGGCTGACCACCTCCAAGAAGTGATGTGATCTGTTTTTCATTTACATTTTACATCGATGGTAATAAATATACATTTAATAGTATCTATATGATATAATTATTATTTTTTAAAGTATAAGTATCATTTACCTTTCTTTTGTTTCATCCATTATAAAGTGAAAATAGATTTCATGTGTAAATATAGCCCACTTTCTCCCTGAATGATGTAATTCATTTTTTTTATCTCTATCATTTGTGGATGACACAAAGTATATATCTATTGAATAAATATGATATTTATATCATGATTGAAAAAATTTTAATTATGGTACCATAATCAATGTACATGGATAATAACTTTCTAATAAAAATATACATGAAAAATGAAGCAGTTAATAGATGAAATATTGATAATAAGAAATTATTATTTTCAAACGGTTTATAAGAAAAAAATGAATCATATATAATGTTATAGATATGTAAATGGGTTTTTATGTAATTATAATGAATATTTATTTATTATAAAAATAGTTCAAAGTACTTATGATGTATGCCAAACAAGAGGTAAGGGATTTTGCCTTAATTTCTACTCCATTGATACATATTTGGTATTTCGAAACAATTTAATTTTATTTAGTGTATATAATTCAACATTTGTGTATTTAAAATGAATATATATTTATTTATTTTGTTTATGGTTTCAATTAATTTTTACTCTATCAATGGTTTTCAATTTTATAGTTACAAAAGTTGTAAGGAATTAGTTTTCAATATCATGTTTTGGATTTCCAATATTTAAATTGAAGGAGTCATATAATCACCCATTTATAAAAAAAATATTTTATTATCATATTTATATTTAATTTGGTTCCATGTTTTCTTCTATATTTTCATCTCATTTTCAACTCAATCGAATAAAAAAAATTGTTAAAAAATAAATCTTATTTCTCTTTTGATCGATAATATTTTCTTCCAATGACCATGTTTTTCTACATAGTTTTACAAAAAATACCTTTTTATATACTCAAATGACTCATTATGGAAAATTTATGTTATACTTTTCTTTAAAAAAATTGAAACAATTTTATCTATTTTTTCAAAATCCTCATTATTTAATTTATTTATAAAAAAGTCTAAAGGAATGTTTTTTAATATATATTGTTAACAAATTTTCCCACCACAAAAATCATTTTATGCCCCTTTATATTTTTTTACAATATTTCTATGGTTTTAAAATGAAAACTCTTTAATGATATATTATTTTAATTTTTTTCTAATTTTTTTCTTTATTATATGAAAGATATGATTTTATTACAAACCCTATTTTTTTAATTAATTTATGGTCATATTTTATCTCCTGTTAATTTTTATGTTATTTATGCTTCCCTTGAAACATTAACTTTCTTGTTATGATTTTTAATTAGACATTATATATATCTTAAATATGTATATTCTTTGTATCATGGGTATGATTATTACATAAACTATATACCAATTTTACAGAGATTTTTTACTATATAAGTTTTTTATTTGACTATAGATATTTTAATATTCTATATTCTTTACTCAATATGTATATTTATTTTAAGGAAAATTTTTTATAAATTAAATAGATCATTAAATATATAAGTAATTCATTTTAAATGTAGTAATATATGGGGCGCGACTATAGATAACCACTCAATGCATTAACAGATCTCATGAGACAATCTAGACGGTCAAACAAATTAAATAAATTTTTTTTATATACCTACACATGGATTAAATTATCTTGGAAGATGGCTTTGAATGTAAATATATATTGATGTATAATATGGTGATGATCAATATTATTGCTTTCATCCATTTGTATGTAAGCTATTATTATCCATGATATTACGGTATAGATATTATCTTTGGATTCATTTGATGCTCAATTTTTTAATTAAATGGAATTTATTTTTTGTTATTTAACTTTACATATTGATTTTGTGTTATTTACACACGATATCTTCTCTTATATGTGACTCTTACTAATAATATATGTTCAACTTTTATTTTATTTCATTTCCATAGGATATTAAGAAGGATATTGTGAATAATATAAAAGATTCCAAAATGCTTCTTATTTTATGAATTTTATATTTCCTATGAAATATGAAAATTATGTATAAATATGGTTCTTGAAGGATAATAAATTGATCAGACCTTTGGGACTTGATCCATTATATCTTATTCAAAGGTAATATAGTATAAACTCGCATTAGGATATTAGAGTTGGGGGTTTTACACATATATTATCTCAAATCCCTATACCATACCTAATTAATCAAGGTATTTAGAATATCACTTACTCATATTAGGTGAGATAAATATTAACACAATCATAAGCCTCTTCTTTAACTCCTTGAATTCTCTTTCACAATGATCTCCCAAAAAAATTTAGTCTCTTTATGGTAAGTACAATTATTGATGTTTTTAACAATGATAAATCTTGAGTAATTTTTCATTAATAACCTACAACATGTAGAAAACATTTAATAACATACTAATTCACAGTCACCCTCAAATATATATTTACCTATTTTTTTTAATGATATTCTAATATAAAATCTTTAGATACTACATGGACCAAAAATATCACTTTTATAATAAAGCATTTCCAAATATATATCTAGATACGGGTGGAAAATCTCATTCATTATATATATTTATATACTATTAATGAATTTATAATTTTTAATAGCATGACTATGAAATATGGTATTCCATATTAATTTTTGAGTTATGTCTTCTAAATATTATTATCTTGTAGCCCAGGTTGTCGATAACCAAATCTCAAAAAAAAATCATATGCAACTATAGATCTCCTCTATAACACTTAAACAAATCATTGATTCATATAATTTTAAACAAATTTTTAATTTATCTTTGTTTATATTCTAGTGATGAATAAATAATCTCAAACATTAATCATTGTTATTAAAATATTATATTAGAGCACTCAAATGTAATATTATCTAATATATTATCTATTAATATTTAGAAATTCATTTTAATGTCAAACGGGGGACATGAACCCTAAACTACAAAAATATCATAGATTCAATTACATATTCAAATTTGAAAATCAAATGAGTATCCGTAAAAATGGGTCATGTGGGTAGAAAAAGAAGTAGATCGTATAGCATAAATAAAGACCCTTGAGGACTGCTACGCCAACATATCATTAGTCCCTACATTTTAATAGTATCAAAATAGCCATGGTATTGAAAATGAAGAATGTTATATCTTGTCCCCATTACCATCTTGAATTACATTCCAGTAACCACCAGTATATCAAAATAAAAAATAATACATCCTCAAGGGTTTTTCGATGACCAACACTAATAATATGTATTTTCAAAAAATTAAAGAATATCTTCAATAGATCCACCGTTAAAGTATAAAATAGAAAAAAAACATCCAAGGATAAAAATCAAACCTATAAAACCAAATTGTTATATTAAATTGACACCAGAGTCCATAGGAAATCCAATGAGAAATAATATACCCCTAGAAAAAGAATATACATGTTCACCATGAATCAGACTAAATCCTAGAATGATTTCATATCCACCCACTACACCACAATAAAATAGTTTTTTCATCCCTTAGAGAGGCCACCACTATGGTAGACATGCCATGTAATGAATCAACCATGAGGATCCCATGTTGTGACTACCCCAATCCCACCTCTAATTTTCTAGGTGATGGTTACTACCACTATGTAATAATTACCCTTTAATTAAAGGCATTTTCCTAAAATACATGTAGACACACACACACAAATTTAGGACACACAATGATTAAATGTATAATGACTAATATATTGAATTCATAAAACTAAAATTCCACAACCAGAGCACATCAAGAAGTAATGGAAAAGTAAATAGGGACAAATATAATCCCCCAAAAAGAGTCTACACACAAGTCCAATAGAAACTGTAAAGAGTCTATCCTCCTCCATGGTGGAGGACTACATCAATGGTATGGTCTCAGAAAACACCTCAGTCTTCAAAGATCCTGCTATGCTCCACCAATAACTAGTCCTCCTTGGACAACATCAAAAGTGTTTTTTTCCCAAGGCATGACATGTGAGGGAAAATCCCATGTAGGGGTGAGTATAAAAATACTCTGTATGACACATAGAAAACAATAAACATGAACAACCAAGTAAGGATATCTCTATAAAATATTTATCAATGTATAACATATACAATATGTAAAGAAAAACCACATATACTCAGGAGATACACCACACTATCATGTGGTAATATCTAACTGCAAGCCATAGGATTCCTCTTAAAGAAAGATGGTTTTGGGAGAACTCACTCCTCAAACCATGATATCATCAGAGACACATGACAAAGAGGTCTAGCTCATTTGGATCATACCCAAAGAGAGTACATTAGTAAATTAAAACTATGATACACAAATAGGGGATCATGCCCAAAACCATTAGGGGACACAATGAACCCAATAAAGATCAACCAACTACATAGGGGATCATATGCCAAAAATTCCGAAAAACAATACGGATGTGGCCCACTAGAAAGAGGATCAAAGCTCTGATCACATAGGTCATTATTCATATAAAAAATATTCTAGGTGTGTTATAGAATCAAACTTTAAACTCTTAGGGATATTCTATTACTCTATCTGAGACTCAGCCTCAATATGAGATTACAATCCAGTAATGTGAATGTAACACTACACTAAAACCTCTAAGTAAGGAATAATAGAACACTATAAAACTATATAGGTCTAAACTATAAAACCATAATTTATCAAAAAAATTACCTTCTTAATTTTATGATATTAATGGAACACACTACTCATTTATTGGATGAACCATTTTGGATTTATGAACGTTTGAACAAAACTACCTATAGACATGTCGGGGCCTACAGACCTACCACCATTATAATTCTACCAACCACTATGGTCGACTACCACGGTCAGTCCACCATAGAGGCTCCCAATACCATCTTTGATGTAACAATATAAATTAACCCCATATCCTATATAAGGTATTTTATGCATAGGTTCCCTAAATATTATTCTCTTTAGTTCCTTGAAATTTTATTAACATTTATATATCCTAAGGAACTTGTCTCCCTTTAGAGTTAACATGGTGAGTTGATTAGATTTTCATGAGAACTTCCTCAAAAACTGTCAATAATATAATTCTACACCATGAAAACTATAGATCTTAATCACCATGGTTGTTCTAGGATAACATTAAATAATATTATTCTATAGAGGATCTACTTATATCCCCTAAATTGAAATTATATTAGCCAAAAATGAAATCTTTTTAAGCTAAAAACACACTATATAATCTTTAAAATTGTTTTTCCTTCCTTGGGGTCTTTAGTAAAATTCTCATGTGATCTTTATTCTCATCATTTCTGGTTTAGTAGATAAGAATATATTATATAATGACTTCCAAAAACTAAAAAAGGTAATTTATAAGGAATATACTCATTAAATAATTAAAGATAATGATGGAATTAGTAAGACAAAATGGAATCACAATATGTTTCTAATGTTTATACCTTGTACAGAATTACATATTAGGTATATTCTCTATCATGACCCTCCGTTACTGATATCCATAATTATGGTCGATCATTGAAAACTATTGATCTCAGTGACTTTGACCTAATAATTCATCAATATGGGAAAGAGGACACTTATTCTTAATTTCAATCTTGTTTATCTCCTGATAATCAATGAAAATTAATGTTGATATTTACTTATTTTTAGAAAAAAGAACAAGAGTATTATATAGTGACACACTTGAACTAATGAATCCATTATAATGGTTTTCCTAGATTTTCTTCTTCAATTCATACAATAGAATCATGCCCATTATATAGGGAGTCATAGAAATTTGTATGGAACTAGTTATGAGTTCTATTGAGAACACAAATTCAGAGTTTGGTGGAAGGATAGAAAACTATTCTAGAAATACTTCTAAAAATTCTTTTACCAAAGACATATTATTTTTTTCATGTTTCACCCCAACCATTTGAGAAAAATATCCCTTATAACAATGAATTAAGGCCTATACAATGCATGTGATCTGTATAGAATGTTCATAATTATCATCACATTGATAGATGATAATAGGTTGGTTTATAATATAAAATTTTACCTCCCTACCTATATAATTTATATAGGGTTTGTGCACACAGATGTAGTCCATGTCATATATAACATATATTTTAACCATAAGAATAATGCAATTATTTACAGGAATCACATTCCTTACAACATAAACCCGAGTGGAATCCTAGACCTCAAATGTTATCATCATACTATTAGGTTTTTCTGCTAAAATTTATACATCTAACCATTTTTATGGAATCATGATACCCAACTAAATTTCAGAAAATATGAAATAATGGGTAAATATATCGTCATATAAGTCATTAGTAGTTCCAGAGTGGATGGTAGTTTAATCTTTCACAATATTTTTATTGTTTCCCTTGTTAGAAACAATGATCACATGAGATTTTCTTCTATATCATAGATTAAGAGGTTACTAACTTCAATCCTCATCATTAATCATCAGAATTGGGAATTGGATAGAATAATTATTGTTATCCTTATATGTGAAACAATGGAGTGTGGGTGGTAAATTATGTCTAGCTTTCTTTCTATTCACATACTTTTCTAACTTATTTCACATTGTTTCAGTAATCAATTTCTCAATGTTACTAGTCACCAAAGACAATTTTGTCCATGCTTCATACAGAACATTGATCACAAAGTAAATATCTTCTTCTACTCCCCCTGGTTCTTATATTTCAATTTCGACTCCATTTTTCTATTCATATAAAAATTGTGGGATGATATGTAACTTAATCCTCTATTTTTACATTGATAGAACGTCGAATATTATCTTCATAGATATTGAAATAACTTATGGATATCTCCCTTTAGTGACATTGTTTTTAATCCAATGAAGAATTGTTCAGCCTTACTTTTAGGTTGTATGATAATACAAAAAATAAAACCTCTCAGGTATAGTAAAATTTTCCTCATGGGTACCAATGTATTCATTATCCATTTCCTTTATCTCATGTAACTCCTCTATATTCATATGAAGAAAATGAGTAATAAAACTATTGGAAAATATTTTCTTGAACAAGTTCTAAACTAAGGACTCAATTTCTTCATGTTTCATTACATTATTGATATGATTCTACCATTGATCGGTTTTACCTTCAAAATTATAGTTAGATAAGATGGATTTTTCATGTTCCAAACACAAGAGAGATGAAAATATCTTTTTTAGTGGTGTCGATAAATTATTCAAAAAACTGGTGGACTGGAAGACCCGTTGAAATGAGTTAGATGTTTCCTCATGATATACTCAACAAAATATTGTTCAATTGTTTGTTTGTTTAGAAGTTTATCATGATTTATAGCTTAGGAAATATGTGTGATCATATAAATTGGATCTTTTGAAAACATCTACAACAAAATTTAGATGCTTAGGTGGAAAATCATTTAATATTCCATTGTCTTAAGTACTAACTTAGTTCCTTTAGGTTTGTTCTGTTCACTAAAAACAAAAGGCATAGTATGAGAAAAAATAATCATTATGGGGAGTCACATTTTAATGAAATATCACTTATAGGATTTTTAAATCATGAAACCATATTTAATATATATCAGCTCAGGATTATCTAAGTTCATGCACAGTCATCGTCAATTAAAATCCTTCATTGTTGTTTATAAAGAGTTCATGGATTTCTAATGTATATCCCCCGTTAGTGTTAATTTAGGTGTAGTAAGGATCATTTTCAAACATCAGGTGACTATCATGTCCAACTAAATTTTTTATTTTTGGTGTTATTGCCCCTAAAAAACTCTATATCAGAGCTATATTCACATTTAGTATCCATAAATAGATGTAATTTATGGGAAACCACTCTATCCGTGAGACTATAGAACCCCAGTATTGTCATCAATAGATATTTCATCATTTGAATAAATTTTCATTACATTATAGAAAAACAAGCCTACGGGCAATAGTATCTTAGTGTCCTTGTAAACATGGAAACACGAAAAATATTGTCTATAAGTAATGTAGATCATCTCTCACAATGATCATCATAAATAGAACAATTCAATGGAATTTTATATATAATACATTTCTTCATATCAAAGAGAAATGAAATATTAGATAGGTTGATCTCACAACCTTTGTAAGGGTAAACAAGGGATATACATAGACATAACATAAAAAAAGTGTATGAAATCATGATCATGTCATTTGAAAACTATAACCTACATATCAAATATCATAATCATAAGCCATGGAATAAATATTGTTAGATCATAAGTCATGAATCATAAGGTAATCAATGGAAATGACCCATAATAGACTTACATGAGCATAATAAATATATTTTTATCATACATATAAACAGAGAAAATAATTTTCATATTAGTTAGGGATCATTTACAAGGTTATCATAGTGGAGGAGTTTCACTCCCCAAACCATCAATAGTAGTCATCGTTCACTCTCAAAATTATCATTGAAATAAATTCTCATTAATGAACCAAGTTCACTCCCCATTCTAGTCATGTCTATCTGATGAGATATAAATCTTAATCTAATTAATTAGAGGATGATATAGGTCCCACCCATCACATAATGGAAATTTTACATATGTGTTTCATAATATTATAAAGAAATAACCATACCATAAACCATGAAATGAAATGTGTTTCATAAGAATTTCCCCATATCATAAGTTGTATTGAAGATATATATTTAATAATCATTTTACCCTTTCATTATAGATTAACCCCTGGAAAAAAAGTGTGTTTCATAAGAATTTGGAAATGGTATAACACGTAGAGGATTAAAGGGTTTTATAAACACCATACCATAATAAACATAAACCATTCACTATAAGAAATCGGAGTATTTGTGACAGGTTATTTGCGAGGGGATCCCGTCACAAATGGCCATTTGCGACGGGATCCCGTCGCAAATAAACCATTGTAGAAATCAGCATCGCACTTAAAACTATTAGCGATGGGACAATCGCTAATAATATTAATAGCGACGGGAAAGATTACCGTTGTGAATACTTCTCGGGTTATTTTTAAAAAACCTATTTGTGACGGGCCCATCGCAAAGTGCTTTTGCGACGAATATCTTTTCCCTCCGCAAATTTTTATTTCGAAATAACTATTGGCGATGGGCCTATCAGAAATACCTTTTGCGATGAGCTCCTATTCCCACTGCAAATACCTTTTCAAGAAACCCTATTTTCGACGGCCCCGTCGCAAATACCTTTTTCTACGGGCCTCTTTTTCGGCCGCAAATAGTTATTTTGAAATAACTATTCATGACGGGCCTGACGCAAATGCCTTTTACGATGAGTCCTTTTTCCCGTCACAAATAAGTATAAAAAATACAAAAATTCAATTATAATATAATAAAAAAAAATATTTTAATAATAATAATAAAATTATAATTCCATTAGATATTAAAATAAAAAATAATTCCAAAATTTGAAACAATATAATTAATTAAAATTTTCAATATATTTAAAATTCTTAAAATAATAAAATATGAATAGTATTAAAAAATATTAATAATCATATTAATACTATAATATAAAAAATATAATATTATATAATATAATAATGTTATCATTACTATTAATATTTATGAAAATATATTATTAAAATTATTAAAATAATTAAAATATGAAAATTATCAATATTTGCAAAAAAAATATATATATAAAAAAAACATTAAAATAATAATAATAATAATAAATCATTATTTTTTTAAATAATAAATCATTATTTTTTATCAATATGTGCAACAAAAAAATATAAAAAAGTAATAAAATAGTAAGAGTAATATTATTATTAATAAAATAAAAAAAATTAAAAAAATAATACTAATAAAAAATAATAAACTATTAAAAATAAATATGAATTAAATCATGCAACATTGACACCAATATAAAAAATATAGAAAATATAAATAGAAAATAATTCATATTTTGAATTCAAAAAACTTTATAACATCAATATAAATCACTGACCCGAAGGAGGGGGGAAGCTGGTCACTAGTCCGAAGGAGGGGGGGAGCTGGTCACTGGTCTGAAGGAGGGGGGGAGATGGAGGATCTGGAGGAGTTGGGGGAGGAAACTCTATCCCTAATGCATAAGTCAGACGGTGCATGTACTCCATCTGCTCTTGATGCTGCTGCTGCCACCGACTCATCTGCTCCTCATGCTCCTACTGCTGTCGTCAGCGCTCCTCCTCATGCTGTTGCTGCTTCTGACGCATCTCCTCCTGCTCCTTACGGAGACTCTCTATCAGCTCAGTTTTTGATCACAAATTATCCTCATTCTCTTATGCGGAAGATGATGCACGAGCTCCTCTCGAGCTGGACGCCGACATCGCAGCACTACCATAACAATCCACAGGAGTCAAATGAGAGCTGATACCAACTACTCGGCCCTTCTCGAAGCCATACTGGGTAGCCTGCATCCATGCGACCTCATCAAAATGATAGCCACTGGTCTGATCAGATGTCTCAGACTGACCCTCAGACTGGGTCTGTGACATCGCAGCCTCATATGACTCCTTCAGTTGCAATTTTAAATTAAAACTGTGAATATATTATATGAAGTTAATTTTCAAACTGAAAAAAATAATACTGACCACAATATGACATTGACGATCACCTCTAATCTCCCCAATAACTGGATCACTATACATCCTCTGATATACATCAAACTCTGTAATATCGGGCTGCTCGACAGCCTATAAGAATAAAAAATAAACTGTAAATATTTAAAGTTATATAAAATATTTTTAAAAAAATGTACATACAAGATGTTGTCTATGCGTACTGAATGTACGACTCCCATCTCGATGAGTCACCACCTTTCTCCCCCGATTCTGCCTCCCCAAGGATGACCACATCTGAATGCCACCACTCAACTAGTGTGAACATAATCTATCCCATATGTGGGATGAAATGTACTCTGGTCAGTGGGCTCTACAGGACTCATCAAACACAGTCACTCCATCTTTTTTCAGGGTCATTTTTCTTAAATTTTTTAAAAACTGACGTAATCGCTGATGCATCACCACCTCTCATGCCTTGTGGATAGCATCACGAATGGTATCATCGATCGGATACCATAAACCATAAAAATAATTTACAATATCATGTTATAAATGAAATAAATTTCAAAATAAAACTGTATATTTACATACCAACCAATGGTCGAACATGGCCTGCTGCACCTCAACGAGAATCTGTTCCCACGTGGTCCATGGCTGAGAAAAATAGTTGCACAAAATAGCGATGCCCTGTCCAACTACTATATGTGAAAAACTGTAAAAAAACAATTAATCGAACATTTATTATGTAAATAAATTTATCAAATCTTAATAAAATGAAAAGGTTATCACACCTCTGCGTGCGTGGATTGAACCCAAGACGTGGATGTCGCTTAGGGATGGGGTCAGGCATCATCAGTCATGCAAGACCATGCCCCCTTTGTGTACTCCTTGAATTATCAGTAGGCTAAGGGTAAGATGACCCTAAATCATCTTCATCCAAAGGTAGGTCAGCCTCCGACAACTGACGAAATATCTCAATGTTCATCTGAAACAGAAAATTAATGTTGTTAGAAAATAATTAAAAATTATTATTATATATACATATATATAAGTTATTATTATATATAACTATCATTGAATTGTATTAATGTCCACCTTCATCATCATCTTCATATCTGACGATGTCATCTTCATATTCCTCCTCAATATCATCGATATCAATTTGAGTTTCAGTTCCATCATATCTTACCATTTAAAATGAATTTGTGACATCATTAACATCATCGTCACCATCAAATATTAATTGTGTGATGTCATCATCAATACTCATGTTTCTTTGTGAAAAATATGGATTTTGAGTAGTATCTTGAAAAACATCAATTCCTTGCACTTCAGTGAAACAAGCTTCACTTTGAGAAAACTGATTTTCTCAAATTCTGATATTTATTATCCTCCACCAATTACTCAGGTCTCTTGACGTAGCATAGTACTTTGCATAATAAACTTGAGGTGCCTGTTGAGCAAATAAAAATGGTTCATTTACTTCAAGAAGTCTTTTATATTTAATATCAAGGATTCCATGAGTAGGATGAACATGAACTCCTCTCTCAGTATCCAACCATTGACATTTGAACATCATTATGTAATGTTGTCCTAGATAATAGAGTTTAATAATTTCATCAAGCATGCCATAAAAGTCAACTTCATTTTCTCTATGATTAGATCCTCTCAAGAAAATTCCATTTTTCATTATTTTTTTTGATTCCCCATATGCACGTGTATGAAATCGAAATCCATTCACCACAAATGCATTATAAGATTTAACCATTTTTTATGGTGGGTTACTCAATATACACAAACATTTGTATATTTTATCAGCTTGTTGAGACACCTGAAAATTTGTAAAATAATTATCAATATAATAAACAATAAAATGAATGAGATATTAAAACATGATGAATTTATGTTACCAGTTTTTGAAACCACGGAGAAATTTTTTTCTACTGGTGTTCTTCGAGATCAGCTACTGTAATTTGTGGAAGTTGTTTCTTGATATGATTATCATATAACCAAAAAAATAAAGTTACTTATTGTAAAATAAATTATTGAATAAGTGGTAGAATATCTTACAATACAAATGATGTCATCTCTTCACAGTTGAGCAGAACATATGTATGAGCTCTGTGATGTTCGTCATCTAAAAGCCATCGTTCATGAACTCCACTGAAACCAAGTTCTGACTAATTAAAAACTAATAATTTATTCTCCATTCCATCATAAACATTCCCCTCATTCCATCCCATGCGGTTGTGTTTTGAGGGATACTCAGATTCAAAATATTGAGAGAAGAAAAAAGATATTTCTTATTGAAAATAAGCTTCAGCAATTGATCCTTCAACAAATGCTTTGATATGTACTTTTTTTTCAACTTCTTCATGCATCGTTCGAATGGGTACACCCATTGAAATTGTACTAGACCTCCACACTTTGCTTCATGTGGAAAATGTAATAACAAATGTTCCATTGAGTCAATGAAAGATGGAGGTAATATTTTTTCTTGTTTACATATAATTACAACAACATCATCTTCAAGTTTTCTTAGAACATTGTAATCTGTTGTCACTTCACAAATTTCTTGAAAAGAAATATGACATGTCTTTTATCGAATCCCAAATCATCAAATTCAACAGACCTATTAATCCAATTGGCATAAGACATTACATTATAACATGGCAATTATGACTTTTTAATCCGCTAATATAACCATTCTTTACACATCTACCCGAATTTGAAGCACAACCATCTGGAAGACTCAAATCTGTTATCCACTAACAAAATAATAAGAAACATTCTTTGGATAGTGTAGACGTTGTTTTTGGCTTCATTAACTTTAGTGTTCTAACATTATCAAACAGTTCGAGTTCTGGCCGCCTGCAAATTTGGGAAAGATCTAATTGTGCCTTTACATTATCTTTGCTCTTACCAGGTGTATCCAAAACTATATGAAATAAATTATCAAAACAGTTCTTCTGAATGAGCATAATAATCAGCATGTGGTGGACCAACTAATCAGACCAATATGGAAAATCACAAAAAATGATCTGTTTTATCCAATTTTGTTCTTTCCCAAAGACAGTAATTTTCTGTTCGTTTATTGTGGGTCCAAATGTGATGGGGGGTAATGAAAATACCACTGATTTTAACTCCATACTTGATAGCATTTTAGGAGGTCCATCTCTTTCAATTGAACCTTTTCTACAATGAGAATTGTTCCTCCAAAAAGGATGATCAGTTGAAAGAAATCTGCGATGACAGTCAAAATAACAAGGTTTTTCCATGGAAAAGCATAAGTTCTTTGTTCTCTCCCATACAGTAAGGACATGATTTCGTTCCATGTGTACTCTAGCCAGATAACATTCCATATGTTGGTAAGTCACTAATTGTGCTCATCAATGCTGCTTTTAGTATGAAATTATGTTTCGCAGCAACATCATATGTATTGACACCAGTACTCCACAATAAATTTAATTCATCAATCAATGGTTTCAAATATACATCAATATTCTTTTTCGGATGTCCTGGGATTAATAAGGTTTAAAATATATAGGTCTCCTTCATCAGCATCCATGGAAATAAATTGTACGGAGTTTTAAAGACAGGCCAACATGAATACTTACTACCATAAGATCCAAACAGACATAAACAATTAGTGGAAGGACCTAGTTGCACGTTTCGAGCTTCTAAAGCAAATGACGGATGAACTCTATCAAAATGTTTCCATGAATCACCATCGGCTGGATGATTCATGCTTTTACTGGTTGAAATATTCATTCTATGTGATGACATCATTGTCTCTGTATTCTTAGACATGAATAAACATTGCAGAAAGGATGTAAGCAGAACAACTATCCAACGACTATCCCATGTTGAGCTTCTTTATACCTCGGTTGTCCACATGTGGAACAACTATCCAACGACTCATTTTCACCATAATATACAATGTAATCATTTGAAAATTCATGAATATTTTGATAACTAAGTCCCAAATTCCGAACCAGCCTCTTACTTACATAGTAATTTGCAGGCAAAACATTTCCTTCGGTTAACAGTGTTTTAACCAAAGAAAATATTTGATCAAAATAGTTGTTTGACATTCCATTATCTGATTTGATAGCCATGAATTTTTCAACTTCTTTTGAATTTCTTATCTTGCTACTAGGATATAATGCATCCTCAGTAGACCTCAGCAACTCATAAAATTCAGATGGTGCCAACTCAGTAGTTTAATCAATATCATCCTGATTTTCAGTATGTTGAACAGATGGACCTGCAAAATCATGTACGAAATTTTGAAACTGTGATGGATCTGGAATCAAGTTAGTAACACCTTCTCTGGAACTTCATTCACCATGTTGATACCAAAAAACATAATCCAGTTGAAAACTAAAATGCAAGTGATGTCCCCCAACATTATCAAATGTGTCAAACGTTCTCAGGGAACATTTTTTACAAGGATATTTTATTGTGCCTTCTGAAACAAGTTCTAGATTTGATGATGCAAATGATAAGAAAGTCTCTACACCCTAAATATATATAGGATTTAAACCAGAACCATTTCCATTTCTACGTTCATTCATCCATACGCGGTCTTCTAATAATGACTGTTTCCATCATTGTTGTTCTATATTTTTCTACAAAACCTTAAAACATTAATGGTTTTGAATAATTTGATATTAGAAAAATTCCCAGAGAGAAGATATTAGAACTAGTTATTAATAATTACCACTATTTACAAGAGAAAAAATTTTAAGTGAAATTACTTCTAATTATTCATAATTATCGGTAATTATTACTAATAATTCATAATTATCAGTAATTATTACTAATTATTTGTAATTACTGATAATTATTTACCCCGTGATTTGATCTATTCTTAACATGTTCAAATCATAAAGGGTCTTTAATATTTAGTTCATGCTCAATAAAAAGTTTGTGTCAGCGGTGTACAATGTTAACATACAAAAATCTCCAAAAAGAGAAGATATTAGAACTATTTCTTAATAATTACCACTACTTACAAGCGACATAATTTTCAGTGAAATTACTACTAATTACTGCTAATTATTGGTAATTATCAGTAATTACTGATAATTATTTGAAACATGATTTGATTTATTTTTATCATGTTTATATCATAAAGGGTCGTTAATATTTTGGTCATGCTCAATAAAATTTGCGTCAGCTATGTACAATGTAAACTCTATAATTGTCTTTTCTTGGTTGATCACCTCGCAAGTAGCGTTGCAATAAGACGACCCAAGCCATGTCATTCACGACTCTAAGAATCATCTTGCATTACCGTTTACATAAATCATTTTCCTTAAAAATTTAATCCCTTAAAATTTCAAGTAACAATGGTATGTAAAGGGCCATGTGATATGATTCTTATAGATGAGAAAAACATAACTTGGATCGTCTTATTTCAATGTTACTTATGAGGTGATCAACCAAGCAAAGACAATTTTAGTGTTTACATTGGACACAGATGATGCAAAATTTTTATTGAACATGACCTAAATATTAATATTATTTTTTCATAAATACTAATCATATAATAATAACATATGTTACTAATTATATACTAATTATATACTAATTATATACTAATTATGTTAATAATTAGTAATGGAAAGATATGCAGAGACCAGGTGATTAACCAGTCGTTCAATGGAAAAGAAAATGTGATTGACCACTCATCCACCTCAATTCTATTTTCATATATGTGTTGACGATTGAGAGGAAACTTCTATCTCCACATGTAATATTCGCATTTACTGGCAGGTTGATTTTGACAGTGAATGCAAATATTACATGTAGAGACAGAAGTATCCTATCAAGAATCAACACATAGATAAAAAGAGAATTGAGGTGGATGAGTGGTCAATCACATTTATGTTTTCATTGAACGAGTGGACCATCACGTTTTATTCTAATTATTTTAATCACCTGCTGATTATTTTAAGCACTTGCTAATTATTTTAATCACTTGACAATTATTTTAATCACTTGCTTGCTAATTATTTTAATCACTTTCTAGTTATTTTAATCACTTGCTAATTATTTTAATCACTTTCTAATTATTTTAATCACTTGATAATTATTTTAATCACTTGCTAATTATTTTAATCACTTGATAATTATTTTAATCACTTGATAATTATTTTAATCACTTCCTAATTATTTTGATCACATGCTAATTATTTTAATCACTTGCTAATTATTTTAATCACTTGCTAATTATTTTAATCACATACTAATTATTTTAATTATTTGCTAATTATTTTAATCATTTGAATTAAATCACTATTTATTTTAATTCCTCATTATTTGAATTAATTCTCTATTTATTTTATTTGATAATTATTTTAATTATATGCTAATTATTTTAATTAATTATTTTAATTATTTTCTAATTATTTTAATTAATTATTTTAATTAAATCGCTATTTATTTTAATTATTTCTTAATTATTTTAATTATTCTCTAATTATTTTAATTAAATCCCTAATTATTTTAATCACTTGATAATTTTTTTAATCACTAGCTAATTATTTTAATCATTTGAATTAAATCTCTATTTATATTAATTCCTAATTATTTGAATTAAATCACTATTTATTTTATTTGATAATTATTTTAATTATTTTCTAATTATTTTAATTAATTATTTGAATTATTTACTTATTATTTTAATTAATTATTTGAGTTAAATCGCTATTTATTTTAATTATTTCCTATTTATTTTAATTATTTCTTAATAATTTTAATTAACTCCCTATTAATTTTAATCACCTGTTAATAATTTGAATCACTCGCTAATTATTTTAATCACTTGTTAATTATTTTAATCACTTTCTAATTATTTTAATCACTTGCTAATTATTTTAATTCTTAATTATTTGAATGAAATAGCTATTTATTTTATTTGATAATTATTTTAATTATTTTCTAATTATTTTAATTAATTATTTGAATTAAATCAGTATTTCTTTTAATTATTTGATAATTATTTGAAAAAATATAATTAAATTGATATTTATTTCAATTGCTAATTTCATTAATTATTTTCTAATTATTTTAATTTTTTGCTAATTATTTTAATTATTTGCTAATTATTTGAATAAATATAATTACTTTAATAAATCTATTTTAATTATTTGTAAATTTCTAATTAAATCTAATTATTACCAAATAAATATCCCTTGGGAGTGTCAAACCAAGAGTGTAGCAAGATGCGTTGTCGTGTACAAGGATACCCCGGGTCAAGCCCGAAACTCCTTGTCATAGTTTTCACTCCTAGGTACATCTTTGCCAGACCCGCCTCCACTTGTTCGTATCCAGACAAGGATTTATTTGATTGATAAACCAAAAACTATACTAATTATACCGAATTAATTATGACTAATTATTTATAATTATTTATAACAATATCATTTTATTAATAAACCTAAATATAAATAATAAATTATTTTAAATCTAATTTAATTAGAAAAGCAATTAATATTAATATTAAAAAATGAAATAAAAATAAAATTAAATAAAACGTTAATACCTTTGAAATATTGAAGCTATGGACCCCTTTGATTGCCTTTCGATGGTCTCACAAAAAGAATCGAAATTTTTTTTCTTAAAACTAAAGCTTCAAGGAGAAGAGAGGAGAAGAAGAATATTTGAATGTTTTCAAAACTGAAACGGCTGGGGGTATATATAGGTTAACGTATTTGCGACGGGATTATTTGCGAAGGGTTACCCATCGAAAATACCGCTATTTGCGATGGGTACCGTCGCAAATACTTACCTGTCGACATATTGTTAGTGACGGGCGGAGTTTCCCGTCGCAAATAACCTAATGCAGTAAATACTATTTGTGACAGGATTAATTATGACAGGTACCCGTCGAAAATTCCCGCCACCCGCATTAATTACGGACAGCGTTTAAAAAGGCTTTTGCGACAGGAACAGTCACAAATACTTACCTGCCGACATAACATTAGTGATGGACGGAGTTTCCCGTCGCAACTACCCTGCCACGGTAAATACTATTTGCGACGGGCGGATTTACCCATCACAAATAGTATTTACCACGGTAGGGTATTTGCGACGGGAAGTAGCCACTCGTCGCAAATACTTTACACGCATTTTGGTGCAAAATCTGTGCCAAACCTTATGTGATAGGGACATTGGCCCCATCGCAAATGATAAGTTATTTGCGACAGGAATATATTCCCGTCGTAAAGAACCCTTTCGTCAGACCTGTTGCGACAGGAATATGTCTCGTCTCAAATAACCGGTCGCAATAAACCCTTTTTCATGTAGTGATATAGAGAAAAAATAAGAATGGTATCTTTATATCAAATCTACATTAAGGCATAAGTGAAATCTACAGATTTCATCTTAGATGGAAAATAATATTTATCAATCATTTAAAACACTTCTTCAAGAAAATATCATTTCCTCTCTGAAAAACTCTTTTTAAAACATCAAACATTTTTAAAATAATTATAATTAAAAATAACCTTGAAAACATATAAATGATTCTTCAATGAAAATAATTTTCATGATGATGTAATGTTTTGTTCTTGTCGTACATGTTAAAACATTTGTTTCTTCCACATTTTTCATAAAAAAGATACAATATTTGGAAATGAAATGAAGATTCTTATTAAAAGTATTAAAAATTCAAACATTGGTATAAATGGATTTTAAAAAAAATCATAGTATAATGAAAATATTGATTTTATTTTCTTTTTAAAAACATGGTTTTGGAATAGAACAGATTCTTGAGTGATGAGAGAAATAATGTCATATGTTCTTAAAAATATTTTCCCATTTATTTATATTCCAAAGAGTGGGGAAATGGTAATATTACTTTAAAATATCATAAATAAATAATGCTTAGGAAAATTTATGAGTCTCTTGAGAGATGAATCATAAGATTTTATCATAAGAAACATAATCATAAATAATACTCATAATTAATGAGATTGTAACATAAAATCATTGCCAATTTCGTAAAATTGAATTATAATCCCTATGAATGTATAACATAAATTGAGAATTAAAATATCCTCACAATAAATAAATTGAAGATATTACATTTCAATGTTGATGTATATACACCACGTGAATGAATATAGGTTTATAACATAACATACATCTTAAATAATGAAAAATTAATATAAAAACCCATTACATGAACTCTTGAATTCCATCGTACTTGTTAGAAAATAATTTATAATAAATTTATGTTTATTATAAATCTATTTATGAAAAAGTTTTATATATATCATACCATATATTCTTTTTCTTTTTTGACTTTTTATTAATGTTTTATTAACAATTATATGTTAAAGTATTTTAGGAAAGAATTGGTTTTTCTTTGTACATGTTTTGACTTGTTGTTTTTTCCCTCTTATATTAATCATGGTTTCACCATATCCAAAATATAAACCTTGATATAAGTATAATATATATTCATCATATATTTATTTTGATTAATATATCAAAAATAGTGATAGGAAATTAAATACACTATTCCTAGTATGTATGCATGAACATTGTTTCCATTTTATTGTTTGATAAAAATAATTAAAGGTAAAATATATATTATCACTCCCAAATAATTTTTAAATAATAAATATAAATTATTTTCATTAAAATGATCCTTATTTCTCTCAATTTAAATCATGAATGAATCACATCACGTAACAAGGTACTAATTTGTAACACATATGAGCGACGTAATTTTATTCCCCCAAAATATAATGATTTAATTTTTGTGTAATATAATAATTAAATAATCAAAATAATATCATAAAAATAATATATAAATAATTAATTCACCATTATTTATAACCTTCAGTGATAGTAATGAAAAAATTAATGATATATGTTCACGAGGTGGTAGTCCTCCTTACACAAAAACTATAAATTCATAACCCATTTCATGGAAGTAGATTTAGTAGTAGGCCATGACCATAACATTAAAAATTTCATTATATGAAACATATTGTGTAAATTATATCATCATGTTGTAATAAAAAAAATTAAGATGGTAGAGGAAAAACTAAAACAAAAAATTCTCGTTGAAAAATGTTATCTTTTCGTTAGATATTATCTTAAGATTTATACCAAAACCCTTCATGGGTTGTATTTACATAAAAATTAAGGATTATAAAATTATAGGAAGGAATTTGTTAAGATATTTGGGTAGGTAATGGTGGAAAAAATGGTTTTACTTTGTGATGAATAGAGTATATGGGTGGTCTTTTATATGTGAGGTGACTGACACGCTTGTTATTTTTTAAAAGAAATAATTACACCCACATTTTTATCAGACCACAAGGATCCAATAATAAAAACCTATAGATAATAGACATTATAAAGTTTCTAAATAGTTATAAAATAGTATTCTTATATGTTTTTGGTTATTTTTCACCCTTATCACATCAAACTAACACCTATAAAAACACTTTTATCTTAATAATGTTTAATAATTTTTAGTGGTTCTAATTTTCATTTTGATAAATAATTAATCTAACATTATTATATAATATAAATTTTTATTATTCAAAATATTTAACCAATTTTTCGAAATTCTATTCATATAAGTGGAAAATTTTAATTTAAAATTAATCACATGTAGGAGATGAGAAAGAGAGTTTTTAAAGATAAAATGTTCAAATGTTTAAAAAAATTTACATAAAAATAAAATATGAAATTAATTACAATTAACTAAATGGTATTAATTGATGTATAGTTGAAATATTTATAAATTAAAACTAATTTAAAATATCATTTTATTTTACAAATAAATTGAACTAAAGTGTAATTTTTAATTAAAATTAAATATTTTTCATTATTCGTTAAAAAATAAAACTTTTTAGAAAAATATAATATATCCACCCTAAGATTAATTTGAAATTATTATTTAAAAATTAATTTTATTTTATCAAATTAATTTTCTAAAGGTGTGAATAATTAGTTTTATTAATTTTCACAAGAAGAAATAAAAAACAATTCTTTGAAAAAAGATTATTTTTCAAAAAATATAATAATTTTAATGAAAATTAATAAAATTTTCATAATTATATTTTATATATATATAAAAATTATGAATAATATTTAAAAATTATTTATTACTATTTATATTGATATTTTTAATAACGTGGTTATAGTGGTATCATTTGAATAATAACACTAATAGTATATCCTAATTTTATTAAAACATAGTGTCATGTGTAATGAAAGATGACCCAGTGTTGTGTGTAGTTCATGCATAATATAATGTTTTATATAACATAATCACAACATTGTTTTGTGTTTGAAAAAATCTATCATTGAAGTTTAATTTGATTTGGAAAAAAACAAAAACTATGGTTGTTATAGCACATAATTAATATGGGGTCTTATGTGATGGATCTTGATGAAAGGGCGGTAATTTAATTAAAATATGGAATAAATAGGGATAATGACCGTAGAATAATATACTAATTATTGTGACACTAAAAATTTAATAAATTAAAGCACCCAAAATCACTATACCCATCACATTGCTAATCTACACTCTATTGTATCACACCAAACAATGATGTGGTTTAGAGTAGTGGGAGAGACAGAGGATAAAAGGGGTGAAAAAGTACCATATATTCAAAAAACCCCTATAACAATATGAAAATCATTAACCCTTACCCAAAATCTATAGAAACAAATATTAGCATAAAATTCATGAAGAAGGGGATAATTATAAAGTATTGAAGGATAACAATTCGTCTCTTAGATGACCAGATGAGGAAAAAAGAAGAATATGAGGAGTTTCAATGTAAATATTTTTCGCCACTGTCATCTCTACTAATGGATTTATGAAAACCCAAGATTATTCCAATCTACGAGATTGTGGGGTTAGGAGAGAGTGTTTTTATCTTATCACTCCCAAAATGTGAGACTATTTTCTTGAAAATAATTTTTCTACAAGGTATTCAATTTAAATCTTTAATTTTTTCGTCACATCAAGATTTAATAAATATAGTGATTTTTTTATTTTCTCAACAACTGTAACTATGTAAATAGTAAACTATACTTCTTTATCCACATAAAATTTTAAGTAATCTCTCTAAAATACATTTAATAATTTATTGAATATAAGGGAAACAAATACACCTTTTCTTTAAATGATCCCAGAACCATACTCATTTTATGGGATATAATATCACCCATCAATCCTAAATTTGGTCTTATAAAACTTTTATATAAATCCCACACTCTAATAAGTGTATAAAAGAATATTTATGGAGAATTAAAGGACACATGATACCTGTAATAGTCTATATGTTCTCAAAAAGACGTTATTTAGATAATTTCAATAATAAAATCAAATATTTGTATTTAAAATATAATTATTTAACATAAATGTATAAAATATCTCATAATGATACAATAGAATGTATATCTCTTAGTGATCATAGACTTATTCTCCAAAATAGTCTCAATTGTCAATACTCTTCATGGATAATTTAATATTATCTAGAATTTTTAAAACATATCAGAGATTGACAAATAATATAAATAAATTCATTAAAATTGAAATAATAACAATTTAAAAATTATAAAAATTATATCATGTACTATATATTCCCCCTTAACACTATATGGTTGTTTCTAATCCAAATAAAAATAATACATAAATGTTTGTCACATTCATATTCTCATGAATCTAGATTTTCATAAGGTGGTCTCCACTACTACAGTGGTCCCTTAAATATTTTTTATCTCCATATCCTTACCTCTTTGAATATGTCTAATTATGGCTTTTAAGTCATCAACCTAATGAGTTATAGGTTACCTGTGGTTGACATAAATCTTATCCACCTCCCCCCAAGTCATACTTCTATAGAATCAATAAATATGGATTATCTTGTTACAAAAAATGTAAATCCTTTGGTTTAATAGATCACATATCATTATTTTATCATACTCTATCATAGTAGGTAAATTCAAAATGATTCATTCCATGAGCATATGTAAATTATAATTTATTACTCTAATCCCTCTATTTGTTTGTAACTTACCATATCTCATCATTTTTCTCCTCTAATTACCTTAACTCCCCGTACTTTAACCTTTTAATGTATACAATAAACTATATTTTTGACCTCAAGTGAGGGATATCTTAATTATAATTTCTTTATTCAATTACTCTATATATATTGTGAAAAAATTGTCTATTATTTTTTTAAAGCTGTGTTTATATCCTAATCTAAAAATTATTAGAAATCATTTACACATCTCCACCAATAATTGATGAAGGAAACTATAATTTTAATTGTATACTTCATTTTAGATTGATAACTCTATTTATGGATTATAAAAATCCTAAATCTCAAATTATTTAACATATATGGATAGTGATATTAAAAAATAATATATGTAACTCATCCCATTTTAGTCCCCAGTTTTTTGTTAGCGTAAAAAAACATCCACCATTTTCCCTTCAGTTACATTTTGTTTCAGTAATATCAAATATCATTGGATCATTTTAATCCACTCTTATTCTCCTTACATTCTCAAAACACACTAGAATGTTGGTTAGTGTTGCATATGGAAACATATGTGAGTTTCAAAAATACATTATCCCCCCTAAGTTGTCTCCTCTCCACAACATAAGGAAAACTTGAGAGATATTTATGTGTTATTCTCATTAATTTAATCTTTTAGATCCTATATTGGTGGATTAAGATCTATATACCCCTTTTATGTATCATCCTCAAATAATTCCATGGGATACCTTCATGATGGAATATTTTTAAAATTATTACCTACAATTTATATCCATATCATAATTTCAAATCAACATGGAATATTAATTTAAAAAGGAATGTACATCCCATTATACCCATATAAATTTTAATCAAAATCATGAAATATCAAAAACAATATATATTTTAGTATTGCACTAGCAATCTCATTTTTTATTATATATCCCATATAATATTCCATAATTCATCCCATTACCATGAGTAATTTCTAAAACCCCATTTTCATTCTATGAAATCAACATGAAAAATATATTCTTATAGTTTACTGATCACATAAAAATTTAAAATCATAATATATTTTCTATGAATTTTTTATGTCATATTAAAATTAATTACATCGAAATTTATATCATTCTTTTATAAATCAATAAATAAATTGTTAGTGACTTTAGATTAACTTATATTAGATAATATTGTCACATTTCTAAAATTTATTATGATATGTAGGAATGCATATGTTATATAATACTAAATTCTGTGTGTCATTTATGAACATTCCATATATCTCACCCTTTTTTCGAGTAAAAATTTATATACAATAAAACCCATGAAATTAATATCAATTATGATTCCTAATAACTGAATATTTTACTATAAATATATTTTATAGGTATGCATACAACTTCTATACAATGTTTGAAAAGTAAAATCTATTGTTTATCAGCATCCATAATATCATTAGTATAAAATATAGAAAATAAGGACCTAATAACAACAAGTCTTGTCATTAATAAACAATTCCTCAAATGAACCACCACATGACCTCAAGCGCACTCCCTAATCACTAGAAGATGGAAAATAGCATCGTGGATTTACCACGATTTTTTTAGAGAGATTTATCCATGATACTATACACTAATCATCCATAAATAATGCATTAAAGTAAATAAATTAATTAAAAATAATAATCTAATTTTCACAATGTAATATCAAAAAAATACCACAAAAATTATCAGACTAAATTTTTCACAATTTATATAAACCTTTTTTGATAAGATATATATGTCATACATGGGATATCATGAGTATTTACCAATTGGTTGATCTTATACAATTAATATCCCAAAAAATCATATTCAATGATTTATTTAATCTATGATCCCCAACCACCCTCACTTACCTCATCCATACAATATGGGTTCATTTACCTTACATGCATTATAGGACCTGAAATTTGGTCATAGATATAAAGGTTTCAGACAGTGACTGAGTATAAGGTCTCAAATGGGTAGCACTAAGTAGCCCAAAACATATTTTATAATTTATTATACATTTATTTGAAATATTTAAAATAATATAAGTAACTGATATTATAAAATTCAATATAATATATAATCATGTTGATTCATCATATTATTAATAGACCACTATTATTATTGACCATGACTTCTTAAACAAATTCTAGGAATATATATAGAATTAGAGATACAAATGTGATACATTTCAATTATATCATGTTATAACATAGATTAAACCATTAATAATTGGTCATGATATAATATAGTCATGATCGATGCATGACATGTCTATATCTATTTAATACTATTAACTCAGTGTCACATAATTATATCATATCTCAGGGATTTCATAGCATCACATTATTGATTGACCATATCACCTCAAGGTTTTAAACATTATATGGTAGAATTGTACAACCATTTAACGAGTTATTTAAATATTTTTAAATCAGGTCCATTGAAATAATTGGATATATATGTTTCTCATATACAAAGTTCTAGAAAGAGAAATGAATATTATATATGGATTATTTCCCAATTAAGTAATGTATAAATAATGAAGATATGTTTCACCAATGCATGAAGATAAAAATGGTTTTATGATCATTGAAGTTGATATTATTAGTGGATATAGAAATAAAAAAATAGAAAATCAATAGGTTTTGGAAGATACAGAAGACATCTGTATGAATAAAATGTCACTTTCAAGATAATAGGAACTGATCTAAAAGAGAAATAGTGATCTATGTCCTATGAAGGATTTTTATAAAAATGAAAAAGAAGTCGATAAAGGGTATTTTTTTAAAAAAATTTACTTTTTTGACGATTCCCTAAAAAGAATTCTTTGTATCTCAGATTGATAAATAACTAAAGCAGTTTTAATTCATTTGATAGTGGAAGAACTAGATATTCTTTCAAGTGTCTAGATTCATTATAGTTTATGATTCATTGTTTTTCACTGGTCTATTTAGGTCAATTCTATTCCTCTATATTAAAAATGTGAGGATGGGAGTCTGTATCATATCTCTAAGGATATTATCACTTAGTGTAAAATTATCTTATATATTTAATATTATGTATGTAAAATCCATCTTAATTATAATAGTAGTCTGTTTAACATCACTAATCACCTTCTTGGGCTGAACACATGTCACAAAAGGAGTTCATCGATTATGATATTTAACCTACTCTATAATTAAATTTTTTCATCCCATTCCCATGGAATGAGTGAACTATAGAATTTAATTTGATCTAGAAATGTATTTGAACCCACTAGATCATCATTAAAGAAACATAAAATTTAAAGTAACATTAATAATGGATGAGCTTATTAGGTTACCACTAACAAAATCATGGGATTATGAGATCATCACTAATAGATAAATATATTGGAATATCTCCAAAATAAGGGCTCGTATAAGATATTAGATTAGAAGAATACTAAATAATGAAGGAATGATGGATATTTTTATCCATTCAATAAGGATTAATTGTTTATGGGAGAATTCACAAGATCATCATCATTGAGTATACAAATACACTGGATTTTCACTATAATGAATATTTTTATAGAAGGTACTGATTTTAGTAGATACAAAATACATAATGACTAATTGGATTTTTTTCAACTACAAAGGCCCAAGGATTATACATGGTTTATATTAGTGGGATTTAATGTTAAGATGGATTTTTAAATCATATAATAGGGCTTTAAAAATTAGGATGGAATTCATTGTCTCGTCACCAGTGGGATATAGGGTTCACTAGAACATAACTGGTGAAAGTTTTAGGCTAGGGTACCCATTCTAGCATATATCAACCAAACAATGTACAGTAGAGATTCATTCTATACAATTAGGCTCAATTTTTTTATTGAGTTTAGTGTGTCTTAAGATGAATTGATGTTATTATATATTTTCAAGCTATACATGAAGTCATAATATGTTATATTTTACCTCCCTTAGAAAAAAGTAGTGCACATTGGAGTATCAACCCATAGAGTAAGTATTAAGGGTTATAATGGGGTTTAAGGACTCCCTAGAAGACATGGTCTATTGAAGTATTTTAAAGGTGGGTTGTATTTTGGATTTGATCTATGAGAGGGTAATTCTATGTATCTTTATATAGGTAATCAAGAACAATGTAATTTAGTGTCATATAATGAAGAAATCAGTACATTTTATGGTCATATGATGACTAAAAATAGTGTTTTTTCATCATGCACCTAATATCATAGTGTATTATAGTTTAAGGGAAAACAAATAGGATCCTATTGTGATAAATTCCAAAAAAACAATGTGTCAAACTAATGAATGGGTATCAAGTTTAGTTTTCCCAAAAATATTATTTTAGGAGAGGGAATTTGTATTACACCAAGTCAAATGCCCTAAAGTCTTGAGTTATCTTATGATTTAAGAAAATATATCTAGGGTCTCCATAAAAATGGTTACTCATTTTTACATTCAATTTTCCAATTAGTAACATGGAAAAGGGTGAATTAATATATATAAACATGGTGAAAAAAATTGTGGGAAATTTGGTCTTATATATGATTAGTAGCCCAACTAAAGGGGGGCATGATAACCTCTATGACTAATTGCATTGGGAGTTACACTATGTAATGATCATATATACCAAAAGTTTTAGATTAAAAAGAAATTTTTTATGATTTTTTGGATATGTAACCAATTAAATTTTCCAACCCCATGTGTTTGGATTTCAAAAAAATGGTTGTAAGTATATAAATACAATGTATTGAAATTGGAACTTTTATAGAAAAGTCCCAATGGGAACAGGTGATCAAGTGGTAAGAGATGGTTGTTAACCATCTATATAATGATAAAAACATAATTTCTGTATAGATTATGAAAAACTAACCTGGATTTTTATGACCATTGATGAGTATGGTAAATGGATGGTAACCAAATCAGAATTGACCTTGGGAACTCCTTGTTCTATAAGCATTGGAAATGGGTGACAGTGATCACTTGGAAAAATTTATAACCTTTTGGTGAAAGAGAATGCATGGATATGTGATGGTTTTGATTATTATGCTAAAGTTTGGACTTATTCTCAAATTAATACCTTTTTTTCCCGAACCTATCCATGTGGTATTTATAGATAATATACCCTCCATGAATAATTTAAGGTTCCTCTTAAAAATTTAGGTGTTTTTTAGTTCAAGAATTTTATTCTTATGAATATTAATTTTTAGGCACTTTTACATTTTCATGTGGTGGGCTATGTCCATTTAGATTCCTTAATAATAAATTTCTCAATTGTTTCCAAAAAATGTCTTTATATTATAATAACATATTAACACTAGAGAAAGTAAATAATTATAGGGGGACTCCATTTATTTTAATAATGTTACGAACCTAAGGGAGACTGGAGATAATATATAGGTTCAGACTCCAAACAGGTTCACTAATGTATGGGGCACACATTGGTGTTGTGATTTACTCAAATGGTGTATTTCAATAATTATATAGAAGAATTGAATAATTACCCTTAACGTTTTTTCTTTTAGTGGTATTTAAAGTTGTTATGCACCCTATACATTATATTTGATGTACGAAAACTAAAATCTCCATTTATGCTCAGAAAATGGTATAGGCGAGGTGCACTAAAGCTCAAGGATTAGTTTGTAGTTTCATATTTTAGGAATGTGTTCATCCATGGATAAATATTATAGGTAACTAGACCAATATAGAGGCTCCAATTAATTCAGTGTATATTTTCAATCATTATTTTTTTATTTTGGTTTTTCCACATTTCAATCACGTGTGTGTTAGTCTCATCACCTAGGCCTAATTTTGTCTTTTCATTAATTTCTTGATGGATCATCCCTTTAATTACAAAATTATTTCTTTGAAGAATTTCCCATCACTAAAAAATTCCCCCATCATGTTGAAATATTTTTGAGATAAAATAATTTGATTCTGAGAAACAAAATAGATCATTTTTTGATCTTTCTTGAATATTGAGTTGTTGAAATGTCTTTTTATCCATTATTTATAAGCAGGATTGAATCGATAATTAGACAAATTAAATTTATTGAAATTTATAAAATGGTTCTATATTTTAGAAAGTATATTTTAGAACACTTTCTTGAATGTGTGAATCATTAAGATGAAGTCATTCTAAGTCTAGTGTAGGTATTTGGTGCCAGTGGGTCCAGTAGTGCCATTATATCGCATAAGTTATGTGTCTAGGTGGAAGATAAATTTTCCATGAGAAAATGACTCTACAATGATCAATAAATCAGAATATTTCTAAAAGTGTCATTTTTTTGTAGTATTTTCCCATTATTTTCTTTCTAATTACCTAGAAACAACTACGGGCTCAGCTAAGTCTACTTTTCAAAGAGGATCTAAGAGGCGTTCTATTATAGTCCAGAATGTAAATATCAGTTAATGTTATATTACCCTTATAAATCTTCATATATTTTCATATTTAATTATGAATAATTAAAGGAACTATTTGAATTGATATATATTTTCATTATAATTTAATATCTTATATGTGATGATTTAATTCCATTTTTCACTAAAAACTAGGAGAATCACTGATTTGGTTTGTATGGTTTCAATACCTAGTTGAATATATTTTCTAATATACACATCTCTAATCATGGGGATCCCAAATAGTCGTATAATATTAACCATTATCTAAAAATATTTATTTGGGAAGGAAACCCATGGGAACCATCAATCCCTAATCACTTCACAATATTGAGCTCATTTATCCCTGATCAAAGAAAATTTTGGAGCGTTCAATGGGATCTGTTTTCTAGATAAACAATAAAATTATATAGGAATATCTTTTTTATTCTCTCCATACCAATAAATAACTTTATGATCACCTCAAGGATAATGGGATACATGAGGTAAAATGTGCCTCTCAATTTTTAATATGTTATTCATCAAACTTAATATTGAATATTATAAGTTATTTATTCCTATATATAAAAATATACCATTCGATTCATGGGTAAGTGGGAATCGTCCTCTGAGACATTCATATGTTTGGTGGAACTCAAAAATTGGAAGAATTTTATGCTGAAATATTTTCTATGTTGAGTGTCCTAGAGGAAAAAATTATAATCATTGTAGTAAAAGAAAGGGATACAAGTCTTAATCGAGAATCAACTTGTGTGGGGTATCCATATTTATCTAGATATTTCTTTCAAAAATAGGATTTATATATTATTGGATTTTAATGTGAAGTAGCTCAACATATGTAAGTTTAAGAGGTACCGGAATTTTCCCAATCTTTGGAACGAAGCATCGTATTAGCATCAATTATATAGATTCCATTACATGGAATTGGTCTCTCTAGTTCATCCAATAATGATAATATATCTCTAATGGTTTTTATTTTTATTAATGGTATTATAAAAATTGTTATTTTTAGTCAGAGTGTCTCTCTTTTTTTGTCTTACCACCTTCATCATGGCTGAATTGCTAAAAAGTGACCACTAAGTTAATTTGGTGTTTATAACACTAAATTGACTATATTAATGTTTGGGACATGTTACCCAGGGATATTATCTATCTTTGGTTTATTATTCCATTAAATTATGATAATCTCATATATATTTTTACATCTGGGGTTACAATTTTTAGAAGCATATCATTGTTCCTCACTAGGATTTTAGGACATTAATTTTGAAAATTATTGTCTTCCAGTCCCTAAATTTTTTTTGAATCACATGTATATATTTTGATTCATTTTGAATGAATAAAATTTCTTAAATATGTTTCCATAATATATGGGTTATTTGTTTCTCATTGATCCATCATCAATAATCATTCATATTTTTAAATTTTCAAATTGGATATTCACTGATCACATTAACAAAGTAATAATATGTGATCCTTATACATCATTATTTTTTATTAGAAAATTTATAATTTATAAAATTGACATCATCATGACATACTATATAGTTTTTAATAATAAATATAGTATTATTCCCAGATATTTCTTTTTTCTTAAGTGAAAATTCACTAGGGAAAGGATTTCATTACCACTGGGTACTGTATTCATTATATTATTCCCATCTTATAACCAAAAGTTGGTGAACAGTTTCCATCTTGATTTACAGAATGTAATGTAATTTTAGGGGACTAGCCCATCCAATTATGAAAAAAATGGGTTGAAAAGGTCCATTAGAAAGAGGGAGATGTAGGGGATACATTTCCCCCAACTGACCCATATATCCCAAAGAAATAGATTGATCTATGAACTCATCCTATAATAGTACCTGCTTTATTGGTATCCCATAATGTTCATTTTAACCAAATGACCCTCCCATAGGTGGGATTTATTGAGTCATATCAAGGTATAGATTCGTTGGTGGGACTACTGATTATGGAGGAAACATCGATTGAAGAGAACTCAAAAAACCATAAAAGGTTAGATAATTCATATCCCCCTTTAGATATTTAAAATGATGTTATGTGTCTGGAAACTTGGTTGATGAGGGAATCATTCTAATGAATCTTGTAACCTTATTGAAATATAATATATTATACATGACTAAATAATCATTCCATTAATTGGAAATTGGAGATCCCTGTAGAACACCATATATCTTACCTATTATTCCAAAGTTGAATTATATTTTCTAGAATCTGGTAGGGTAGTATGCTCTATTAAAAATAACACAGAATTAAATAATTATGAATTAATAATACCATTAGTGGGTAAAGTATATGTTTATAGAGATGTGGTAATTGATAAAGATTAGGTACCCAATGAAGATGAGGCAGGTAATAATAAAGGGGGAGAATATGGTAAAATCCATTACAGGGGAGGTTTATTTTGATTTAAGGTATCCCTTAATGATATAGAATCCTTTGAAAATTAAACTAACTGGTATTTTATTTTTCATATGTACTATATTTTAGTATTTATAGATGTTAGTATGAAAGAAACGATGAAGACACCCTTTTAGTAATACTTCGGTATATGCACTATTTTTAACAGGTGATGTATATCCTAAAAAACGTTTTTGGGTGCCTATGATTCAATTTAAAGAATCATTTCTAGATAAAAGGGATAGTTATCATTCTTGAAAAAAAAAATTTAAACCATTTATTGACATATTTGATTATAGGATTATCAAAAACTATAGAAAATTCATTAGTATCTTGTGATAGGAGTTTGTAGGCTGAACATGAAGAAGTTCCATCAGCTAGGTATATAGAAGAATGTGAGGAGTTTTTATTAGTTGAGCCACCAAATCCATATAAAGATGATTTATAAAATCCATGCTCTATTAAAAAAATAATTATCATTTAACTGAATTAATGTCTGTTGTTGATAGTAACGATATAAGGAGGAAAATAGAGGGTATCTGTATCAAGAACTTTTTTTTAATCTTTTTGATAGGATTCCTATTGTTATACAATGTAATTTTATATTCTTCCATTAAAATGGTCATGATTTCATCTCTAATATAGGACTAAGATTAGTTATTGAGGTGGTTTTTTAGACTAAAGAGGCGGTTAAGAAGGATATTTAATGTATGAATTTATATTCCCTCATGCCAAACTTCTTATCCCAGTTATTTGGAAGTAACCTTAATCTATGTATATTTAATATACTAATATTGAATATGTCCACCAATTAACATATATTATTATTGTAAGTGTAACATCCTATGAATTTACTTTTAAAAATTAATTTATTGTTCGATTGCGTGTACCACACGTAATACTAAGCATAAGATGAACTGTGATATACTATTAAAAACTATTATTAAAAAATTATTTTTATAACCATATAACTGAATTGGAGGATATAAAAAAGGGTTACATCATTATATATTATATGTTGTATGTTTTTCATTATAAAAAATTATAGATTATTTTCTAGGAAATAAGGACACAAATTTAAATATGTTTATATAACATTAATGATATGTTTTCATAAAACTGATTTATATGTCAAAAGTATTTTCATCAAATAAAATTAATTCAACAAAAAAATTTGATTTATTTAGTAAGATTAATAAATTATTTTTTTATTTAATTAAATTAACATTTATCTAATTCTCAGTACCAGATACAGAATGACTATAAATTAATTTTATAAATTAAAAATACAATTTCTTTAATAATGGTTTTTTATTAATTTTTTGATTGGATATTATGATCAATTAAGGAAACTTTTAGAAACATTATTCAATAAAATGTAAATAATTTTGGAAATAATCATGAAAAATAATCAAAAGATAAGTTCATGTTATTTTTCTGAAAATGGTAATTTTTGGATGAATATTAAAAACAGTGATTTATAAAAAACAATTATTTATTTAATTTTTATTCAAGAAATTTAATTATTTATTTTGTTTTTTGATTAATTTTAAATTCAAATAATTTTAATTTTAATAAAATAAATAATTAATTTAATGGTAATCAACATTATAATTTATTTTTTTATAAAATAATTTTTATGTTAAAAAATGTATTTTCTCTAAATACTATTTTTAATTTCATTACACACAATTTTCCTAAAATAATATTTTAAAAAATCTAAAAATTTTATAATTTAAAATTAATTCTATATTCAAAATCGTAATATTATAATTATTTCAATATTTTTATTCCAATCTTAGTAACAATTAATAGTAACCATAGTAAAGTATTTTCACCACAGTAGTAGGTATAATTGGTAAATAAATGTTTAAATTTAGGAATAATTCCTGAGAATATTTATAAAAATTTCCATAATCTCATTAGATTTATTTTTTTTGTACATGATCCTAATAATGGTGAAGTTATAGATCTTTTTTACTTTTTTATTATAAACACTATATTAATTAATGTATTGAATAGTTACTAAATGTCACTCTCCCCCACATATTAAATTTTCATTTTATGGATATGCATAAAAATGATATATATAAAAATATAGAGGAAAATATTTACTAATAATAATTTATAATAATGATAGGAATTTATTTATAATTTTTAGTGATGTTATTATTACCAAGAATGATTATGCAATGTTGATGTTATGATTTTACTAGCAATAGAAAAATCATGCAAATGATATTAGAATCATTCAAAGAAACACTATATGAGTTAATTATGTTATACGATTAATTTTATGTGTAATTAAATAGGGTGATTTTTTAATGTGTTTTTATCTGAATTATATTATAATCTTAATGTTATTGAAATAAAATCTTTTGAATAGTCCTAAAAATGAAATTAAAAGGTATTTAATATTAAAAAAATAGATATAAATAATTAAAAAGTATTAAAAATACTATAAAAATGAATTTGAAGTTAAATTGTCTAATTTTTCGTTAATGTTCCATGTATGTGTCACTTTCCAATTTTTTATTTATTTTCATAACCCTCAAATATTGACAAATTTGTTACCACTGTTAAAGATAAAATGGTTAAAAATGTTGTTAAACTAAGATAAAAAGTTAAAAATTATTCTTAAACCAATATAAATTTAATTATTTGAATTTAATTTGTCAATAAACGTATTATAATATAATATATAGAACATGGTTTACTTTTACATGAGTTAGGCACATATTATATATTAATATTTCAATTATTTACATGATTACCACCCACATCACATATAAAATGGATCCACCTATCCTCACATCATAACATATATTGACCTATTTATCATGAAATATATCTTCCCAAATCATTTCTCATCATTCCCCCACAAGTTATATACGTTTTTTTCTCACTAAAATATCATGCATGAAGGCTTAATTTGCAATCCAAAAGTGGTTTTTCAAAGAAGAGGTATAACTCTTAACTGAATGATTTTGTATTTATTTCTTCTATCATATCCATAAAATAATATATTACTAAAATCATATGATTACATAATTATATTACATAAAATAATATCTTATTATTTTTATGCAACATACATGTATCATCTCCTTTTCCATCACTTGGGAAATGAAATTAACTCTCGTGTGTTTGTGGGGACTCCCACCTCCATGAAGTGATGTGTTTCATTATTCATCACCTACTCTCAAGTATGGTTTTTAGGATTTATTAAATGAATATATATTATATTTAATAAATATTTATGATTCTGGAATGAAAATATATCGCATAATGTTTTACTCTTCAATCCATTAAAAAATTATAATGATGCTCCTCCATATGTACGTACAACCACTTCCACGAAGAGATGTGATTCATTTTCCATGAATGAATTTCAAGAATGGATATAAAACTATATTTAATTAATAAATATTATAACTATTTAATAACTAATATTCTTTATATTATGGAACCATAACCCATTTGACCGTGGTCAACTAACTGATTTTTTGGGGATTATGAAATAGGCGTCCTCAAAACATCTAGCAAAAACAAAATCAATTTAAAAAAAATATAATAAATGGTGATAAATGATAAAAAAATATTATGATAAATTAATAATTCTAAAACAATTTACCAATTGGAAATTTATATAATCATATTATATTGGAGTTAAAGAATGTGTGTGGCTAGTCAGACTCATGGTATCATATTTCTCACCTAAGTTTCCTTTTATTGAGCCTCCTCCCATATTCACCACATGTTTTCTTATAAGTGGTGTATATTTTTCAATATGGATTTATTTTATCATTAATTTAATAAACTTAATTTTTTTACTAATCAATTTTTTGTTCTCTCTTTTAATCATATTTTTATTCAAAAGTTATTAAAGTGTTAATAGATTTTTCAATAAAATGTTTTTTAAAATATTTAAATTTTTTTTTCAGAAATCCCCATTTTATTTTGAATATGTCAATAAATTTTAAAAATATTTTTCACAAATTTTAAAAGTTTATTTTAATCTAATTTTTACTTTCTTTAACAATGTTTTTAAGTGAATATTTTCAATGTTTCTTTTATGGGTTATTTTGATTTTTTTTTCAAAAATTCACAATGAATGTTTTTATATTGTTTATAGTATGATAAATATTTCTCACTAACATATCTACTTTTAATTATAAATATAAGTATAAATTTTTCAATTTATTTTCTAATATGATATTTTTTAGTTATTCCGTTAATTTTTTAAGGTTTCCAAAATAAAAGGATTTTTCGTTGTGGCTTTTGAAGCATAATTATAATGATTTTATAAAGTTATTATTTATTTATTTCAAGAACCATTATAGTATTTTATGCCTTATTATATATATTCCATAAATGGAACTATCATCATTATTGATTTTTATGGCTTATGATTATGTAATTCTATTTCTTTAATGTGGAATATATAAACATTTCATGTGTTTATTTTCCAAATAGGGATATTTAAATCAATGAATACTTATCATGTAATATATTTTTTTATTCAATATATGAGAAATTAATTCTGAATTTATATGTAATGGTTGGGTCCTAGTTATATATAACACATCAATTCATCAAGAGGTCTCATGAGACAAAATAGAATGGGTATTCCTCAATGTATATTGACCCATACAATGGAATGAAGGCAATAAAGTGGAAGATTTTTTAGCCTCAAAGAGTGATAAAAAAATATTATAGGATTATTTTATCTTATATGGATAGTCTTCCTTAGAAATTTGTTAATCCAAACCAGGAAGATGCTCTTGGTTTGCACTATTTTGGACATCCCTAGTTCCCCTATTTTTGGTTCTTGGTATATGTTTTCTATGTGACCCTTCCCCCTTGTATTAATAAAATAAAAATTGTTTTTGTTATCTTTGAATATGACTTTGAATATATATAAAATTACTCAGTACATGACCATGATCATATATCAAATATCTTGGCATAAGGCATTGATGGTATGGTTCATGACGTCTTTTCATGAAGCCTTAATGGGAAAATAATGACATCCATCATTATAAATTCTATCATTATGAAATTAATTATTATTATCCATCTGATTATTTATATTTTTATCTTTTATATAAATCTATTTTCTTGTTTTGTATGTATTTTTATAGAAATATCTTTATTTTATACAAAACAAAATTATCATATCCTTTAAGATAGATTTTATAATCTTTTGTGGGTTAAGGTTTGGTTTTCGATGAAATTATTTCTTGTTTTTCAAGAAACCCATATGAATAATATTTTTTTCATTATTCTTTTTGAGAAATGTTTTTTGAAAAAAATTGTAAAATGAGTTTTATTTAAATATAATATAAGTGATTATTTGGAGCTCAAATAGTATTGTGTGAAAAGTGAAACATACAAATGATTTTTCATGTTTTTTATAGAATAATGGTTTTCCTTTCTATTGGTATCCCATACTAAAGTTTTCAAGATCATCCCACATTTTCAAATGTTTTTTCAATAGTCTTAAGAATGAGTAAGAACTAGAAAAAGTTGTCTCTTTCCATTATGTGGATCCATCTTAAAATAAGAATTTTTTTAAAATAAATCAATATTATAAATTTAATGATATTATCTTTTTTTGAATAATGGTAATTATTGGATGTGTAAAATTTTATATTATAAAGGTTTGATATGTAATATTTTTTCCCCTAATTATGAAAAAATATAAAAAAAGATTCTAAAATTTTAAATGAGTGAAATACTTGTTTTAAATCATATAATAATGTGTTGTAAATATTATGAGGTGTTATATTTGTTATCAAAGGAAGGGTTTGGATAACTTTAGAGGTTAGGATTACTCATATGAAGGAATGTTTAGGATTTTTTGGTACCATAATTGGTTAATAAGTCAAACATTGATCATTTTTTATAGGATTAGATATGCCTTTTATGTTTTCATGTGATAAGATTTTAATATGGTTGAGGATATTGTGGAAGACATTTAGGGGAATATAATACTTGGGTATTGTATGTGTTTTTGTGAATAGTTCATATGGGGAATAATGCTACATTATTTTATGGAAATTAGTTGAAAAGAATTCATTACCTTTATTCTTAATATAATATTTGAGGTTTATATAATTATGGTGAAAATGGTTATTAAATTTTAGGATCGCATTTTTTATCATATAGATAAAAATGGGTTTCAAAAGTGATTTCATCAAAATTTTATTTATGTTATTTTTAAATAAGTTCACTATATTTTTAAGAACATTATCTCAATTAAGGTAAATGATATATTTTTTTATTGAATGAATTTTATGTCAAATTGGTTGTCATTAATTGGGAAATGAAAATTGAGTTAAATATTAGAATCACATTTTTTTTTGGTTTTATGGTGATTTATGTTAAATATGGAAAACATGATCATATTTTGGAAAATATATTATTAGGGAAAATATATTTTTGTTATGTGAATTTATGATGGATTAATATCATTTTGAGGTAAATATTAAATAGAGATTAGAAGAATATGTGATCAAATATTTCATATTTTTTTTTTAAACCTAATAAATAATATTTTTGATGAATTTAATGTTTATTTATTTGTAGAATTATAAGTTCTTCTTCGGGTGTTATTATATTGTCTTTGAAGATTAATGTAGTATTTCATCATATGATGGATTATTTATATTGGATATTTTTTAAAACTTTTCTAACTATAATTGGTTTAATTAATGGATAAAAGAATTAGAAATCTATTTTTATCAATTTAGGGATCTTATGATTTGTTAGATATTGAATTTATTTCTTTATAAATGAAAATTTCATTTTTAATATTCATTTCATAGAGTAAGAGATTTGAAAGAAATGGAAATTTTTAAAATAAAAAATGGTGGATTAAATTACATTTATTTATTGAAAAACAACAAAATACATATAATATAATCAGCTGACCTTAAATAATTCATAATCTTGAATCAAGTTAATAATTCACATCGAGGATATTTCAAAGTTTAAAGTTTTATAGAATTAGGTCATAACATATACATAACAACATGAATATTACATGTAGACACTTCTAATCAGTATCCATTTTTTCATAATATAAAAAAAATATAGAAAGAAGGAGTCATGTAAAGTTACATGTTTTAAATAGAATGACTTTTCCATGATCCCATCCTTGACCCTATTCATCTTTAATTCTGATGAAAAAACATTTTAAGAAAACATGGGATAAACATAAAAAGCTCAATACGGAATATAAATTAAAGAGAAAAAAATTAATCCATCAATACATAACATGCATATTCTCTTTAATATTCCTCATGAAATCATTATATTTAAGAATAGTACATAGAAATTATAAATCATAAATGTACCTTATGGTATCCATAACATACTTACGATGTAGCTTTCACAGCTACGTAGGGAGTTACATTTGGAATACCAATCACAGTTTATTCCTTAAATATCTTAAGAGAAACATTAACATTCACCTCTGTCATTTTACTTAATACATTGGAGATCTATCTCAGGCTCAGTAACCCTAGTATTACCACAAAACCACCCGTATGTGTAAACAATGCCCAAAACCCATGACATTATCATAACACATAAAACAAGCATAAAAGAAAATATAAAATTTCCACATTCCAATAACAATATAAAATTTCTATATATTGACATAATCAATCAATTATAAAAACCATTTTCAATACCAAAATATGTATAAAAGTATATTGTATTTATTTTCCTTTAAAAAACACTATGACTTATTAAGGATGTCAAAGATCAAAATAATACTCACGGTGGCGGAAAGGTCATTGTTAGGATATACGTTAAAAAGAATCATTATTTTTTGTCATTTAGTAAAATGCAAAAAAAAATATTCCTTTTAAATAAAATTAAAAGTGAAATGGGTTTAAAAATATATAAAATAAAGTTATGTATAAATAAAAATATACCTCAATTAAAGGAGATTGAGATAAAGTCCCTTAACTCATGTATGACTTGGTTAATTCGGTCTTTAATATTCTGAATAAAAAACTAATGTTAAATTATAATTTCTTCAGAACCTTTTTCATGTTTATTATTCATTTTATATCACTTATTACCATGTTATAAATATTACATAATCATTTATGTTAATAATTGTCATTTTTTCAATAGTTAGTAGTTGAGTCAAAAATTAACTTCTTATAATTAAAAGTTGTTCATGTGGTCAAAATTCCATTATCTTCATAATGATATTAATGATTTATAAATCATATATATCATATATATATATCCAATATATATATTTATTTTAAATAGTACATAATATTTGGAGAAAAGAAATAAAATGCACTGTTCATGGAGACGGTAAGCCATACGTATGCATGTACACTACTTTCATTTAAATATCTTATTTAATGTAATGAAAATATAATGATAAATAGTTATATTATAATTTTAGTATAATATAATATATAATTATAGTAATTATATCCTTTACACATTCCACGTATGGAATGAACAAGTCATATCATTTTCAGGGGGCAGTAGTCCGCACTTCTTCAAATGATATTATCGTATTTGCCCATTATAGAAAAAAAGTGTTTAATAAATGAAAAATATAGAAGAATATACACAATATAAATATAATATATATCACATATAAATTCAATTATATCATAATGTCCACCATGACAGGCAGTAAGAGATCATCAAACAATCATCATTTAATGAGACAACAGTTCGTCGTACGCAAAAACAATTTGTTTGTATCCATTAGCTAGTGGTGTGTGTAAGTGTAGTTTGAATAATTATCATAAAAAATACCTAGAAAATTTAAGATACTACGTTTTATTGTAAATAAATAATAACAAGTGCATAGGGAGTGAATAAGTAAAATAAAAGAAGATAACTTGAGGGAAGATATTACATTTAAATTAGAAAATTCTTTGTAGTTTAAACCAAAAGGATTTTTTGAAGTTCTTTATGCCTAAGGTATGTATCTAGGAGGATTATTGGGATATTGAGATCTTATTTGGTCAGATTTTAGTTGAGCCTAGTGGGTGTGAGAGGTGTGAGTAAGGTTAAGAGGTGGTATTTTTTATATGGGTGCGGAGGAGCTCTTTTGGAATGTTTGAAAATATTATTTTATTATATAATTATTTTTGGTTACTAATGGTCCAAAACTTATATAATTTTAAGAAAAGTTGTATATAATTCTATATAAAGTCATCCAACAAGAATTGGATAGGTTTTGTATATTTTTTAATCCTTATATTTTTTATTTTACACTTTGTTAACTTATTTATCTTTTACCATGTCCTCTTTTATATTCATACTATATGGTAAATATATTAACAATAAAATTTCAAGCAACCCAAAATGGATCATTAATGACATTTGTAACATCATATATGTCATTATTCTGAATCTTATATTTTAGGATGATTTTATCATTTATTAAAATATTGATTGATTTAAAAACTCTTTAATGTCATTTTTAATACTATTCATGTCATGAATTTTTACAAAATCTAAACCAACTTAAATATTTCTGAAAACAATGATTAATTTAATGATAAAAAATCATACTAAAATATAAAATTATTGTATGGCATAAAAATATTCAAAATAAATTTATTATATTATTTATAATATAATTTCTTTTCATCCTTTATTAATGAAGAAATTACTACATCACCATTATGTCATAATTAAATATATTTATTTATTGTCTAAAAATTATAAATAAAATACCATGATGTGGGAAATAGTTTTAGATTTAAATTTACAATTTATAGTCCAAGATATCAATTATATATCTCCACATTAAAATTGTTTTACTAAAAGATATATGTTTATGTTGTTTTTTTCTTTACATTAAATTAATTAATGTAAAGTGTCATTTTCACTTACAAGTGTCTCCATGGGGTCCCAAAAACAACCCAAGGATTCCCATGGTTAGATATGTATCATAAAATAGGATTAAGACATATGATATTGTAATTTAATATTATTATAATATTATTTTTTACCCTTACTAAGTGGATTTACCCTTTAATGAAGGTAAATAAAATATTTGATGAAGTAAATATTCATAATGTATAAAAATAAAATTTACCTTTTTACACAATTTGGACAACCTGATTCCAAATATGGAATCCATTTTTCTAAATTCAAAACACAAAACTGGAAAAAATTAATTTAAAATTAATTCACGTTTCCAAAATAAAAAGTGTGTTCTTAAGAAATAATAACTATCCAAAAATTTGCCTTATGTATGTCCAAATTAGGTGTGAAATTACTTCCAATGAACAAAATTGTATTATATAGTAAAAATATAATCCAATTAATCTTTAAAAAATCAAAATAATAATCTAACTGTATAAATAAATTATATTTAATGGTAGTTTTGAATTAAAATGCAGTATTTTTCACTATTCATTAAAAATTGAACATTTTCTGAAAAATACCAAACATTCATCCAAAGTAAATTTTTATGTCCTGATTCTAAAGAAGAATATTATTTTTTCAAATAAAACATATAAAAGTGACAAAAAATATATTTAGAAACGGTTATCCATAAAAAGGGGGAAAATCGACCTTTTAAAAAATATTAGTGTTTATGCTTAAAATTGGATTCAATCACATTTTTCAATTCTTACTTTTATTGGATAAATGTTAAAACATTTTACAAACATGTATAATCATAATGTAGATAGTTCTATTAATTCCCGCTAATACAAATTCTATGCATTAACTACTATTTAAAATGATAATAACATTATATTATTTTTCAGTATAACTCAACGTTGTGTGCAACATAAGATTTAAAAGAAACTCGTTGATACGTATCGAGTATTCCATCGAACATTGAATCACATTTAAAGTAAAATTATTATTTATTTAAAATATATTAATAAATATGAAAAAAATCTTTATTTACCAGGAATTATACATTCTTCCCCCCTTTTAGAAATTGTGTACTCAAAATTTGATTCACTTCTCAAATAAATGGGGGTATTTATCCCTCCTAGCATTCTTAGAGTCCTGTGTTGCCTCTTCAACCATATGGTTATTCCACAAAACCTTTACCTGATGAATTACCTTATTCCTCAACACTTTCTCTCTTCAGTCAAGAATATGGACCGGTTGTTCCACATAATAAATATTTTCACCCAACTGAACTACTTCTGGACTCAAAACATGACATGGATCTGAAATATACTTTCTCAACATTTAAACATGAAAAATATTGTGTACCTAGGATAAAATTAATGTTAAATATAATCTATAGGCAACTGATCCAACTATCCCTAGGAATTCATAGGGTCCAATGAACCTCAAACTCAGCCTTCCCTTCATGCCAAAACATATCACAATTTTCCATGGAGAAAATTTGAGAAAGACGTGATCACCTACATAAAATGAAAGATCCTTCCTCTAGTTATATGCATAACTTTTCATCCTTCTCTGAGCTATTCTCTTGTGCTTCTAAATCAATCGAACATTCCCTGCCACCTCTTCTACCAATTCTGGTCCCATCATTTTCTTTTCACCTACTTCATTGCAAAAATATGGATTTTGACACTGCTTTCCATATAATGCCTCATATTGATCCATATGTACACTAGAATAAAAATATTTATTATAAGTAAATTTAACCTAAGAAAGATGTTGGTGCCAGCTTACTTCGTAATCCATTGAGAAAGCATGTAGTATATCTTCCAATGTCTGAAATGTTAGTTCGGACTTCCCATCTGATTGAGGATGAAAAGTAGTACAAAAATTTAATTCAATACCCAATGACTTCTGAAGGACTTTCCAAAAGATAGAAGTAAACATGGGATCGTGATCACATACAATGGAGAGGGGAACCCCATGCAACCAGACCATCACTTTATCATATAACCGAGAAAGTTGATCTAGAGACAAATTATCTTGAATTTGATGGAAATGAGCATATTTAGTCAATAGATCAAAAATAACACAGATTGTATTGTAACCTTTAGATTTTTTTGGTAATCCCACAAAAATCCCATGGATATATTTTCCCATTACCACTATGGCACCGATAAAGGCTAAAGAATTCCTTTAGTTAACTATGGATCTTCTTTATCCTATTGACAAGTCAAACACTTCACAGTAAAGTCAACAATATCTTTTTTCATTCCATACCACCAGTAATACTTCTGAATCTCTTTGTACGTCTTACTGCTGCCAGGATGAACTAAACGGACAACTATAATATTCACATGAAAACTCTTTATTTATTTTTAAATCACAAGGCATACAAAATCTTTTTTTGAAATCTAAAAAAAATCATTATCAATGTTAAATTCAGGAAACTTACCCTTTTGAACCAACTCTACCTTTTTCTAAAACTCATTGTCATCCTTCTGCGCTTGCGTAATTTTGTCTGATTGAGATGATTTCACTGACACCTGTAACAATAAAAAGGAATTTCCTACACCAACAACTTCTATGCCAAATTTCATCAAATTTTTAATCAAATTTTATTGTTCCAAACGTAATATGGTTAATGTAGCATTACTCTTTCGACTCAAAGCATCAACCACTTCTTTTTCATTTCCCAGATGGTAATGGATAGTGCAATCAAGATCCTCGATTAATTTCATCCATCTCCTTTATCTCATATTCAATTATTTCTGAGTAAATATATAATTAAAACTTTTGTGGTATGTATATATTTCACATTTTACACCATACAGATGATGCCTTTAAATTTTTAATGAAAAAACAACGGAAGTTAATTCCAAATCATGTTTTGGATAGTTTAACTTATGAAGGTTCAAATAACGTGAAGAATAACCAATTTCTTAATCATTATGCAATAGGAAACAACAATGTCCTTTCAACAAAGCATCACTGTAGATAAAAATTTCACCTTTTCGAGAAGGCAGTGCCAAAATCAGATCATTCGCCAATCTTGTTTCCAGTTCCTAAAAAAATCATCACATTCTTTTATCAAAATAAGCATAACACCTTTTTATTTAACTTAGTCATTGGGAAACATAACCATGAAAAATATTCAACAAACCTCTGGTAATAACCTTCTAAACAAAGAAAACTACAAATCTCCTTGATATTGGTAGGTCTTTTCTATTATTTGACAACTTTTGTTTTAGAAGTATCAATAGTTATGCAATTTTTTGAAATAATGTGACCAAATAAAGAAATTAGTTGTAACCAAAACTCACACTTGCTAAATTTCCTATACAGTTTCTTATCTTTTAGGGTTTTCAGGACAAAACATAAATGACATTCATGTTCCTCTTTACTTTTCGAATAAACCTAAAAATCATCAATGAACACAACGATGAACTTATCTAGGAACTCACAGAAAATTCTATTCATAAGATATATCAATACAGTAGGTGCATTGGTTAACCCAAAATGAATAACTAAAAATTCATAATGACTATATTTAAATGAAACGCATTCTTCATAATGTCTACTTCCTTTACTTTCAACTAATGGTACCCCAAACTCAACTCAATCTTTAAAAAACACTATTCTCCCTGGAGGTAATGAAAACAATCATCAATATGAGGGAAAGGATACTTTTTCTTTATAGTGATGTTATTAAATGCTCTATAATAAATAAAAAGTATCATTCAAGAGAACCCCATGGGGATGTGATAGGTCGAATGAATCCTTTATCTAATAACAACTAAAATTTATTATTTAACTCTAAAATTTTAATTTGAGCCATTCAATAAGGGGGATTTGAAATTGTCTTAGCATCAGGAACTAAGTCAACAATAAATTCAACTTCTCGATAAGGTATTATACTAGTCAACTCTTCAAGAAAAACTTGAAGATACTCATTAAAATTTGGTACATCATCAATCTGAACAGTTCCTTTGTTTTCTTCAATATGTTAAAGGTAGCAATCATTCAATTATTTTACTAGTTTCTCAGCTTCCTGATATGTTATCAAAACAAAGGGTTCTTTCATGTACACAAACTGAAATTCTTTCTCAAAATAAACCTCTTTATCTCTATATTCAATCTTATCATGATAAACAGAAAGCCAATCCATACCAAAAATAACATGAAACACTACTAGAGGCAAAACAAAATGGTTTGCATGTAGGTTCTTTCCGAACACAAGGACAAGAAGGTTCTTATAATTTGTTTTGTCTCTGCATTTCCTCCCAATGTTTTTACTATAAGTTCAAAATTCATATCTTAATATGGAATTCCCAATTTACTGGAAAACTTCTCATAAAAGAAAGACTCTGTATACCCTAAATCAAACAACACATTGGCATAATCTGAATAAAAATACATTGTACCTAATACTACTTCATTCGATGGCCCAACATCTACGGATGTAGTTTCAAATGATTTCACCAGCCATTTCTTCTTGTAGTTCGGATGCTTTCACTCAATTTTGTTCTTTGGTGGACACTCATTTTCATTTTGACCCATTTAATTTCACTTAAAACATTTTACTGGCTATAAATCAGATATTGTCTTCCCATTACACTGATCTTCTTCAGTTAAATTACAAGATTTACGTCCCATTTTACAACATCGGTAGCACTTACTAGAATTCAAAAGACATTACACATCATTCTTTTTACCACAATATTCAAAAACTGTAAACTTATGTTTCTTACCATCAGAATTTTTTGAAGACTTCTTCCATTGTTTCTTCCACATCAGCCTCTTATTCTGTTGTTTGTCAAAGAACACATGATCATTATCAAAATCAATTTCTACCTTCTTTGAAAATCAAATGATTTTTTCATTACTTTTGAACTCATGGAAAGATGAATACCTTCAATACAATGTCTTTAATCTTGAGTAAAAATGATTGATTTTAATATCAAGAACTTATAAGAATTTTGGAGCATACAATGTCAGTTGAGTGAATATTTATTCATAATTATCCACGGAGTCATCCTCCTTCCACAATTCCAAGAATTCTTTTCTATCCTAAGATGAACTACCTTAGGAAAATATTTCTCAAGAAACATACCTTTTAATTTATCCCAGTCAGGAGTGTAAATATCCTCATTACCCCTATTATTTTTCACCATTGACCACCACTAATCAGCTTCACCTTCAAAATAGTAAATAACAAGACTAATCTATTGATGTTCTGAAAACTCCATGACATCAAAAATCTTCCACATTTCATTAATCCACTATTTAGCTGGAACAGGGTCATGTGATCCTCTGTATGATGGGGTATATTGTCTCATAAAATGATCAATTACTAACATGTTCTTTTGTGGTTGATCTAGCTGATCTCATGCATGGATACCACCACCATTTATAGCCTTAGTCAATAGTGCCATTACTGTATCAAACTGTTCAGTTCTGATTCCGACCATCTCAAGTTGTTTATTTGGAAGGTTATCTTCCCCTTGATGTCAACTCATTATAGCTTCCCAGTTTCCTCTACGGAAAACCATATTGATCATATAAATATCTTGGGTGAAGCAATATAGTAATATGTAAATGCTATATAATTTCTATATTAAAATAAATTAATTTATGGATATTAATTTAACAATGACCTAAATCCTAATGTTTTCTAAACCTAACTATGGAACCAATTATAAGGAACAGGCTTTAAATATTACATAATCTTCAACTAAGTTAATAATTCACATCAAGGATCTTTACCTGTTTTGAGCTTTAGAGAATTAGATCATAACATAAACATAACAACTTGAATATTACATTTATACACTTCTACTCAGTATCCATTTTTTCATAAAATAAAAAACTCTTCAAAAAAAGAGTCATGTTTAGTTCCATGCTTTAGATTGCATTACTTTTTGATGAACCCATCCTTGAACCTATTCATATTTGAGTGCTATGAAAAACATTTCAGAAAAACATGGGATGAGCATAAAAATCTATGGAAGGATTATAAAATAATGAAAGAAAATATTTTTCCATCAATTCATAAAAAACATAATCTCTTTAACAAACCTCATGAAATATTAATATTTAATAATAACACATAGAAATCATAAATCATAAATCTAAATTGTGGCATCCATAACATACTTCTCTTGAAGCATTCACAGGTACGTAGAGAGTTTCATTTGGAATACCCATCATAGTATATTCCTTAAATATCTTAGGAGAAACATTAATGTTTACCTCTATCGTGTTACCCAATGCATTGGAGAGATATCTTGGGCACAACCACCCTTGGGTTTTCATGGAACCATCCGTATGCATAAATAATTCCCAAGAACCATCACATAATCATGACACGTAAAACAAGCATAAAGGAAAGATAACATTTCAACATTCTAATCACAATATAAAATTTCTAGATATTGACAAAATAAATACATTATTAAAACCATTTTTGATACCAAAATACATAAAAGAGTATGTGTTATTTATTTTTCTTTAAAAAACAATATGACTTGTTAAGGAATCCAAAGATCAAATTAATACTTGTGATGGCGGAAAGGATATTGTCACCGTACAGGTTAAAAAGAAACATTTCTTTTGTCATTTAGTAAAAATCATCGTAGAAAAAATAGTCCTTTTGAATTAATGTAAAATTAAAATGGGTATTTACACTGTATAAAATAAAGTTGTGTATAAATCAAAATATACCTCAATGAAAGAAGATTGAGACGAAGTCCCTTACCTTGTGTCCGACTTGACTCATTCGTTTATTAATCTCATGAATAATAAACTAAAGTTAATTTATACTTTCTTTAGAACCTTTTTAAAGTTTATTATTCCTTTTCTATAACTTATTACAATATTATAAGCATTACATAATCATTTATGTTAATAAGAGTAATGTTTTCGATATTTGGTATCTGTGTCAAAAATAAACTTCTAGTAATTAAAAGTTTTCCATGTGGTCAAAATTACTTTATATACATAATGATGTTCATGATTTAGATATCATATATTTCATATATAGGGAGTATATATATATTTATTTATAATAGTAAATAACATTTGGAGATAAGAAATGAAATGCATCGTTCATTGATACAGTAAGTCGTACATACCTATGAATGCTAAATTCATGTCAATTTTGTATTTAATGGAATAAAAACATAATGATACATAGTTATATTATAATATAAACATAATATCATATATAATTTCTTTAATTCAATAATTTATTCATTCCACGTATAACATGAATGAGTCATATCGCTTTGAAGGGGTAGTAGTCTACACTTCCTCAAATGAAATTATCGTATTTACCATTTATGGAAACCATAAATGAATGTAATAAATAAAAAATTCATAAAAAATAGATAATATAAATATATGATATATCACATATAAATACATTTCTATCGTAATTTCCACCATGATAGGAGGTAGAAGGTAATCGAACAATCAACATTTCCTGAGGCAGCAGTTGACCGTACATAGAAACCATATGTTTGTATCCTTTAGATGGAGGTGTGTGTAACTGTAGTTTGAATAATTCTCATAAAAAACTATTATATTTACTATATTGTTGTTTTTATGTAAACAATGAATCAGAATAGCATAGGGAGTGAAGAATTAAAATAAAATAAGAAAACGTGGGGGAAGACGTTACCTTTAAATCTGGATGCTCCCTTAGGTTTGAACCAAAACGCTTTCTTGATGTGCTTTATGCCTAAGGTAAGGCTCTAAGAGGATGAGAGGGATCTTGATATCTTATTTGGGAAGATTTGGGATGAGTCAAGGGGGCTTGAGTGGTGTGAGTATGGATTAGAGGTGATGGATTTTTATAAGGGGGAGGAGGAGCTCCTAAGGAAAGTTAAAAAATATGATTTTATTATATAATAATTTTTTGTTTCTAAAAGACCAAAACTTTATTTACGTCAAATATAATATGTATATATGTTAAAAATAATAATCCAATAATAATTGGATACTTTTTGGATAATTTTTAATATATATATAGTTTTTATTTAAGCCTTTGTTAACTTATTTATGTTTTACCATGTCCTCTTATATATTCATACAATATGGTTAATATATTTACAATAAAATTACAAGTGACACAAAATGGATCATTAATGACATTTTGGAAACCATATTTGTTAGTGGGATGAATAATATATTTTTAGGACTATTTTATCATTTAAAAAAATATTGATTGATTTAAAAACTCTTTTATGTCAATATAAAAACTATTCATATCATGACTTTTTAAAAATTCCAAAACAACATGATTCTAATAAAAACCATCATTATTTCAAATTTAACAAGTCATAATAATCTATAAAATTATTTTGTGGCATAAAAAGGTTAAGAATAAATTTTCTATTATTATTTAAGTTGTCATTTATTTGAATCATTTATTAATGAAGCAATTACTGCATCACCATTGTGTCATAATTAAATTTATGTATATAAGGTCTAAAACTAATAAATAAAAAACCATGGTGTAGGAAATATATTTATTTTTCAAATTAATATTTATAGTCTAAGATTTCAATTATGTAACCCTATATTAAAATTATTTTACTGAAATATATTTTTTTACGTTTCTTTTGTTTTTACTTTAAATTAATTAATATAAATTGACATTTTCACTTAAACATTATTCCATATGGTCCCAAAATCTACCTAAAGACACCCATGGTAGAAATTGTAGTATATAATATGATTATGACAGATGTTATAGTAATTTAATATTATTATAATATTTTTTTCACCCTTATTTACTATATTTACCCTTTAATCACGGTAAATAAATTTTTTACTAAAGTAAATATTCATAATGTCTAAAAATAAAATTTAACTATATAAAAAATTTACACCTCCAGATTCCAAATATGGAATATATTTTTCCAAATTCAAAACAAAAAAGTGGAAAATTTTAATTTCAAATTAATTCTCGTTTTCAAAAAAATTTATGTTTTTAAGAAATAATAACTATCAAAACATTTACTGTTGTTTATGCCCGAATTAGGAGTGAAATTACTTCCAATTACAATAATTGGATTAAATAGTAAAAATATAATCCAATTAAACATTAAAATCAATTAAAATAACAATATTACTATATATATATATATATATTAAAAGGTGGTTTTTCATTAAAATACAGTATTTTTTACTACTCGTTAAAAGTGATCATTATCATAAAAATACCAAAATATAATCCAATGTAAATTTTGATGTCCCTATTCTAAATAAGAATATTATTTTGTCAAATAGAACATATAAAAGTGACTAAAACAATAGTTAAAAAAGGATTTCCATCAAAAGGAAGTAAATCGACATAATATTGGAGAGTTTATGCTTAAAATTGGATTTAGTGACAATTGAAGCTTCTAAATTTTATTGGATGAATTTAAAAACATTTAACAGACATGTATAATAATATTGTAGTTAGTTATTTTCATTCATTCCAATAAAACAGCTCAATGTTAACTACCATTTAAACTAATAATATTATTATACTATTTTCTGGTATAACTCAACGTTGTCTGCAACGTAAGATTTCAAAAAAAAAACTCATTGTTGGGTATCGAGTACGTCATCAAACATAGAATCTATTTTGAAAGTAAAATTAATATTTAGTTCACAAATATTAAAAAATATGAAAATTTTATATTCTTTATTTACTTATGACGTTACATATAATTTCATAAAATCATTATCTTGATGGTAGAATAATTTATGAAATCTATCAAGAATTATGTAGAAATTAACATTCAAATAATAATGTGCGCTTTTAGAAACTCATATTCAAGTATGATTCATATATTTGTACATTATATTATTAAAAAATATTTTTACTCATTCTGACCTAGAAATTTATGTTGTTGAAAGAAAATCTATATTTTATTTTTTAGGATTAAATCTCTTCAACAAGTGAGAATGTAATGTATTTATTATTTATATTAAAATGAATATTGTGTTATATTTCTTATTCTACATGGAATATAGAGAAAAAAACATAATGCAATTTACTATTGAAATATTTTTATTCAAAGATGATCATTATAACTTAACCATCGAATTAGTGGTTAATACAAGGAGTAACCGAATTACAAAATATATGTAGAAAAGTTTTCCTTAATATAAATGTACTAATTTACTCTGAGTAAATAAGAAAGAAAATTTAAATATGATCATATAATATTAAATGATATTTTTTTAAAGTTTTAATTTATATATACGTAGTAATGTTTAGAAAATAAATTAATTTAATCACCATAGATGAATGATTTTAATGAAATTCTTATGTGATGTATTTGATAAAATAAATTAACATTAATATAATGGTGGTTACTAGATATGGAATCATTTTATATTCACTTTATACTAAAAAATACATTTCCTTAAAAATGGTCTTTTCTATTTTGTGTGCGGATATTATGATCAATTTATTCCGCTTTTAAAATTTTCATATGATAGAATATACATCAATATTTATATTAGGATAATAAAAAAATTAAAACATATATTTTTTGATTTTTATAAAATTGTTGGTTTTTAGATGATTAGTGAGAATACAGATTTAGCATAAATTTTCATTTCCTTACATTCAATCATATTAATTTCAATTTTAAATTTTAATTTTTATTTATTTAAAAAACATAAAAGTTCCATTTTATTAATTATAATATAATTAATTTAATTTTAATAATAATTATTATTGATTAATGTATAAAAAAATTTAATTAAAATAATTGTTTTTCCTATAAATCCTTTTTCTCTACGTTTCATGTATATATATTATAAATTATTTTTTACAATTTTAAAAATTAAATAATAAAATGGATTTAATATTTTGAATTATCCTTTTCAAATTATTTAAAATGTTCTATTTCATTTCCTTTAATAATAAATGGTAACCAAAGTAAATATTTGTCACTAGTGTAATGGATTAAATTGGTTAATTGAGGTTTAGATTATGCAATAAGGCTTAAATTCTCTAAAAACGTTTCCTAAATCTAATTATATTTCCTTATTTCTTCCATAATAATCATAAATTTGAAAATAAGGCAATTATTTTCCACATTTTTCTGATTATGACCTTTATATTATTTTATGTGAAGAGTAATTAAAAAATGTCACCCTCAATCACTTATTTAGTGTCATGATATGGGTAAATATTAAAATGATATATGAAATAAAAATAGATGATAAAATTGATCCATAATAGAGTATATTTTTTATAGTAATTTATTTTTTATTTTTTATTATTTCAAAATTACATATAATGTTTACATAACTTTGAATTTTTTCATGTTCAAGTAGTATAAAAATCATGTAATTTTTTTAAAAAAAATATTATCTTTAATTTTTTTTGTAAATTATGATTTCCCATTATGTTTATGGAAAATTATAAAGAGAAATTTTTTGTTTAATGTGTTTATATTCAAATTATGTTTTAGTATTTATTTATTTGCAATAAAGAAGTTGAATACTTCATAAAATGACATTAAATGATATTTAATGATTCAAAACTATTTTTAAATAATTATAAAATCCTAAAATTACTAAAATAAATAAATTTTACATGAAATTTATTATTATATAATTATAGGTCAATGTATTTTTAACTTTTCATTTTGAAAATTACTTTTATGGACATTATAAAATGAAAATTTTGTTACCATGGTTAAGGATTAATATGCTAACAAGGGGGTTAATTTAATACATAAGGTTCAAAATATCACTTAAAATTGTATAAATTTTATTTCTGGAATTTTTTTACCTTAGTTTGATGACTCTGACCCCAATAACCCTGAACTAGTCTCTACATTATTATATTGGAGTAAGATACAAGGAATACCATCCTCATATATCGAATAATTTATTTTTATTCGAAAACAAGATACTTACTTGAGGCTGAATTACATTTAAATAAACAAATTAGAACATAATTGATTCAATAATATCATTATTCCCTTTATAATATACTTTAACATCTTTCATAGTACACATCCAATATTACAGGAAACTAGAATGAAATATTAGTGATCTCTGATTCTTAGTAAGAGTTACGTAAAGCAGAATCTATCATGAATCAATAATAATAATAAACATAAAAAAATAAATAACAGAACGCAAATTCCATTTAAATAATTTTGAATATATTAATAATATAAGTAGTAATAAATATAAAAAGGTGAATAATTAAACAGACATTCTATTTAATCGATAACTTGAATATCATGATTTGATAAATAATAATCAATATGGAATGGAAAATAAACGAAAAAACATTGCATTTAAGTAACTTAAATATCAAGAATAGATAAGGCATAATCATTATGGTAAAGTAAATAATTCAAAACACATTCCATTTAATCAATAAAATGAGATTGAAATGCATCCACAAATAATGTATTTTTTAAAAACATCATGTATAATAACAACTAAATTATTGATGTAATAAATTCGTAATTATTGGATGAAATGACCTCAGGAATCATGATACCACTACTATCAATAACATTCACAATATATATTAAAAATATGGGTAAACCACTCTTTAATTATATCTTCCTAATTTTCCACAACATACAACTGATGCATCAAGGGGCTATATTATTTCAATCCTGAGCCATCATTGCAGTTCCAAGGAATTCTTCGTATATTGAATAATCAATTTAATTCTTGGAAAATGTGTTTTTTCATAATTTATCATTATTGAGTAAAGGATATAGATTTATCAATATTTACCTAGATAAAAAAAATAATGTTTCATGTTAAATATATATATATATAAACAATATATGGTTCTATAAATAAACATATCTATACAAAATAAAATGGATATTTAGGGGAAATTTAGAGTTTAATGGTCATAGAAAATTAAATATTTAAAAAGAGAGTAAATTACTACAAAAATGTATCAGGTAAGTGAAAGGAAATATATTACTTAGTAGTAATTAAAATAGACCATACATGTGATGAATAATAATGGTATCAATACAATATATCCCCCATGGATTACATGTTCCATAAAGGGTTGTTGTCGTTGATAAATAGATATACCACAAAAAATATTTAGAAATTACTATTCCATGAAAATATCCTTTGAAACATATAATTTAATCATTAAAAATATATTGGTCATGAGGATAAAAAAATATTTTACATACTATACACCTTAAAAGAAATATTCATTTCACATGTTCAATAAAATCCAAATAGGACTTGATTGGAAAATGAAAAAAATATTCCATTAAAATAATTTGTTCAAAAACACAAATAATGTTTTAATATATATTTAATAAGTTATTTAAATAATTTCAATAACAAATTTGGAAATACATTTTGAAAACAAGGTTTTGGAATAAAAATGTTATTTGATAGAGGAGGTAAATTAATTCAGATTTCATTAAAAATATTTTCTCAATATTTTTATGTACTATAGATTGGTAAAAGTGTACTATTATATAAAAAATTCAAGAATAACTTTATTATAAGAAAATAAAATTGTTATTTCATTAAATTATCAAATAATTTCTTTCAATGGGTATTTATGAAATAATAATCTTGATTAAAATGAGATTGTAAAATAAACAGCATCATGGATCATAATGTTGAAGTGATTATTAACCAATGTATTGATTATGTTTAAAAATTTTAAATACACATAATATAACTAGATATAGAAAATAATATATTAAAATTTAAATATACACATAATCATATAATATCCAAGGCAATGAATAAGTAATATAAATCAATGAAAAGAAATTCAGTTATGAAATTATTTACTAATTAGTAATTTTCAATTAAAATACCCATAGATGAAATAATTCCAATTGAATATTTAAATAAAATTATTTTTTAATTCATAATGATATTACATGTAAACTATTCTATATATACAATATAAAAAATAATTTGGGAGCATAACATTAAAATATGCCTCAATTAAGGGAATTGAAATTAAATCCCTTACCTCACACGTTCTTTTGAGTGAACATGATTTAAAATCCTATAAAATGGTTTAAATAAATTTATTAATTTATAAAATATACATATTCATATTTATAATATCAAATATGATTCCTTTTTAATCTTTTCCCACACATTTATTAATATTATATAATTATTTTCATTGTTTCGGGTATTAATTATCTTATTTTAACTTGTCTATTTTTTCATGAATTTTCATGTTCTTGAACATATCATATAGTTCCATCATATCCATAATGATATTAATGTTATAAATATAATATTTACTCATTTGATACATTATTATAACTATTATTAAAATTTCATCATTGATTATGAATCTCATTGTTTTGTGGAGACTATAAGTCGTACGTACACACAAGAGACGATATAGTTCCCTTAACGGGTGAAAGGGTTAGTTAGTGTATGATATATGAATTTAAAAAAAAATTATATCCTCTATTATATAACACTATATTCATTATATTATTCCTTATTACCTTCTTTTTAAATCTTAAGTGAAAAAATGAATAACATCACTTCGTGAGGTGGTACTTTTCATACGCCAAGATGATGTTATTTTATTTTTAAACAACATGGAATGTAAGAATTTATATATGATATTATAATTATGGAATTATAAAAATATTATAAATATCATATAAATTTGTTAAATATATCATTATATCAATCCATGAAAGGTGGTGATGGAAAATAAATTACATCAATTCGAGAGACGGTAGGCCTCTGTACACATGATTGGCGGTTTCATTTCTCATTTTATATAGGAGGGGAATGATATAGGTAATTACATTAATATAATAAAATATTACATAGTTAAAAATAATTATTTTATTATGTAATCATGGATTAATAATATTTTAATTAGGTTGAGGAATAAACAAAATTAAAACACTCGTTTATAAATGTTACCACTTCTTAAAACAACTTATTAGGTTTTCAAAAAATCCTTCATATGATAGTTCTATGATAAAACATTCTTCTAGGATTTTGATACGGTATTAATTAAGTTATTTACATATTTATTAACTGAACCAAATGGATTTGGTTGTTTGAAAAGTGGTGGAGAGGGGTGTCCTTTTACAAGTGGGGGAGAGGACACACATGAATGTTTTGAAAAGAATCAATTACACGCAGATTATTATCATCTGATAAGCCTCAAAAATTTGTCATTATAGTACCATATAAATGAAAGTGTTTAAAAAATTTAATAAAATTGGTATTATAGAAGTTGGTAGATAATTTTAACATTTATCATTTTATTTTAATCCCCATGTAAATCATGTTTTACTTTAACTGTGGTACTTAATTTTTGCTTATTTTATTATTCATAGTGTAACATCCCAAGTAATTAAAGAATTATATATTTTCATATCTATGTTTATTTATGAATTAGATAGTGTTTTAGAGGCTTAAAATGATAAAAAAAATCCAATCTTAAGCATAGAATACTCTTATATTTTTAAAAGAGCGTTTTGCCGCCTTTTGATGGAAATCCTTTTTTAAATCAAACTTTTGACAATTATATAATCTATATTTGTCAAAATAAACTTATTCTTCAGGATTGGGACATTGAAATTTACTTTGGATAAATTTTTGTTATTTTTCTGGCAATGTTCATTTTTTAATGAATAGAGAAAAATACTGCATTTTACTTCAAAACTACTCTTTCATATAATTTAATTATATGGATTGATTATCTTTTTAATTGGTTTTCAAGTGTAATTAGAGTATATTTTTTCTATTTAATCCAATGGTGGTCATTCTAATTAATTTCACTTTGAAATTGGATATAAACAATATTCAATCTTTTTATTGATATTGTTTCTTCAAGACACGCTATTTGTTTTGACAATTGGAATTATTTTTAAATTAATTATTGAAATTTCTATGTTTGGAATTTGGTAAAATGGATTCCTTATTTGGAATCAGAAGGCACAAATTATGTAATTAATACTCTTTTGTTTTGGACATTATGAATAGTAATGATGGAAATTATCTTTAATTGTCATCATTAATTAGTAACTGGGTAGTTAATGGTAATAAAATAATATCATAGTATTATAAAATGACCCCAATATGTGTCCTAATGCTATTGGTTGTGTCATTTCTGACCATGGGACGCCTTGTACCAACATTGGGACCCCATGGAATCACTTTTGTGTGGTAGTGACATTTTATCTTTTTATTTTTAAAGAAAGGAAAATAAAACAAAAATATGTAACACCTAAGTAAAAAGATTTTAATTTTGTCTAAATAAATTATCTCTTAGACTATAAATAGTAATTGGAAATCTAAAAATAATTCATACATCATGGTATTTTTTTATAATTTTTAGACATTAAATAAATAAATTTATTTATGACACCATGATGATGTAGTGATTACCTCAATAATTAACGATTTAAATAAAATGAAAAGATAATGTAAAATATAAGACTTACACTGGTCAAAAACCTATTGTATGGGTGGATTTCGAAACCTTATCACCTTATCCTAGAAATATATCATTGTGGGGCCTTTAAAATCCGAAAAACATTTTATAGTAATGTAACATTTCAAGACTTTCCAAGAGTGCCCCCTCCCTCTTATAAAAGGCCCCCACCTCTACCCCCTTTACACACACCTCTCAAGCCATTAGATCGCCCAAAATCTTCTCATTTTATCTCTCCCAAATATTCCTCTTAATCCTAGAAGCCTTACCTTAGGCAGAAATCTCTTCAAGAAACCATTTTGGTTTAAACCAAGGAGAGTTTCCCGATTTAAAGGTAATGTCTTCTCTTATGTTCTTTTATTTTATTTTGCTTCCCAAACAACCTAAACTCTTTTTATTACTATATTTTGTAACAAAACTTGTAGATTAAATATACTAGGATGTTTTTATGAGAAGGATTTTATTTACACATACACACACCTCCGTCTAATGGTTAAAGAACATACTGTTTCTGTGAGTGGCGGATTACTGCCTAACGAAATGATGATTGTTCAATCTTATTTTAACACCTTTCATGGTGTCCATTAAGATGACACTCGGTTTATATGTGATATAGATTACGTTTATGTTTTCCTTATGCTTCTTTATTTTTCATTTCTGGCATACTGTTATGGTTTCCACTATGGGTAAACGTGATAATTTCATTTTAGGAAGTGCGGACTACCACCCCCTCAAAGTGATTTAAATCGATAATGCCATATTTTGGATGTATAAAGGATAGAGTTAATTATATTATATATGATATTATACTGGAATTATAATATACCTTTATATCATTATGATTTCATTCCATTAAATACAAAATACAAATGACATTAGCGTTCATGCATACGTACGGCTTACCGTCTCCATGAACGGTGCATTTCATTTCTTACCTATAAATGTTATGTAATATTATAAATGCATGTATATACTGGATATATATGATATATATGATATCTACATCTTGAATAAAATTATTGATATAATAGATATTTTACCACATGAACAAATTGTAATTGTAAGAAGTTTATTTTGACTCAAGTACCAAGGATCGACAAAACGACCGTTATTAACTTAAATGATTACATAGTGTTAATAACATGGTAATAAGTGATATAAAAGGATTAATTAACTTGGAAAAGGTTCTTAAGAAATTATAAATGAACACTAGTTTATTACTCAGGATATTAAAGAAAGATCGAGTCATGTCGGACACGAGGTAAGGGACTTCGTCTCAATATCCTTTCACTGAAGCATTTTTTGTTTTATACACAACTTTATTTTATAGGATGTATAAACCCCTTTGACTTTTAGTTTTATTCAAAAGGAATATTTTTATATGAACCATTTTACTAAATGACAAAAATGAATGTTTTGTCTTACGTATGCGGTGACAACGACTTCTCTTCCGTCATGACCATTATTTGAGTTTCTGCTTCCTCTACAAGCCATAACTTTTTTTAAATGAAAAGTAAATACCATGTTTTACTTTTCATTTATTTTGGTACTAAAAATTGTTTTTATAATTTTTTGATTATATCAATGTGTTTTTTATATCTTGTGATTGAAATGTGGAAATGTTATGTTTTCTTTATGCTTGTTTTATGTGATACGATTATGTTATGGTTCTTGGGCATTGTTTATGTTGATGGGTGGTTCTGTGATAAAATAAGGGTCAGTGAGCCCATGATAGCTCTCTAATGCATTGGGTAATGCAAAGGAGTTAAACTCTAAAGTTTCTCTGAAGAGATTTATTGAATATACTATGATGGGTATTCCGAACATAACCATGAGGGTTAATCCCTACGTATGAATGTTATGAATGCCTCAAGTTACCTTTATGTATTATGATTTCTATAATTTATTCATAAAACTTATGATTGAATGAGGTATGTTAAAGTGCTTATGTTTTATGAGTTTATTATGATTTCATTGATTCTTATGTATACCTGGAATAAGGTTTTCTTTCCGTATTTTTATATCCCTTACTGAGCTTTTTATGCTCATCCCAAGTTTTTGAAATGTTTTTCATGGGTCAAGGGAATGGTACATGATGTGATTGTAATGTTGAGGAAGTGTCAAGAAAGAATCCATGTTTTATTTTAAATAAGTTTCCTTGATGGGAGAAAATGAATACTGCCATTTATGTAACCGCCTTGTTTAAATGTCGAATGAAATTCATGATTTATGATCTAATTCTATAAAACTCTCAACCTGAAAATATCCTCAATGTTTATTCTTGTATTAACTCTATATAAGTAATGTTTAAGGCTCGGGCCTTATAGTTGGTATCAAAGGTCGGTTTATATTATGTTAGGAGTTAAAATTCTATTAAATGATTATCTAAAAATATTTTTTTATGGTCAAATTGAAATGATATAGAATTTGAAGATTAACATGTTGCTTCATCTAAGATATGTTTTTTCAGAATGGTTTTCTGTGGGGGAAACAGTGAAGCAGTGCTAGGAAGGCATATAGAAGGAAATGACCTTCATAATTATAATCCTAAGTCAGTCGGAATTCGAACTGAATAGTTTGTTTAAGTAATGGTGCAGTTGACTCAAGCGATAAATGGTGGTGGTATCCATGCATGTGATCAGCCAGATCAACTGTAGAGGAACATGTCAGTGGTGGAACATTTCATGAGGAAACATCCCCCATCATTCAGAGGATCATCTGACCATGTGCTAGCTGAAGGTTGGACTAAAGCACTGGAGAAGATTTTTGATGTCATGGGGTGTTCAGAAAATCAAAAGGTTAGTCTTGCTGTTTACTGTTTGGATGGTGAAGCAGATCAGTGGTGGTCCATGGTTAAAAATATTAGGGATGTTGATGAGATTTATGCTCTTGATTGGGATGAATTCAAAGGTATGTTTCTTGACACATGTTTTCCTAAGGGTGTTCGACTTGGGATGGAAAAACAATTCTTGGAATTGAGGCAAGAGGATGACTCAGTGGCTGCTTATGAAGAAAAGATCACTCGATAATAAAGGTATGCTCCAAATTTTATCCAAGACCTTGATAGTAAAATCAATCATTTTCACTCAGGATTAAATCCAAAATATCGAAGGGAATTTTCTTCTCTTGAGTTCAAAATTTATGAAAAACTTTTTCGATATGTTGAGAATGTGGAAATTGAGTTTTCTGATGATCAAGTGTTCTATAACAACCAATTGAAGAAGAGACCGAGGTGGCAGGATAAAGGGAAGAATCCTTCAAAAATTATTGATGGTAAGAGAACAAAGTTTTCAGTTTGTGATAAATGTGGTAAAAAGCATGCTAGGGAATGTCTTTTGAATTCTGGAAAGTTCTATCAATGTGGTAAGATGGGATA